>CM077034.1:124374612-124703787 GCA_039090855.1 Macrothele yani | reverse complement strand
ATCCAATGCGAGATTCACGGTGTTAGTATTGTTCATTGAAACTTGTTTTCCCATTGATTTTCAGGTGCATCCTATGTGATAAATTTCATTCGCCGGATATTTTTTTTGTAAAATGCCCACCACACCCCTTTGTATACTCGAATCAAGCACCATACTACCTGTCATCAGAAAAATCGAAATTTGCAACATTTTGTGGTCGAACGCAGTAAATAGAGAAGGAAAAAGATGTAAATAAGAACATTAAAATGTATTGTAGCGTTAAATATTTAGTTTACAGATCTGTTTCAAGACACGTATTGTAACTGGTAGCTCTTCGATCAGCGCCGCATAATAGGAAAGGAACTAAAAAAATTACTCCCTTATGTGCTTGAATGAACACATGAGCAGGCACATTCTGATATTTAATTTTTGGTGGGAATTTCTCTTGAGAAAAAATTTTTCTTCATTTAGATACTTGTCTTTTTAAAATAACTTTGAAACATATTTGACTTCCAACACATCGCTTCACTTTTACCATAAGCAATGAAACAAAGTATTCTCTTCTGTAAAAGAAAAACAAACAGAACAATTCTAGCTTTTGGAAGAAATTCAAAATTATGCAGAGAATTTTGGAAAAAAAAACTAACCTCCTATGTTTGACATTAATATTTTATCTGAACACCGAAATTTGTTTAACCGACGTGGGCTACTGAAAAGCGATTTCGATAAAATCAAAGAAAAGGAAAATGTTAAATCATATATAAGGAGTTCCTAATTTAGGTTGAGAAACCCGAACCCACAGCGCTATGCGCCTTTTGGCAGGTGAAAGAGAATCTAAGAGAGTTAGGAGCAGATGGCCCTGATAGAATAGCACGAAAGAAAAGTGTGGAAATATTAGGGCATAAGGAGTAAACGGTTTTATGTTAAGTAGTGAAGTTGTAAGCTGCCCTACATACTTACCTGCAACAACAAGCCGTTCCGAGCGATATTTTTCTCCGCAGAAAAATGCCCGGTACACCGCTGCCACAGATGAGTAGAGGGGGAAAGGAAGGAAGGACGCGGGAAAGCGGGAACCTGAAATTAAAATAAAACAACACACACAGAATAAGTTTCCCAGGGGAAAATCGACGTTCAAACTGGATAAAACAAAACTGGCCGTTTGCTCAGTGT
Source organism: Macrothele yani (assembly GCA_039090855.1). Taxonomy (NCBI): domain Eukaryota; kingdom Metazoa; phylum Arthropoda; class Arachnida; order Araneae; family Macrothelidae; genus Macrothele; species Macrothele yani. The sequence continues at coordinate 124,702,638 of CM077034.1, read as the reverse complement.
TCCTCTTGGGTCCGCTATTTGTTTCGTTACTCATCAGACAATGAGAGAAAAAAATTTTCTCCATTGGTTTAAATTTTTTTTTCTCAGGTTTACTTTTGTTGATTCTTGCCTGACATGTCAGAGTAACCATAGCTGAGTTGGTGTGATCACAAGATTAAACCGATCGAGGTTTAAGTTACTCATTATGAGTAAACAACAGAAAAACAAAAATATAAAAACAGCCACAATAAGGGTTTTTATTCCTTATTTAGGGAGCCGGTAGTATAAGGGCCAATCATTTTTTTTCTTTGTTACTTGTCTGCTTGTTGCACAATTGTGTACAACAGCGGATAAAATTAAGTCCTGTTTTATTTAATTTTTTTTTATTAGTCAGAACTAAGGCGTAAGAAAGAAAATTGTTTAATATACAAGACAAGACAAACAACACCTTGTTAGTTACGGGAAGAGATATTTTGTACAAAAAAGATAAATCTTTTATGCAACATTTTGCTCGGTCCTTAAAAGGTCCTCTTTTTTTTCTCGCCAAAACTCCTGATATTAAATTCTTACTTTCTTCCCATGTGTGAAGAATAACTCCAGTCTAGTCCCAGTTATTTCTAATTTTTTTGGAAGTATAACTGTGAACTGAATTCTTTTCAGGAATTGTATTTAAAACAGCTTTTGGTCTTTTAAATTTGTCAGTATCCTTCACAACATAATTAAGGGCCTTCCTGACAAGAGGATTGGGATGTTTCTTGGATTTCTCAATATGTTTGCGCAAGATCATACATAGTATAATGTATAGAGTTTATATTTAGCATACTGCGGATAGCATTATTGGATGTTTTTCCATCGAGTCCTTCCATCATACGAAGAGTTTTATTTTGAAACGAGGTAATATTATTTTTTGCTGCTTTCTGCAGTTACCCCAGATAGGACAGCCATAAGTGATCACCGGGCTGAAGCATGCTTTTCATAACAAGGTTTTATTTTTATTGCTAAGCCTTTTGTTTTTAATTATGTGTCGGAGACATCCTCTTAGTTTAAGTGCTTTAGCCAGGGCTTCCTTAATATGCTTGTTCCAGCTCAAATTCTGACCCATAATGAGGCCTAAAAATTTGACATCTTTTACCCAAGGTATTTTTTTGACATACAATTCAATTTCAAAGTCAGGATTGTAATTGTATGTTTTCCGGCAGAACAGAATTGCTTCTGTCTTGTCAGTATTAATTTTAATTTTCCAGTCTAGAAAATAGTTCTCCAGTTTTTCCACATAGTATTGCAACATAAATGTTGCTTGATTTTTATTCATGGAAGTACAGGCCAGTGCAGTGTCGTCAGCATAAAGTGCTGTAGTCAGATTCCTGTTGTTAAAATTTGGAAAATCTGAAGTAAAAATAGAGTATAGCGTAGGAGCAAGTACACTGCCTTGAGGAACGCCGGCTTCAATTATTTATTTCAAGATTTCTTCCCATTTATTTTTGTACAAAAAGTTCTGTTTTCAAGATAAGATTTGATTATATGAATAATCCAAAGTGGGAAGTCATGTGCTGTTAGTTTGTAGATAATTGCCTCGTGTGAACATTTATCAAAAGCCTTAGCTACATCCAGGAATATAGCCGCTGTGTGCTTCTTATTCATTAATTTTTCTGCACATTTTTCAGTAACTCTCGAGAGCTGGTGCACTGTGGAGTGTTTGTCACGAAAACCTCCTTGAATAAATGGAATAACTGGGTATTCTTCACCGAACTGTTGCATCCTAACAAGTATTATTTTTTCAAAGATTTTTCCCATGCTTGGGAGCAACGAAATCGTTCTGTGATTTTCAGAAATTGCCAGGTTTTTACCTGGCTTGGGTAATGATATTACCTATGCTATCTTCCCATTGTCAATGAAATAATTTAATTTAACGGCACAGTTGTATATTTTAGTTTGGGTTTGCACATACTCTTTCGGTAATTTTTTCACAATTTTATTGTTTATGCCATCTTTGCCCGGTGCCTTTTTATTTTTGAGATTATTAATGTGAAACCTGATTTCCCTTTCACTAATGGGTAGTGGTTTTTCATAGTATGGAGGAACAAAAAAATTATTTTTGCCCTTAAAAGGTCTCTTGTTTTTCTTATCTTTTCAGTTTCCTGCGTTCCGGACCCGAGAGAGGTCATAGCACCTTTAACTTGAAGTTGATGTCCGACTTTTGCCTTTTTTGGGTTTCCGGACCCGAGAGAGGTCGTGTAGCACCTTTAATTTGAGGTTGCTGCCTATCGGAGGTAATAGAGGTCGTATCATTTACTACTTTTGGCTGCTGCTTTCTATGTCTTGTCTTCCGATTTTTTTTTAAAAGAACCTTTCTGTTTACTTTTAATTGGGGATGTTAACACAGGGTTTTTTTTTACTAGTAAATTTTTCATAGAGTTGTGCACTTTGGGTGATGACTCTAGAATTTTCTACATCCTCCGCATGTTTTAAATAAGTATCCAGGGCCTTTTGAATTTTATTGGCTACATCAGTGTCAGGGATATCATTTATTTTAAACTGTTTTTCGAGTGAGTTTACAAAGATTTCCGCTTTTTCTTCCTCGGTTCCAACTACCGTCCCATCTGCTTTCTGGACGGGTGTGAGTAATCTGATATTTTTATTTTACAAATTTGAAGTAAGGTTCCACAGGGTCATTTTATTTTTTTTATCCGAATTTTTGGAGTTGTCAATATGTGCTTCCTCCAATACCTGTCCCCATAAACCGTTTTCAAATTTGCTATCTCTTTTGATTTGTCTGTTTAGTGTACCATAAAGGTCATAGAATGTTTTATTTCTAATTTCTTTGCCATTTACTGCGGTACCTATTTTTCTCTTTAATAAGATCCAAAAATTTCTTTGGGTAAAAATACGGATTTCTTTTTTCTTTGGCAGGAGTTTGACAATCATCCATAACCTTTTTAATGGCAAGGTTAAAAATTTCAATAGCGTTGTCAATTTCTTCTTTTGCTATTGCAATCTCCGATTTCTGGAGGTGGTACTAGGTTAATTTTTTTTCATGTTGCTTTAGGTTTGTGACCATTTGGGTGCTACCAATACAGTTTTGTCAGTAAATAGCTTCAGATGAACTGGGTAATGATCAGAGGAGAGCGCTACTGCAGTATAGATTTCATAATAATATCTGTTATTTTTGAATAGCGTGAAATCTAGCACATTACTAGTTCCTCTTATCGCAGTTCTGGTGGGTTCGTAGGGTGCCTCCGGATCAATATATTTATTTAAGAGATGTCTGAAAATATTGTTCCCACTTTTATTAGCTCTAGGACAGTACCAATAGCGGTGTTTGCTATTAAAATCCCCCGCTACTATGATGGGGATGTCTTCTTCAAAAAGATTGTCCAGAGTTTCACTGGTAACTGTGTGTGACGGATGATTATAAAAGGCCGGAAACTTGATCGGGTTATTTTAAGTTTTAATTACAACCGAGTGCGCTTCTTGACCGTCTTCAGTGTTGCAAGGTGTTTCACTTTGCTCTAATCTATCAATAACCGAAATCAAAATTCCACCGCTTTTGTCTTTCCCATATATCTTGTAATTGGGTATTTTGAAATTAATTTGTCACTTTGCCATGACTCATTAATTAACGCAAAGTATTTTTTTTTATATTTTAAGTAGGCAAAAAATTATCTGTGTTGTCTTTTGATACCATGCGCATTCCAAATTAGAATGTTAAGGCCATTTGTTTCAGTTACTAAAACTTCATCCTCAGACAAAGAAATGCCCTTAAAAGGGCCTTTGTTTCTTTTTAAGCTGTTTTCCTCTTCGGTTGTGCTGCTAACAGTAATACTATCTTCGGCATTAGTAGCAGCGTTTAACCGAAGCATTTCTTCTATTGTTGTTACTTACAACATTTTTAACTGCAGTGCTGTACGTGTAACTCGGAGAGACTTTTTTCCCGCTTCCTTTAATTCTTTGCTAAGCCTTCCAGTGAAGTAATTCACTTTTCTTTTCTTTATAGTTTTATGGGTTTCCTCTCTTTTGTAGTTTCTTTTTCCTCAGAAACAGAAATGCCCGTAAAAGGGCCGGATCTTTTTCTTGTTTTTCTTCCTCAGAGAAAAATTGAGAGGAAAAGGTTCTGGTGCCCTTCAGAAGGGAAAAGGGTATGGTGCCTTTTAGAAGGGAAAAGGGATATGTGCCATTATTTTTTATTTAAGCTGTCTTTCTCTACGGCTATGCTGCTATCAGTAATACACTGCCGGACAATTGCTAAGGACGGATGACAATAGCAACGATAGCAACCATAAAATGGAAGGCAGGAAAATGTGGAAATTAGCATAAGGGCGGGATACAGTAAGACGTGTTGTGCGTGTGCAAATTTTGGATTGCCGAACTTGTTCGTGACGTCATAGTGCTGATAAGATATATAAAGGATTTGACGCGTATTGACCGTTGTTGTTCAAACGCAAAGTTGAAAGGGAAAGAATCAATTGAAGCACTTACAATTTTCAGTATGTCTTCCCGACATCACCTAGATGATTTTACGCGTGGCCGTATTATTGGCAAGATTGAAGAAGGGCGAAAAATAATAGATGTTGCCGGGGAGTTCGACGTCAGCCACAGTGTTGTTTCAAGGCTTTGGAAATCATTTCAAACAAATGGAGAGTGTAGCAAACGTCACGGGGAGGTCGTGTTTGCAGTACGACACCTGCAGAAGATCGGTACATAGTGCTATCAACAAAAAGACACCGGCGCAGCACAGCTAGTTAGGTAGCAAATCAGTTTATGGCTGCTACTGGCAAGCGGATCTCCCCGAAAAACTATCGCCCGACGTTTGCATGAAGGAGGACTTTACGCCCGCCGTCCTGTTGTGTGCATCCCATTGTCCACACGTCACCGTACCTCCCGCTTGCAATGGTGCCATCAACATCGCAATTGGACTGATAACGACTGGTCTGCTGTCCTCTTCTCAGATGAGAGTAGATACAGTCTATCCTCTGATTGTCGACTTCAACTGATCTGGCGTGACAGTGGTACTGCATATTGTCCAGCAAACATACAGGAAAGGGAACGATATCCGACATGTAGTGTCATGGTATGGGCTGGCATCATGATCAATGGCCGTACGTCCCTCTATGTGCTTCCAACTGGGACTACGACTGGTCAACGATACATTAATGATGTTCTGCTACCTCATGTTCGCATGTTCCGTGGTGCTGTCGGTGATAGATTCACTTTCATGGACGACAACGCAACATGTCCCTCGAACAGTCGCTGTCCAGGAGTGTCTTGAGAGCTAGGATATTCAACGTCTTGTATGGCCAGCACGTTCACCAGATCTGCATCCCATTGAAAATGTGTGATATGCTTTGGGGAGGAGTCTTACTGGTCGCCAATGCCCTCCAATTAACAAGGACACCCTCATCCGTGCAGTGACAGAGGAATGAGATAAATTACCCCAACAACTGCTTGATTATGTTGTGCAAAGCATGACACGACGTGTGGAATCTTGCATCGCCCTCCATGGTGGCCATATCCCGTATTGACATCTTACGCCGGAACGCCCGCGGACGGTAATTGCATTTTTTTTCACATTTACGTATTCTGCACAAAATGGCCTGTTTGTCCCTTGAACTTGTTCCAAAGCCTTCTGGATTTCAGAGCACAATAAATTGTCCTTCTTGTAATGTCCTGGCATTCTGACATTGTTTTATTTCACTTGGCATCCAACCAGACTTACTTTTGTATGCGCTATATAGCCGTTTATGATCCGTCCTTAGCAATTGTCCAGCAGTGTACTATCTTGGGCATTAGTAACAGCATTTAGCCGAAACATTTCTTCATTGTTGTTACTTACAGCTTTTTTAACTGTAATGTTGTACGTGTAACTCGAAGAAATTTTTCTTCCGCTTCCTTTAGTTCTTTGCTAAGCCTTCCAGTGAAGTGCTTTACTTTTCTCTTCTCTATAGTTATATTAGTATCCTCTCTCTTGCAGTTTTTTTTACCTAAATATTTTTCCACATCTGCATTCATTTTATCAACCAAATTGGTGTTTTGATAATTCGAGAGATGTTTTTGTATCCTTTGCTCTAACAAAGAATTTGGTAAGTTGCTTTTAATTGTAACCTTTTTTTTCTCTCTGTGTAATAAATTAATATTACGGAGATATTTATTGGAGTCTGTTTTTAATAATTCTGTGTCTTTTATTCCTTCCTGTATTTTGAAGCTGTCACTGCGTTCTTCGGGTGCGTGAGTTTCCAAATGTTAGGAATTTTATTTAATTTATTTTTCAAAAAATAAACTGACCATATAAACAAATTCAATTAGGTGTTCTGTTTATTGCAATGTTATATCAAATCGTATCCCTCCCTAACCGCATTACTCAATTTGTGAACGATATCAGTTTACATCGTAGTACAAATCTGCTCGTTCAATTTTTAAAGACGAATCACACAAAACTCTAAAACAAATGTAATTTGTCGTCTTCCGAAATATAAAAGTAGCTGTATTTTGTAGAAACTGGAAAATTATTGATACTTTACTGCAATTTCCCAGACACCCCGATAAATATAGATCGCGTATGTTAATGTAGGCAACTGTTTTTACTTTTCTCGCCTCCGAGAAAAATATGAATTAACGTCGCACTTTGTAAACATGAATTATTTTCCTTCGTTCCGAAAGTTCCAATTGATAAAGGCACTGTATTACCTTACTATGTCCCTGCTGATATTAAGTACGGCCACTGCAGCCCCATTATATCCATGGAAAGGATTCACAGATTTGTTTTTTCATATTTTAACTATGTCATTCAAAATTTGTCGCGAGTAAAAACTCATTTGTTAAAGACTCAAGGTGTGCATGCAGCATGTTATTTCCTGGGTCTGCTGCAAGGGAAAACACCTAGCAAGCGATTCAGCTTGTGTAAGCAAACACTGCGGTATGCGATTTTCATTTTTATGAAAACACGATATGGTATTAAGCACGAGCGACATTTTGTAGAAACAAAGCGTCTTGCAGAAAAGACAAAATATGAGAAAATATTTTATCATAGCAATAAGTAACCGTGCTTAGCTTAAACGACATTCGATGTGATCTTGTTTTAAAGGAATTATTCTCAATACAGATTTATATAACTGCACGTTTATAATATTGCCAAAACGTAACTATATTAGCTTCCTAAACAGCAAGGCATATTTGTTCACTTCTTATGCAAACCATCACAATCATAACTTTTGAGGGGATTATACGTTGGTATCCTTACAAAAAATCCTAATACTCAGCAGTTACCACTGACCGTGGTGAACAAGAAGAATTTACCGTACGGTTACGTTGTCGTGCTGAAGAGATGACAATTTGTGCATATACGAAGCCCATTTCGATATCCATGGTGTTGTTGTCACACACTTCGGAATTCAGAAAATAGAAAATTCATACAATTTGCGCGAGAGTCCGTTGCACGTTCTCAGTGTCACGGTTTGGGAAGGTTTTTACATCTAAATGCATAGAACGTCCTTTCTCGTGAAACGGTTATGCATTTCTTCTTTCATGTCATATCAAATGCCCGCCATGTGCGCTTCTTTTAGGAACCAAAGGATTCCAACAATGCAACAGAGTGAATATCTTGATTAATTTGTACTTCTGACCGATTTGTACTTCTCCTATAAAGGCATCGCCTGTCAAGCAATTTCTGATATCACATTTTACCAACAAAATAATAATTAGAAACCAGATTCCCAGAAATTAGTCATCACGAACGCTAGCGACTTTTGGCTTCGGGGACATCTAGAGGACAATATCTATCGTGAAACTTGGTGGACGTTAAAGAAAACACTACGCGTCTTATCCACAATCTTCCCAGTGAAACACTTCGATCTCTGGTTGAACCTTCTTGTTTAGGTTACCAGTTTGTTGCAGAAACGAGAGATCGCCTATCGAACATGTTCTGTGTTCTCGCAAAATTTTCGTCCTTTCTGACTCAAAAGTCGTATTCACTTCACCTTAGAAATCTATGTCAGAATTCCAGTAATCACTCACGGACAGAATTGCAATGTTTAATTCTTCCAGTAAATCATTATTAGCGCGTAGAAAGGCAAAGCTATTTTTACATAAAGTGAAATTATATAGAATAGTTATGATTAAACTCGGAGTTCGAGAAACATTTCGTGAAGACATTCTCCGAAATACTTCCTTTTTAAATGCTCTGCGAAAAGGTTTTCTTAAGCTTGAAAAGCAAAAGTTGATTTAGACAGCAATAAAGTTTTTGGCTTAGTTAAAAATTCACCCAGAGGAAACCACAATTTCTGTTGGAGGGGTCAAAAATACCGTGTTGTGTTCACTCGAGTATTCCAATTTACGCATATGAGAAAATTTGAATTAAGAGTGAATTTATTTTCTAAAAAATAAGTTACTCCTAAATGTCATAATTTCTCTTTTGCTTCCTTGCTACAGATTCCATTGTGTTGAGAAAGCGAACTGTATTTCCCCCAATATCGCTGGTATGCAATTAACGCAACACTAAACTTTTGGCACACCTGAAATAATGTGTTCCTAATAGTACACTTTTTAGGGTGAATTCAGATATTTTACTAGTTTTCTCTACGACACAGGTTTTTTAGTGACACAGGTTAAATCTAAGAAAAAGGTGGTATATTTATTCGTACATTTATAACACTATTCATATTCCCTAAAAAGAGAAATTTGATTTTCTTGTTTTCTGTAATTAGCATTTGGAACATCTATTTTAAGTGTCCATCAGTAGTCAGCAAACATGCAAAAACTCGACTTCCCTGCTACCCCTTCTCCATGATCGAGAAGTCTTGGCGAAAGTGCTATCCATGTATGTCGCTGTTAGTCCCGAGATTCTCAGGAAAGAAATCCAAGTGCCTGTTCAAGGAATGAATTTTGAGTGATATATTGCAGCCCATGTCTTTGGATTAATGTATGAGTTTATCCTCAACGTCACGGTAGCTTTGTGCTTTAAAATGTCTCCAAAACGTTTCTGTACCACTTTTGAACATTCTCCACACTGTTCTCTTTTAATCTATGCGGGAATTGAATTTTCTACCTTGTAACGAAGTTCACATTGGAGAGACAACAAAAACGTTAACTTTAAATTTAGCATCCTTATTGAAGAAAACTTTTACTACGAATAAAACAAACAAAGCATTTTTTTATTCATGACCTTAACAAAGGTTTTAAAAAATCCTAATTTTATAAGAAGTGAAGCTAAAAACCTATTTTCACGACTGAAAAGTTGCTGATGTGCAACATTTTTCTGCGCATTGTTTTCTGTAGGAGAATCACCCTTTGGACATTGTTTCATGATGTAATGACACTTCTTGGCTCGACTGTCCCCCTCATGCAAGAAACAACAGAATTTAGTATAGCCGATCTACAAATACATTTGTAGAATTAAAAATATATACAAGTAACAGCGCAATGACTTTCAATTCACTCACAGGTGTGCCAAATGTATTTGTAGAATTAATTTTTTTAATATCAGATTAATGTTGTCGTAAAACTCTTTCATTTTAGAGGAATAAGCAACAACGCAGAAGTAAATTTGTTTCGCTTCTGCACAAAAGGAAGCCTTTCAAACCTGTTTTTGGAGAGTCAATGAACTGTTGATACTGTGTTGTTTTATCTTCATGAGCAAGAGCACCCATCGCAATGCAAAAGTATGATTTGTTGCAATAAACTAAATCATTTTCCTGAAAATAAAACTTTTTAACCATACTGTTCTGCTTTTGTCTATCTCACCCAAAATGTTTTTCATTTGTTCATAAAAAATAACTCATGGATATATTTTAACGGGTGTTCATAATTTCGTTTTTTAATAGTATGAAATATCTTCCTAAAGGTATTTTCATTTATTCCCGTATCCTTAATAATTTTTTCAAGTTATTACTAATATACCATTTAGTTCAATGTGACCCGATTCGAACACACATTATAATAATTTATTTAAAAAGTTAAAAAATATGCATATTTGTTTTGAATAGTTGAACAATGTTAGATAACAAATTCTGCCACAAGCTATGGATTTATCAAACTTGTTTATTCAGGTTCTTATAAAGCAAAACAAACTCATGGACAATCGTGATAACTGTTCTATCTGACAGGACAATACTTACAGGGTCAAAAGGAAAGATATCTTGAAAAATTTGGGATGGTGCCAAAATAGTACGAGATATTCAACAGCAACGATAACAGATATGATAAGTGGATTCGAGACTGCATTCAATGATACAATTCAAAGTGAAATCACAAAAATCACAATAATTGAAGGGGGAAAAGTTCACGGAACACAAAGGAAAATTGTAGACAGTGTCATTTTTAAAGAATACATTAGATTAGTGTTACTAGCTGGATTTTATACATTATACGTAGATTCAACTTAAAGCTTGTATGATGATAAAACTGGAATTAACATATTTAGTGCAACATTGTCACTCAAAGCATTGTGCACCATATCACGGGTTATTCGTTTCAAGGACAAATCCCTCTGCCAAGAAAAAAGTGGGTGCATAAATATTTCTGCACAATAGTATCGAGTGTTAAATTTCGAACAATAAGACGAATATCAGAAAAAAATTTAAAAAAGTTTGCCAGAGAACCAAATGTATTAAAACATATCTATATATCATTTCGTTGTAGCTGAAAGCAATATTCTGTACGATATATTCGTTTATTTCACACACCACAGTTTTGCAAGGTTTAATGAAAACCATGCAGGTGACGAAATTGTTACATCACTAAGGCGGCGACCTGCGGATATCTAATAGTATTTAATAATCTGGAGCTTCCATGCGGATATCTAATAGTATTTATTAATTTATTCTAATAAGCCTAACTAAAGGCGAAACAAAATTTCTGAAACATTTGCTTAATTCATGGAGTGAAGACTCAAAGATATTTTTATAAAAGCAGTTTTATAGATAATAAACTAAAAGGATAATTTCAAAAGAACAATTCGTACACAACTTGCAAATACACTGAGTATGACATAATATAAAGAAATAAGTTCATGTTTAAAACTTAAAGGCGAATTGGAAAAAGTAAAACGTTGCCATAAATAGTAGCAACTCATAAAAAGTAACTCAGGACCGGGTCTGGGAGCAAGAGCAGCAGCACATGCGTAAAAATGCAGAATTTCTTGTGGTTTCCATGACCTGAGAATTAAGTGTGATCACACACTTCAATGTCATCAGTTAAACGGAAGAAACGGGACTGTGTGCGTAACTGTTACACACATTCGTTTGGTTTCTTGTGTCCTGTCAGTGACGAACTGGCCTGCACAATACATCTTGTTGATTTTTGTCGTTGTCGAATAATTGGGAGCATTGAGAAGGGTTAAACTGTGATAAGTATGGCCCAAGAGCTCAGTATTGCCCACAGAATAGTATTGTGTGCTTGGTGCACTTTCAAGAATAGAAATACAGCTCTTCGATAGACCGGTGGTGGTGCCCCACCCAAATCATTCCAACTGCTGACAGTTATCTACTTTTATGGCCAATGATCGGTCGAAACCAGACAGCCAGTAACCTTGCAAAACAACTGGTCATGAGCACATGATGCATAGTACCGCAGTTTAGAGTGTCCAGACGACTACAAAAGGAAAGATTGCTTGTCTGACGAGCAGTACGTTTTGTTTCATTAAAAACTGCTCACCAAAGATACCGTTTACTGTTGTCTAGATAACTAAAGGGCTTGACAGCAGAACACTGGGGAACGGTGCTCTTTACTGACGATAGTAGATTTAGTCTTTTCAGTGATTCTAGTCATTAGCTAATCTTGCGTGAAGTAGACACTCGGTATCACCACGAAAACATCAACCAAGGGGACAGATATGGCGGCCGTCGGTGCATTCGTATAGGGAAGCGTTCTATTCGATGGACGTACGGAGCTCCAAATATTGGCAGGAGGTATTGTAACTGGCACGCGCTACTATAACAAAGTAATCCTTTCACATTTTCATCTGTTCCGAGGTGCCATTGTACTACAATTCACGTTAATGGATGATAACACCAAAACCCATCGTTCGGTGGCTGTTTATGAGCTGTTGTAGAGCGCAAACATTCATTGAATGGATACGCCGGAATATTTCCAAGATCTGAATCCCCTAGAATTTGTTAAACCCTCTGGGAAGAAGCGTTGCGACACAGACACACAGCGAAAAATGTCAAAGAGTTAAAGATGGTGTTGACGTAAGAACAATCGATGCTTCCGTAGGAACATATCAACAGTCTAGTGCGAACTATGGACAGACCGTGACTATCATGCATCGATGTTCGGAGATATCACATACCCAACTGACGCAAACTTCTTTCCTGCAGTTATGTTAGTGTTGTTCTAGTCATCATTTTGGTAAGTAATGTAATTCCTAAGATAGGAATTTCATATATCCAGGCTGTATCTGTTTGACTCTACAGGTCAAAACCTGGTTCGTCCTTAAGTATTGCAATTCAATACATTTGAAACGTTACGTAATGCACCTTAATAAATTACGATATAGTGTATTAGACATTACGAGACACATGGCATTCTAAATTTTGAAAATGCATTCAAACCAGCTGTCGTGACCTTATACGGCAGAGGAAATCATGCAATTTGTTGAGATAAATCTGTGATCTATCGCGTTAGAAAAACCTATAATTCACGCACATTTTCCTCTTCATAACCTGTAATTATCAGCGACTTTAGAACTGAACAATTAATCGTTTTGAATGTTAATGCTGTGACCTAAAATCCCTTAAATAACTCAAGATATGGTTATTATATTTCATGATGATATTGTTAAAGTATAAATGTCGCATTTTTTCAGCAGATCGTGTACTATATGCAGTCGTTTCTCATGATGCATTCTCAACCGCATTCAAAACACATGTTACACAAATGGAGATGAAATTACACTGTAGGCAGACAGCGAGAAAAATAAAGATGAAAAAAAAACAATAATAAAAAATATTTTGTCACAGGTTTAAAAATAGCACTAGAATTTTGTGGGATAATTATTTTAGCGATTGGAATAAATAAAATGGTTTCAGTATGCATATGATGTATTTGTTTCTTTTCATCTTATGCTGTTATTATTTATCTTTTCTGATATGGGTTTTCCTTGCTTTCACATTTGTTAAATTTCTATTTGGGACTTAGGATGATAAGCCTCGTACAATCCTATACAAAAGCAGGTTTAAAGAAATTCATAAAGCAAGCTTATCGCGTATCAACTCATCTGAGTTCAGTGTCGATATTTATCAAAGTTACAAGCTTTAATGCTTGCGTTTTATTTATCAATACATAAGTCGCTATAATTATCGAATATTATATATTAGGTTGTGTTCTTTGTTATGAATCAAACACAGCTAGGAGTTCTTTTCTTGTTTGTTTCTAATGTATTTCCAATCGAAAAAAAATTCTGGTGGCGCGAGGAGCAAACTTTTTATTCCAAAATTGCGGCTTAGAGAAAACAGTTTGGGAACCCGTAGGTAATCGTATAGAATTGAATATCAATTTGCGATATATCGGCGCTAAAGGCAAATGCTACTTTAATTCCAATCGTAACAAAAAGCGTGATAGCTACCCTTTTAATTTGAAAGACCATTAGTTTAAGGGTCATTCACAGCGGCTAACAATGCCACCTAGAGTCATTATACAATATGTTTTAACAATATCAAAATTACCGACTACAGATGGAGAACTATCGTTAGTTATGACTGTCGATAGTTTGCGATAGTCAAAAAATAACAATTCATATTTATCGATAGTACTATCGATAGTGTGTTGGCAAAGTTTCTCGGGAGAACATTCGTTTTCCGGGATGACAAATTATTTCTGACAATAATTTTCTTAATTTTCCACATTCTCGAAAAGCTAAGCTCCGATAAATTTGAAACTAACCTTTTTCTTCTTTTATTTTTTGTTTGGGGTTTAACGACCACCGTTAGTCAGTCGACGGACTGTAAGCATTCACCCGTCCCTGATTTAGGGCCACAGGTTTCAGGAAAGCGATACATAAGCCAATGCTGTAAGATAAACACAACCACAACACCTATTCCTCACAGGATTGGAATCCGGACCCATCTCGGAAAAATGTTCAAGAGCCTGCACTTAAATCATTGCGCCACCGGAACGGTGAATCTAGGTTTTAATTATGTCCTTCCGAATTAAGTAAGCAAAAGTCACGTAAAAGCTGTTTTTTTTCTGAAGAACGAGCTAATACGTGGCTCCTTAATTCTCATTTTATATTTCTATTGTATGATTTCTCTATGTTTCTGTTCACAAAACCTAAAGAAGAAAATGCTGCAGAATTAAAAGATAAACTTTTTTTTTATACAATTTAGCAAAATACGAGCAAAAGTTCTTGAGACAGTGAATGAATACCGTTTTTAGTGCGGCTTTTTCTCCCTTATTGTTTTCTAGGATCATTTAAAACGACAGCGGCTGTATGCCGTCGTTTTAAATTACCCCAAACATTTGACCTATTGCCCGAAGTTTTCAGTTCTTTCTGCAAATACTACATTTTGCGTAGACCTTACACTTATCAAAAGAAAAATAATGTTGCACCAAAGATATTTTAAGTTTACCATTATTACTGATAATTTACTCTCAACAAATAACTGTTTCAGCACCTGACGCGCGTTTAAACTTCCAGTACAAAAAACAAAAAACAGCGCTTTTAACTTCGACTTTATCTCACTGAAAGGTAAACTTTCGCGTTGAGCTTGGTTTACCGTGAAGAACAACAGAGTGCAAAAACCACATACCTTCACAGTTTGCTCTTTTGGTTGCAGTTGACTTTAGTTTCGCATTGTCATCATGTATCAATATGGTTGGGCTCAATGTTTTCGACACTAGTAAAAAGAGCATTCCGATTATCGAAACCATAGATAGAAGCTGAACAGTTTACGGCATAGTGATTTACGCCTACAGCATTGAACAACGTGACTTTCGATTATTACGAATACTATTGATGTACTGAGTAGAACAAAACTATCGATACTATCAATAGCGCCATCAATAGTATCTCCACCTCCAGTACTATGGAGGTAGGAAACATAGGAGACGCCTTAACCGCAGATTTCTGAAGCCGACCTGTTAACTGCTGTGATATCCCTCCGCTTGTTTGGCTACACTCTTGGTCATGTCAGCTATAGGAAAAAAATGAAAATTTGTGATTTTTAGAAGCTCATATTTTTTGTTATACTGGTTTGTCAGCGCAGAATTTTTTCTGTGTTTGACAACAAACTTTAGCTTGTTCATATTTAGTTTCCATGTTATTCTGCGTGGCATTCAGCTGTGCAAATAAATTTAAAAAGAAAATACCAGGTATATCATTTCACCGGTTAGTATCACTTTATTTTCCTTTTACTAGGTTTTATTAAGTTCTTTATGATTCAATCGTCGATTGCAATTTACTGTGAAGAACAACTGTATATTTTGCTGTGATTTGCTAGCTTTTAGCATGTTATGTAATGTTCTAAATTTGTAGCAAAATTAAAGAAGTCGCTAGGTTTACGTAGGTTATACAGATCTGTTTACGAACGTTGTAGCAAATTTTTCTGGAATAGAGTAGGTTATGTAATCGGAGGGGTATTCATGACTTAACCACGTTTAAAAGGATGTTCAATATAACTACATTATTAAGTTAATCGTCTTTGAAATAGTAATAACCAACCTATTATTATGACAGTGTTCATATCCAAAAACGTTGCATTTTAAACAACAACGATAGATATTAGGAATTAGCTACATTTACCAAAAGTTCATCTATTTCTTTTTCCTATTTTAGGGCTTGACCAGTGTACCAAATTGCAGATTTAACCATTGCTAGTAAATACTCATTATAAACTAATAGACAAGGTGTTTTTGATAGTGTGCTACTAGATCAGGTAATAGAATTGGAGCTCATGTATTTAAAACTAAACATCACAGTACAAATACAGATTCTCTGGATTAGCAGAAGACATTAAAACAGTAACTTTTGCACGTGAGACACTGCACTAACAGTTTCTTGGAATTATTTGACAATGCAAAACATTGATGTTAACATCTCCGGATTCACAACAAAACCACTTTGTATGTGAAACACAAAATGATGGTGATGCTAAACACAGTAGATGAGAAAAGCGAAAGTTGTAACACACAGGGTGCACAGATATTGGAAAGTTAAAAAAAGAATAGAAGTAAGAGACAAATGAACAAGGAAACATTTGAAAGTGACTTAACATGAGTACCTTAGAGTGAAGATTTGCACTTCTGGCTCCTTTCAAGCTATGACCTTTTATAAAAAATGTGTATGCACATTTTGATTTTTGAATAAATATTCTCATAATACATAAAAATACATTATAATTATTGACACAGCAATCATACATGTCTAAATTGCCTGTATTTCCTGTTCATTCCAAAAATAAATTCAGGTCACCCCATTTCTAGTCACTGCACATTTTTGGTATTCTAAAACTTCATCTTCTCTTATTCATATTACAGAGAAGTAAACATTTTAGGATCATCAGTTGCTTTGATATTCCATAAATAAGCTATCAGTCATATATTTCATTCACTTCTGGTATCAAAGGTTTTCTTTACCTAATTTAGTTGCTATTCTGTAATGCATGTACATGTTCTGAGATTAAACATTGTTTTCATGCATTTTAACTCTCTCATGAAGGAGATGCTTTTTCTGTCTAATATTAATTACAGCATTAATGCTCTACAGCATATATGCTCTAATTAAACTTTCCCCCTTGGTTCTCTTTTGATATTTAAAGTCCTTCTTGTTGCCTTTTCTTCCTTTACATGATATCCTTTTTTTTTTTTTTGGAAAATCAGTGAGATGTAGCTAAAAGGTCATTCCTTGCACAGTGGGTGTGGCATATGTGTTTTGTCTATCAAGACTATTACTTGTCCCTGTTTCCTCAACAGTTTGTAATTTCTTCAAAGCTGAAAAATTTGTGGTAGATGAAACATTCAAACAGTTTTTGTTGTATATTTGCTCACATTTCATGTCCTGATTAGCTCAGTGTATTGATTAGCTCAGCCTGTACTGTTTTGCACATCCGTGTAAATCTCCTGTACCCCATATTTTGATAGTTGTTACAGATTTTCTGTATTGTATACAGTTGAACCCTCATATAACGAGCTCGGATATAAGAAAAGTTCATATATAACGATGTCTTTTGCAGTTCCCTGAATTTTCAATGCCATCGTAATGTTATTTCAACTGGATATAACGAACAACAGTTTTGTCCAAAATCATATATAGCGAAGTTTTTGCTTTTTTCCCATTCAACATTTCTCCTGCGGGAGAGTAGCCAATTTCTTTTTTTCTTCTTTAGGATATCTTCAGACCTCTGACTCAGTGAAATGCCCGAAGACTACTAGCCAGGCGGTGTACACTTTTCCTTAATCCTCCTTCACTAAAGGGACCCCCACTTCATCACCCCTAGAGCTTAGAGGGTAAATGATCTGTTTCCCAGCTTGAGAACAGAAGCAGGAATGCGACAAAGGGTCGGGGGGTGGGGTGTTGGGGAATCATGCCAGGGGTGTCCAATGTCAGCACCTTCCCTTTGGGGCCGTATGTTAAATTCTTAGAAATGACCAGATAGGCAGACATTTGTCTAAATCGCACTTCTACAATTCCTAAGCAGGCGCATCTGATGGTTTAAAGCTTTGGAAGAAGCACTTTTTCTCACAAATTCGTTCGTTTAAACGCATCAACACAAGCTGACAAAACATGTCAGTTGTTAAACGAAAAACACTGAGTTTAAGTGAAAAAATTGAAGCAATCAATTTGGTGGGAAAAGGGAAAAATAAGTGTGACGTAGCCAAAACATTTGGCATTCTGGCAAATTCAATATCCACAATTTTAAAAAATAAAGATGGTTTGAAGCGAAAATTCTCGGAAGGTTCCTTTAGCCATGATAGAAAACGATTTCGTGAAGATCTTTATACAGACGTGGAAGCAGCACTGTTAAAGTGGTTCCAAGAAGTGAGAAGCAAAAATGTTGCAGTCTCTGGCCCTTTGCTGAAGGAAAAAGCATTAGATTTTGACCGACTTCTAGGAAAACCTGATTTTCAGCCAAGCAATGGTTGGCTTCAAAGATTCAAAGAGCGTCATGGTATCATATTTAAGCCCATTTGCTGAGAGAGTGCTTCCGCGGATGATGAAACAACATAAAAGTGGCTCGAATCAAGTGAAACCTTAATGTTGCAGTATGAAGCTTGCAATGTTTACAATGCTGATGAAACTGTTTTTTTTTTTATCAGTTATTGCCAGAAAAAACCTTAGCTTACAAAGGTGAAAAATGTTCCGGTGGGAAAAACTCAAAACTCCGTTTAACTGTATTGTTGTGCGCAAATATGGATGGATCCGATAAAAGGGAACTTTTCGTAATCGGGAAATCAAAAAATCCCAGATGCTTCAAGAAAGGTGAAAAATTACCAGTACGTTACACAGCTAATAAGAAAGCGTGGATGACATCAGAACTCTTTACAGAATGGTTGAAACAATTTGACACTGAAATGACGAAAATAGGAAAGTTCTGCTGCTCATCGATAATTGTGCAGCACATTCGTTTAACATTTAAAGTGCACGTAATACATCAGCTGCAGGAACCGGACAAGGGAGAGAGAGTAAGTTACTGCAAATGGTTTCAAAATTTTCTTAATTTGCGATCTGATATTCTCTCCATCACATGGTTTACGGATGAAGCCTGGTTTCATCTGTCAGGCTACGTCAATTCGCAAAACAGCATATACTGGGCTGCCGAAAAACCACACGTTATGTGTGAAACACCGATGCATTCACAAAAGGTTGGTGTATCGTGTGCGGTTTCGTCTACGAAAATTATTGGCCCCATTTGTTTCTCTGAGACTGTCAACACTAACGTTTATTGCTGCATATTCAAGGAATTTGTGGAACAACTTGATGACATTGAATTGACATAGGGCTACTTTCAGCAGGATGGCGCTACGTGTCACACATTGAAAGTCTCAATGGAACTCATAACCAGCTTCTTTGATGACAGATTAATTGCAAAAAAAATATGGCCTCCCCGATCTCCGGACTTAACTTTCCATTACTTTTTTTTATGGGGCTGCTTAAAGGATAGAGTTTACAAAACCCATCTAAAAACATTGGATGCATTGCGTGAAACATTCACGACTGAAATTGGCAATGTTACTGCTCGTACTCTACATGAGACATCACTGAATATGGTGCGGCGTGTTCAACTGTGTTTACAAGAAAATGGAGGACAGTTCCAACATTTGCTTTGATAAAATGGTTCTCCAATACCACCTGCATAATTCTCAACTTACTTTATGATTTTGTTGTTATTTATAAAAAAGTTATAAGTAAATCACATGGCACTAGTTTAAATGAATCACCCTGTATATGCGGTCAGGATTTCGTTATAGGTCAGCAAAGTAAAGTGGCACCACAAAATATTTTCAAAAATATTATAGATATGTAGAGTCATTTCGACAATTTATCTGTTACCACACTGAAGTATGAAAATTTAAATATATGGAGATTGCTCGCGTAAGAAACGCATTGCTCCTGTTAGTAACGCATTTTTCCTTTTCTAATATAGGCAGTTATTGACATTTCATATTTGCAATATAACTAACATTTTTTGTGTACTTCAAATATACGTCAAAACTAAAATATTAAAAATAAAAAAGCGTATATGTTTAAGTGGTCCACCACGAAATTTTCTTTCTCTGCAAGAAAATCATTTCTTTTCTCTTCTTTTTAAGTTTTTGAATGAAAATATGAAACAAATTCTGCGCAAGATCTGAATTAAAACACATGTAACTCATAACGATCATACAAAACAATTCCTGACCTGGAAGCAAAATATTTACTCAGTTTTCCTATCTCAAAGCATAAATTTACTACGTACACTTCTTGGTCTGTCTTTTTGTATGATTGGTTTTGTTTTTCTACTTGGTGCTAACCTAAGTAAACATTTGGCGTCAGCAAGTTGGGCACTAAGTATTTGGGCACCTTAAGGGGCGATAGAAGTATCCGCTACATGAAGTGAAGATAGACGGCTTCACAGTTTCTTGAAAAGTTTAAACTCCGGAGTAAGAGGATCTTGGAAAATATACGTATGACGACTATTATTAAATACAAAACAATCTACAACTAAATCGTTTTTTCGACATAAAATGTAAAGAACAAAACATTTGTTTTCAGCTGTAATTTTGAGTTTTGGCACTAACTTTAAATTATTTACAATATTTGAAATTTTATTTGGCAAACCTCATTTATGGTTTTTTTTCTAACAATATTTTTTTTTATTTACAAGTATTACTTATCTTCGACTAATTGATAGATATTTTTCTACTGACCGTTTTTAACCTGAAATTAGTTCGATGAAATTATTTCGATTGCAATCAAAGTTCTCATAGAATAAATTGAAAGTGTTCCATGAACTCCATTACATACAGTTCAAATTTATATGAACCTATTAATATTTCACTGACCATAAATCTAACAAAAATGTCATCATTTCTTTTAAGTCATTCAAACAATTTGGGCTATAACCAAATACTCAATATATTTAAATTTTGTTGCATCAATCCATGAAAGGTTACCGAATATTGGATACGTGATTAACGTCTGAACCCGCTGAATCAGGACAAATTTAACACTTAAATTATACAGCTTTAATCCACTTTAAAACGTCATCACTTTTAGCAATAATTATTGGGCACTATAGTAATGGTAAAAATATAATGAAGTATTAATAAAAACACAGCAACTTAACGGGATTCATTGCTCTATTTATTTTCCAGATTGCAGTTGTCCAAACTGCAATTGCTGTTATTTAAGTTAATTAGAAAATATCGTGTTACGAAAGCTCGAAATGTGCATTTGGGTACGGGTCTCAATCGCATATTGTGTAATAAATAAATGACAATATTAGTAGAACGATTTATGAAAGATGCATGTTACAATTTCACCCAGGAAGGGCATTAATATCAATATTTGCCTCGTAGCTTTACAGCACAATCTCTAATTTTTGAGCATGAATGTACACATGGTGTGTCAAACGTCGCAGGACACCACTGTATTTCAGGAAAGGGTGGCGAAATGAAATATCTGAATAGCTCAGCAAAAAAAGGGTTAGTAGGCCTATCTTTTAGGCTATTTCCGGAACATAATCGCCATATTGGATCAAGTTCAATTTTTCAAATTGTAAGGGAGGTCATGTTGCATATCAACAAGATTACAAGGTTGCGTTCTATAATGTGTCTCTTCCATTTTTATCCTCCAAGTCGGACGTTATTCTCCGAAAGACATAGTATCGAAGTTACTGTATAAGTAGTACACTACAGAACAAGGTAGATTGCAGCAAAAAAAAATTCAGCAGATCGTGTTATTTCAAAGGTCGAAGTTTCGTCAAGAAACGTGACATTTCTACATTTCCTGAAGCGTTGTTATTTGGAACAAGTAGGAGTGGGGTGTTCTCTGCATTTAATAATGGACATTAATAGATTTGAATTGTAGAAGCTGGACAGACCGTAAAATCAGAAATATTATGAGAGATCTGCCAAGCCGAGCACGAGATCACAGCGCTAGTGGGTTTGTTGGGAACAGTTGATTGGTAGGTTCCATTCTCCAATTAAAAAAGAGAGAATTCGCAGATATGTTTTGATGCGATTTTTGCTGAGCTGCATGGATTTTCCAATGGTTGTAAAAGCGCTCATGGAAGGCCTCAATTGAATATGTAAAATTAGGTCTATGTGTCTCTGTAGTGGCCGCTGCGATGGGCAATTTCTCTTTGTTTGAGAACAAACTACTCTACAGTGGAGTATTTTCTTTCAGGAACTATGACGTCATTTAAAATAACACATTTATAATTTTACGAAGGAAAATATAGCGATACCTGACGAAAAGTTTTAAAATGGAGAAAGACAGTTTTAAATTGTTCCGAAGTAAGTTAAATTTTTCATTTCCTTAGAAATCTTTTTAGGCGAAAAGTCGATTACCTAATTGGAAAATTAAAATTACATTTTTAACTTATGTGATCCGTAAAGAGCAAACTGAAGATCCAGAGCCGGGCACTGGCTCGCTTACGGCACTGGCTCTCTCCCTTCCCTGGAACCAGTGACCCTAAATTAGGGACGGGCGCCTGCTTATAGCCCATTTTGAGTTGCTCACGGTGGTCGTTAAACCTCCAATCAAAAAAAAAAAAAAAGATCCAGAATGTCGAATATTACCATGCGCAAATGGTATGCAACAGGTAATAACTAGTACATAGGATTTTGTAGGACCTAAAAATGCGTTAAAAGTTTAAAAGGCTTACCAGAATAAGGTTGCGCACTTCACCGACAGTCCACACAGAAATTTGCCTCATACAGTATATTAGTCAATTGTTTAAAATCATTAGCAAGAACTGAAATGGAACAAACCAGAATGTTGTGCTGAACATTGGTGTTAAACAAGATGGGAAAGTGTCGTTCTCCTTGCCTTTGTCCAGGTGTACGTAGACAACACGCACAGGACATGGTTCCCTAAATCTCAAAGAGGCTAAAGCTTCATAGCGAACCTGTATATGTTAATGTGCTACCGCGTCACTTTTATGAAAAAATATAATTGTTTGAAAACGCAGAATGAGGTTGTGTAGCTTGATACGTACAAGTGCATTGTTTACTTATATTGAAATGTTCTAGAAAAACTCACAGATAAGTGAGAGATTTAGTTTTCTAAAAACATATCGTATTGACAAGTTGTGCCGTGAAAGAATGCGACAGACTCAATTTTCTATTTGGAACTCAAAATTAATGTGGCCGTAAGAAAAAATTGAGCATCTTATTTTTGGAAAAATTGCAACCAAAAATACTATTCAAATAATTTCACTTAGGGTGCATTTTTATCACCTCAAATTTGTTTTAAGAGCGAAGACAACAATTGCATTTTTCATCAACTTATGATGAAAAAATCGTGATAAGAGACTTCTACGTAAAATTACACATAGATGCCTTTACTTGATAAAGGAATATGTATGTTATTTATTTTTTTTATTTTTTTTTTTTTTATATAAGGTTTAACGACCACCGTGAGCAACTCAATGGGCTATAAGCAGTCGCCCGTCCCTAATTTAGGGTCACTGGTTCCAGGGAAGGGAGAGAGCCAGTGCCGTAAGATAAACACAACATCCATGCCTCACCGGGATTCGAACCCGGACCCCAGGCGGACGAATGATCAGAGGCCAGCGCCTTAGATTACTGCGCCACCGGGGCGGCGTATGTTATTTGGAATCCATATGTCGGTGTTTTCGAAGTTTACGAAAATAAATGTATCTCAACGCAAGGCAGCATTTATAAAACGTCATACCGCAAAACTTTTATACAGCATGCATTACTGGTTTGATTTATCCAACCATATTTTCCAAAAGAAATGAATGCCTTAACATGTGTCTCTTGGTCTTCAACGTCAAAAAAGATGTACCTCGCATCCATAATTTACGAAGAGTTTATTAACAGCATCCATAATTTACGTCTGCTCATTAGTTTATTTTCAACTAAAACAAACAAGACTCCCCTACCCTCCAATAGCACAAACATTCCATACTTTTAGAAGAGTTTAAAATTGTAGTTCATTTCCATGAAATTTGTTACCGCGATTTTTGATAAATTATTAAAATTCTCTCCGCCACGCTATTCACGATTCCCTAGAAATATTAAAACGAACTCTAAAAATTGAGCAAAATGATGCCTCATCTTGTATATCTTTCGTTTCCCGAATATCGAAAGGGAAGTCCACTGATACAGGATACACGATCTTTTATAAATAACATAAACATATTTCCTAAATCAACGCTGCTCTTATCTCAATAAACTATGATTTAAATTTCTCGATCTCAGGCTATGAAAACCTTATCGGTGACTCATCGCCTGCAAAGAGGCTGCTCTGCTTAGGATGGCAATGCTACGAGCAAAGTTAACTTTTCTGAGTATAAAAAATTTCTAGTCGAAGATGAATATGGTATCAAGAGTAAGAAATTTCAATGCCGTGTCTGACTCAAGGAAGTATAAATCAGTATTGCACTACCTATCGAATACGACACAGACGTAGACAAAAATCTCATTTCCCAACTACTGCGCTTACCGTAATGACAGAATCCAATATCTGCGTTGTGATCCTCGATGAAATCGAGAGTAAACACCATGTCGTCAATCATAAAAGAAACGTAATGAGATATAATGCCACGTAGATCTGGTGATTGCCATGATCTAATTAAAAGCGAAAAAATAATTTAAGACAACATGTGAACCAGAAATGCAAACATACAGTGATTTTCTACACACTATTTGCAGTAGTATATCAAAAACAATATTTATATAAAACCTACAAGCACTTAGTTCTAAGATATTTCGTCATGTTAATCAAAATCAAACGCTTTTAATAAGGTTCGTATTAAAGTGTAAGGGCAAAAGTTTACTTTTGAATTCACTCTTTACCAACTACGCATACAACATGGCTTATGCAATGAAAGGCATAACTATTTACATTAAGTAAAGGAACCTCATGTTAGCGTTTATCATTATTGCATTCCATTTAGTATTTTATTCCAAAGTAGTTTTTCATCCATTGACTAGTTCAATCTGATAATATTTTCTGTTGTTATTGTATTAGCGTGATACGGAAAGCGGAATGTTTATATATCTACAGTTGTCTTCGGAATGCATATAGCGCCATGTACCAATGGACGGACTTTATTTTATACTCTGGAAGTTATTGTATGCATACAAATGACTCCTTGAATAAGGGTAATGCAGTAAAAGTATGAACATCAGATTCATTTGAAAATATATATTTCATATAACTTGCACGCACAAATAATGGAAAATAAATGGTGATTCTAACACTGAAGAAATAAACAAACATGGAGTTTTACATTTTTTTTCTCTTTACTCGTCCGAATAAATACATGCAAAGTGTTTAAACCGCGTTTTACAAATTTCAACAAACGGCAAAGGAGACAAAACCTCCATAGCCAGGTTGGAAATCAAAACATTTCATTTGAATATAATAGCAAAAAAATTTGAAATGTTTATAAGGTGTGTGCACAGAAATTTGGAACGAAAAGTTCTTAAGTACAGCATTTACAAATAAATGAATGGATTGATGAAAGTGCAAACAAATACAAATACAATTAAAAACATACAAGCAATATGCAAGAAATGCAGTAAATTGAGTCTGATGGGAAAAAACATATTTAATACATTTGAAAACAACTCTGTTAACAAAATATAAAATATAAAAATGAATTTAAAAAAAAAACTAATTTCAACATGTAACTTACTCTTGGTCAAAAGTTTCTACAAGCCTAATAAAGAAAAAATTAAGTTGCAGTCGCTGCAGATTAGACAGTATAAGCAGCAGACCTAAAGTCTCAGGTTACATTACGCTCCTCAAATGGCAGACATAATTAATAAAAAATGGATTGCAGAACGGAATTTTAAAGGCGCGGACTGCAAAATTGAAAAAACAAATGTTGCCGATTTACGATCCTGCATTACATCACACCCCGCGGAATGGTTTAATTTAATTAATACAAGTTACTGACAATACCAGCAATTATCGCCAAGTTAAAAAGAAGGTGTACACACGAGCACCTAGCTTGTAACAAATATCGCATGTAAAAGAATGACCCTCATAACAGTAGAGTTGGCATAAAGCATGTGAAAAGGTATGGAATCGGTAAAGTATCTGTCCGACTTGCTCTCGCCTTTGAATTGGCATTTTCAGTGAACCTGGTACTTTGCTGTATTTTATTCTGGTGTGGGGATACCTGGGTTAGCTGTGGTCAACTCTATGGCTGTAAGAAGTCGTCCGTCCCTAAATGGGAGCCACGGGTTCTAGAAAAATTGTCAGCCAGGGGCGTAATATTAGTACATCATTCTTGTCTCACCCGCGTTCAATCCTGGACCCATCTTGGACGAATTGTCAGAAGCCAGCGCTTTGATCCACCAGGATATCCCGTTTCTCAATTAGGTAACAATTATTTTGATTGCAAAAATAGTAGGCTATGGGACAGAAAACCTTATCAGTTGTGAGATTCAGTATGTAAACCATACGGTGCCTATATATTAGCTTTTTTCTATGATTTCAGTAGAGCAGATTTTTTCGCTCTGAACATGTCAAACTTCTTAATTTCGGCTATTTAATTACGTATCAGCTGACCTCAACCCAAAAAAGTGCGACCTTTAGTCAAGAGTAGAGTCTTGAATGCCGTTTTATGTGAAAATAACGTGGCCGTGATATTTTAAAGTTAAATTCCCACTGCAAATATTAAAATAAATGCTATCAGTACATGGATAAATGCTGACCGATAATAAAATAACTGATGTCAGTCGTGCTGATTGCAAGTTTCATGAGGTGTAAAACTGTGTTTAAAAAAAACGACTATATGACTTCTGAGATTTTGCATGCTTCGTTGAATGCAATACTACTGTTTCCGCCGAAGGTAATTTATCCTTGAAACATACATTCACCCCAATATCTCAAAGCTGTCACTGATAGCCGAATCACTAAAATAATAGTAAAATAAATTAAACTGGTTCGGTTCTCCAAACAGACACTACCCAGTCCCATCCTACGCCAAGAAACAATTTCTATACCTTCATACATTCTTTTTTTTCTGGGTACGGATGGCACAGCCAATCAGATTGATTTACTCTATAACGTAGTGGCTATGGGCAAAAATGACTGCAAGGAGAACGAGTGAATAAACAATTAATTCGACTAATTTTGATAATCAATTCTCTGGATTGTTCAGGACTATCGACTAAGTTACTAATTTTCAGTCGAAATCGGCGATCACTACTACTGTCTATCGGTCTCATTTAATTACTATTTTTCGGATGGTCTGAAGTCTGGGAAATCTAAAGACGCTGGCGCCAGAAATATCTGTATTCGTAGCCCCAGATCTTTTGGTAACGAGGTCAGGATGGTTTTCCGGAAGAACTGCACAATGATTTCGACATCACTAATTGCACCTCAGAGTTACTTACATCACTAATTGCACCTCTGATACTCGAGGCGGAGTTACTTTCGATTGATAACGGTTTATAAGAAAAACATACGGCTAAATATATTACAGAAGAAAATGTAAATTTTAGAGATCCTAAGAAGAGAGCTCGAAATTCACTTATAAAAGACATAAAACAGAGTTCTGGAAATTCCACATCTAACTTTTTCCTCAAGTTCATGGAGAATTTCCAGAACTCCTTATGTTTGAGTATTTTCTATGAAAAGAGACATATATTAAAAATTATAAAACTTTTCATTCAATTATATCTTTTAAAAAGTTCAACTTTAGTAAAGGGAAACTAAGTTCCCAATTGATGGTTTTAAAGTCAAAATTTAACTAAAAAACTGTTGGTTATGGAAAGAAGGGTTTTGAACCATTCGCTTACAAACTATCACAAAAAGCTTTACGATGTGATTTAGAAAGTTGGCTACTATTTATTACATATTTTTAGCACATTACTGTCAGGAAGCGAATTTTAATCCTAGTGTTTACCCGCGGGGGCCGATTCCTGGGTCAAACTGCAACATTTCCGTGCCGTTGAAAGCTTACTACACTTCGTGAAACTCCTGATGCAGTGGCAATACCGATTTACCCTATACATGCGCGTAACATACCAACAGCAGTATTTCTATACTCTATGCAAAAACTTCGTTTGGACATCACTTTACGTAAAGCCCTCATTGCACTGGTGGCAATATATTCAGGAAAGTTATAAACCAAGCGGTGAAATCAGCCGTTTTCCTCTTCTCGTAAGGTACTTCTTATTCGAGCTCGCAGGCCATCGCTGTGCTGTTGTTATGCAAATTTACATAACACACTCACAACCGATCCTAAGTTCTCTGTATATTTCATATCAGACATTTTCCTTTCGAAAACTATAACTCTAAATTGTTGAGCCAAATGTATTTACCTCCGACCACCGATATCGAGGTAGGGCCTCATCGGAATAAAGTTCATAAGCTATAAAAATTTGGCTAAGAACATCAGGAAGAAACAGGACAATTTTAAGAGCAATTTACCCTTATACATTGAAGGAAAGCAATTTAACTAATGTATGTTTATTTTTGGGGGGGGGGGGTTAGAGGCGTGGTCCTTAAATAAAATCTATATTCAAGTGCTGCAAACTACTGAAAGAAACATGTATAGGTGCATGCTCTCCATGAGAGCTAGCCATGAGAACTAGCCATGATCGCCATGACTAGACCACGAGAGAATGGTGGGAAAGGAAAAGCTGTCACGAGGAATTATATGTATAATAACAGTCCCGGAAAAATAAGTTGTTTCTCAGAAATTGTGTATAGTTTTTTTTAATCTTGACTTTGAACTGGAAGTCTGTTTGTCATTACTTTACCAATTGCAGTTCATGTTCAGCAATTCAAAAGTTTTAATCCGGAGAAATAGTTTACTAAACGGGCTCCATATTTCAGATTTGTTAGTAAATCATTCGAAATTTTCAGAAATATCCATTAATCAAGAAATTCTGAAACGTCTAAATCCTGAAATCCAATAAATTAAATAAAATACACAGTAATTTGCATCAAAGGAAAAATTATTTCTTTCAGCAAATAATTAAAGTATGTTTTTTTTTCTACGTGGTAAATTAAGATTCTCATATTGGGGACAAATAACTTTTTTATCCGCCTTTTGTCTAAAAGAAAGTACATGCAATTTAGAAAACCTTTCGATCGCATAACAAGATATTAAATCTGAACGGAAATATATTTCTTATTTGTTCAGTGCATTTCCTAAACAGCTATTCTACAGATGTCGGTTGTTTTCTCACACATTCTAATGTGAGGCTATTTTACTTTGATTATGCTGCAACATGAGAAAATGATTTTCGACTCTAGCCTTTACGTAGGCTAATTAAGAATTCTGAAGGAGCGTCCAAAATGCTAAAGAAGCCAAATAAAAATCTGTTCCAAATCGCCGGCTACTTGTAATATTTCGGCCATCAAAAAAAATCGTCAATTCAATTATTTGGAAAAGCACAACAAATCACGCATACGAAAATACCATTCGTTCAACAGTCGAAGCAACGGAGCACTTCAACATTTTTGTACCCAATATGTGCTCAAGTTGATGTTCGCAAATGACGCCGTGTTTTACCCTAGCTGTGGAAAACGTTTTTGTCCTGCAGCTGGTAGGTATTTGACATATAATTCATCTCATAGTTTTTCTTTCCATCACTATTTCAGCCGATGTGACAGTATACGGGATGTCTGAATTGTGTGAAATATATTATACTTTCAGTGGTAATGTCCTAATACAGATTATTTTGAAATCCACCGGAAGATGAGGCGAAGTGTCGCAGTGAAGGATGTGATCACACACGGCAGCTGATCTTGCTGACGACCGTCGACATTTGAACCTCTGAGTGATCCGTCTGCAAATTGCGTTTTTAATAGTAACCTAACAAACACAGCCAGGACTTGACTTATTTTTCTCCTTTCAACATAGCCCAATGCGGTATAATACTGTAACACCAAAGGAATCGTGGAACATCAAATGCATGCATGCTGATTATCAAAACCTTAAGTTGAAAAGAAGTTTTATTTCCTTTTGTCGCCTCACTATTTAATCTGCTATCAGGGTAATGAAATGAAGGAAAACTTTTGTTATTAGCTCTGGGTACACTCCGAAAATAATTTCCACATAGCACTTTTTTCCAATTTTTAAAACAGATGGTATTACGATTTTGTATTTCCATTAGTTCTGAAGATAGCACTTTAGATTTATTTTCTCTAGTTATCTCACTGTTCTACCTGCTGTCAGGGCGAAAACATTTAATAACATTTTTGTTACTAGACCAAGGTATACTCCGACAGTGTAATTCACGTAGCACTTGTCCTAAGCTTTAAAGCAAATGGTATTACATTTCTGCATCTCCATTCGTTCTCGATATATCCCTTTGTGCCATCTCGTTTGTACACATTGAACAGTAAGTTTTCTCTTTTGCAATGTCACTAGTTTTCCTGCTACAAGCATATTATCGAGTGTCCTGAATTGCATAAATAAATGGATATGTGCACTTTAGGTTTAAAAACTGAATTTTTAGACTGGCCCTTAGGGTGCGCCTGTGTCAACGACCGTCAGAGTATGAAGCTGCCGGTGCTTCGAAGTATCTCCGCAGGGAGATATTGGTGCATATTCCGATGGATTTCGGAGTTTTCTCTATAAGGACATTGCGCTTCCAGTATTTTACAATAGCTGGTTTTTTAGTCAGTTGGAATCCCCAAAATGCTGTTTTATGCAAAGAATAGGAATGAGATAGAAAGACATATTCTTATCCATAAACTCCAACTCTGACATAACAGGTCATTAACCAAGTATTCGTTTTGTGCGTTTATGAGGTTATTCCGACAATTTGTAAGTATGAAACTGATTGGTGCCTATACAAAAATATAGTTTATTTTTTTATTTCGAGTTAGTTTCTAAAAGAAAATTTAAACGGATTTTAACTTAACTTTTGAAGGTAAACATTTTTACAGTGGACCTGTGATCTGTAACAACAATATTACACAAAACAATATTGTGCAATTATAGGTTAGAGTGAAGAGTACAAAACACATAACATGTCAAGACGACCTGCCAAGTAAAAGGCCTGTTGATTTTAAAAAAGCTGTAATCATGTTCCAGGACTTAACATTAAAATTTTTTATATATATTTTATGTTCAGAAGAAAAAACTGACAGTTGTTGAATCATTCTGTTCTTTCAGTGAATAAATTTACCTTCCATTTTATAACATTCAGGCATTAATAACAGTGATGATCACATATGTTCTCTTTTGGTAGTGCCAGAATCTTTAACGTATGAACTGATTAAATAAATAAAACATATATTTTTGTTTTTTCCCTGCTCTTAAATTACTGAGTTCAGAGAGAACGCAGTTTCTGTAGTCACAGTTAATATAAGGTGAGTAGCATCTGTGCTGTATCGGGTTTTACATTCTCATATATACCTTTCTTCCGAAGATCTGAACTTGTACGAACTGCTCTCCACGACATAGAAATTATTTAATATCTGCCTTTATTTTTAGCCACACAAAACTGTGTCCCGCAAATTCCGTGTTTGTGGCATTACGTTATGATATGAAGAATCTACAGATCCTAATACAATGACAGAACTGTAACACTACACAATCAAATGAAAGTCGCCTTTGTAGTAGTATATGCGGACGCCAAGAGGAGAACGTAAGGCCAGAATTTTGGAAATTGCATCATTGCATATCTTTCAGATCTAACGAAGTCAACTTACAGTTGTATTTCTCTCCCATCAAAAGACTTCGGTATGATACACAAAGTGAAAATAAGATTATGGTAAATAAAGACATTTTCCTATCTCAAAAAATAGGCGATATGCTCATTTACTTTCCTGGCATAAGTTCCAACATTTATTTATCACTACCAATTAGCCAACAATAACAGAACTCTTCATCGATTCGTGAGACGCGTTTCTGAAAAATGAAACAGCTGAAGGTAGAAGTATCCGAGGGTTGTTATGAGAACTTTGGAAATATATTAAGTTCACCAGAAACATATGAGGAGACAGCAAGGTCATACGATCCGTGCTAATGGTGTATAAAAAATATTTAATCATGCCCAGCCATCGTCTTCGAACGGGAGGTTTTATCAAGAACTTACACTCAAACAACGATCTATTTGGAGTTTTAAATCAGATAATAGCACGTGTATTAAACGTAAATACAACGCATTATCAACATGTGAATTGTTGTTAAAAATTGCATGGGTCCAATGTTAACGTATATCATCTTGCAAGGTATCAAGTCATATTTCATATTTTTCTCCAACTCAGAGGCTGTGGAAAATGAAGGTCCGTGAAGACGGCAGATTAGACGATACCCCATCATTGCAGACATCGTTTCTTGTAATAATCTCAAGAGTATCCCTGACAACAATTCCCTTATAAGTACTGAAAGTGGCCTTCAGTTTCTTTTCATTCCATATGGGAATTCTTGCGTTGTAAATGAACTCCTTTGCTGAACCAGTTGCTTCTGTTCCTTCACTTATGTCTCTCATATGATCTTTACGTCGAACACATAAATATCATTTTGCCATTCCGAGGTAGAACTTCATAGAAGAGTTCTGGAACTTTAATAGTACCGCGTATACCACGGCGGTATAATCCACGTCTTTGTCTTGTTATTTGCTGTTAAAATCTTACCAATAGGTTTCATAGGCTTTAACGCTACTGTAGCACCATGCTTCCTCAGTGAATTCTTAACATAAAGTGAGAAGTGGGGACAGTACGAAAGGCTGATTGCAAATTTCATGCCTATCATCTCTGTGTAGTTCACTTGTTTTCACCTTTCGGAGTATGTTGCGAAGTTTGCATTCCTGAAAACCCGCTACAACTCCTTTTTTATAGCGTTGGAGATTTGCTTGTTCTTTAAATGATGTAAAAGCCCTCAGTATCGATGATCTAATGACAGTAATCTTGAACTTGGGAGCTGGGCGGATTGATGATGGGTATACTTGTAGGTTTGTAGTATACTTGAATATCTAATGAATGATTAAGTTTTCTGGACAGTAGACATCCAGAAAATGTAACTTACCATTCTCTTCAATTTCCATAGAGAAGGTGATACTGTAATGTGCACTGTTGGTAGTGTTGAAAATACTATTAAGCTCGTGTCTCCCATGTGGCCAGACAAAGAAAATGTCAATACACTGAGTCAAATTTCGGTTTTATTCATCGAACAATTGTTGTTTCTAACGGGTGTAACACTGTTTCAGCTAAGTTACCTGAAAGTAGTGCCATATGGACTCATTTCGCTTGCTTGTAAACTTTATTTTTCTTGTAAACTTAACAAAAAATCACATGTACTTAACAGTTCACGTGTTCCTAATGCGTTATATGTATATATGTTACATAGGAGTTATTTTGTCTGATTTCAAACTCCAAACGAATCGTTGTTCTAGAGTAAGTTCGCCTAGATAAATCCTCCCGTTGAAAAACGAGGACTTGGCATGATTACAAATTTTGATATGCACCATTCTCGAGGATTTTATGCCTTTGTTGTCTCATTAGTTAACAAGATCGTATTTCTAATGGTAAATTACGAGCATTATGTTAAATTCGAAAGTATGGTGCAACAAACCGAGTCAAAATCTTTCCGTAGGAATAATTTAGAACTATTTATAATACTTGGTAAGCTGGAAACTGCATTTAATGGATACTCGTAAAATTTCAAAAGTGCATCCCAAAAGTTTGGTACTACCTATTAAAATTGTATTTTCTATTCTGCGGCATAGTTTCGTAGTACCAGTCCGCTGCGATATCGTACTGTTGAAGTTCTGGAGATACTTCGTAGTATATGTTTGAAAGTTATTAGAGATTTGTTTAGTTTTTATTGCTGTTGTTATTGCTTTAATTGATTCTTAACATCGGTCCACAGTCATATCTTACTCTGACATCTAGGATTATAGAACTTGACATTTTGACAATTACTCTTTGGATTTAACTTTTTCAAGAATTTATTTTCATATATATAGATGGATTAAATTCCCAAATACAGTGTAAGATGCACAGATATCATTCAAGCAGATATTAATACGGGATCAGCTGGCATCGATGGGTTCATATAAGGTATAGTTTATCTATATTTAAAGTGTTGCGAGAAACGCAGAACAAGCAATCTTTTGAAATACGTGATGAATCGACTCATCATGATATATTGTACTTAATTGGCCTTCATTATTTAAAAAAATGCTGTTGATTTAGTTACTTTTCATTAAAACTCCTTTCACATGACAAAACTTATGGTTATAAAAAACGCGTGAGGAAAAACACTTTTAAATTATTTGCGTTAATTTAAGTAAGTAAATATATATATATATAAATCGGATAACTCTTGATGTTGTGCAAGTAATTTTAAAAAAGGGGATAATAATTTAAAGTATTATGTTATGCATAGCTGCAGAATGCGGAGTTTTACAGATATAATTTACCTAATTTTACATGGAATTTCTAAATCACCGCCTGACAAATGTAAAGCAGGAGTGGGTGTAATCTCAATAGAAAGGAGGGTTTATATCATCTACTGGCATTTTAAAAATTGCCAGTATTCCACTAATCGATATTCAACACCAAATAGAAAATTCAAACCAATGCAATTCTGATTTACTGTTTTTCAGAGATTACTGATGATCAGCTTCCAAAAATAATTCTCACCATTAAAACAAGTGTCGGTGTAAGTAATGATGGCATTGGAGTTTTAATGTAGTCCCACTTGTATTAGTCCCACTTGTTGCTTTCCTGAAGACTATAAACAGTTATGTACTTACACTTCTAATTAAACTATACCCGAATAATACCAAAGTACGTGAAACAAGCGCTACACTCAAATAAAATATAATTAACACATACCTCATTATAATATTTTTCCTATTATTCTGTCTTCTAATAAAATACTAGGGATAGTATTTACATTACAAATCAAATTATTACGGGGATTTAATAGAATAATATTTAGCATAAATATGAAGTATCGAACGCAAAATGTCTATTCCCTAGAGTAGTATGTTTTCTACACCAAAAGTCCATTCCACAGAGTAGTATGTTTTCTACACCAAAAGTACATTCCCCAGGGTAGTATGTTTTCTACACCAAAAGTACATTCCCCAGAGTAGTATGTTTTCTACACCAAAAGTACATTCCCCAGAGTAGTACCCTCGTCGGCGTGCTGTTGGAATTTCAAATGCTTAACCATTCCCTCGTTTCCACCCTTCTACCGTGCGATGGCAATGTGTCGCCACCTAACGCAACTTCATAAATAGGCGACGTTCCCTTAACAAGAGAATTAAGCAGGATATCCGCCTATCGTGGTCCAGCGATCCCACGTACGTGTATGATCTATTTAAAATTTTCATATGTGCTTTGTTGTTAGGTAAAGACGTTATACACTGCCGGACAATTGCTAAAGACGGATGACAATAGCAAAGATAGCAACCATAAAATGGAAGGCAGGAAAATGTGGAAATTAGCATACGTGCGGGATACAGTAAGACGTATTGTGCGTATGCAACTTTTGAGCTGCCGAACTTGTTCGTGACGTCATAGCGCTGATAAGAAATATAAAGGATTTGACGCGTATTGACCTTTGTTATTCAAACGCAAAGTTGAAAAAGAAAGAATCAATTGACAAACTTGCAATTTTCAGTATGTCTTCCCGACATCACCTAGATGATTTTACGCGTGGCCGTATTATTGGCAAGATTGAAGAAGGGCGAAAAGTAACAGATGTTGCCAGGGAGTTCGACGTCAGCCACAGTGTTGTTTCAAGGCTTTGGAAATCATTTCAAACAAATGGAGAGTGTAGCAAACGTCACGGGGAGGTCGTGTTCGCAGTACGACACCTGCAGAAGATCGGTACATAGTGCTATCAACAAAAAGACACCGGCGCAGCACAGCTAGTGAGGTAGCAAATCAGTTTATGGCTGCTACTGGCAAGCGGATCTCCCGAAAAACTGTCGCCAGACGTTTGCATGAAGGAGGACTTTACGCCAGCCGTACTGTTGTGTGCTTCCCGTTGTCCAGACGTCACCGTACCGCCCGTTTGCAATGGTGTCATCAACATCGCAATTGGACTGAGAACGACTGGTCTGTTGTCCTCTTCTCAGATGAGAGTAGATACAGTCTATCGTCTGATTGTCGACGACAACTGATCGGGCGTGATAGTGGTACTGCATATTGTGCAGCAAACATACAGGAAAGGGACCGATATCCGACATGTAGTGTCATGGTAGGGGCTGGCATCATGATCAATGGCCGTACGTCCCTCTATGTGCTTCCAACTGGGACTATGACTGGCCAACGATACATTAATGATGTTCTGCTACCTCATGTTTGCATGTATCGTGGTGCTGTCGGTGATAGATTCATTTTCATGGACGACAACGCAACATGTCATAGAACAGTCGCTGTCCAGGAGTGTCTTGAGAGCGAGGATATTCAACGCCTCGTATGGCCCGCACGTTCTCCATATCTGAATCCCATTGAAAATGTGTGGAATGCTTTGGGGAGGAGTCTTG
This sequence comes from Macrothele yani, assembly GCA_039090855.1. NCBI lineage: Eukaryota > Metazoa > Arthropoda > Arachnida > Araneae > Macrothelidae > Macrothele > Macrothele yani. The sequence goes on along the minus strand of CM077034.1, from coordinate 124,666,575 downwards.
CTGGACGCCTATGCCCTCCAATAAACAAGGACACCCTCATCCGTGCACTGACAGAGGAATGGGATAAATTACCCCAACAGCTGCTTGATAATGTTGTGCAAAGCATGACACGCCGTGTGGAATCTTGCATCGCCCTCCATGGTGGCCATATCCCATATTGGCATCTTACGCCGGAACGCCTGCGGACGGTAATTGCATTTTTTTACGTTCACGTAATCTGCACAAAATGGCCTGTTTGTCCCTTGAACACGTTCCAAAGCCTTCTGGATTTTACAGCACAAAACATTGTCTTTCTTGTAATGACCTGGCATTCTGACATTATTTTATTTCACTTGGCATCCAACCACACTTACTTTTTTATGCGCTACATAGCCGTTTATGAGCGCTCCTTAGTAATTGACCAGCAGTGTATTACCAAATGCGGCGTTCCGTTCCGACGTGATGGATTCGGTTCAGTAGTGAAACTGAATTATAGTATTAGCTATTTACTTAGAGCAATTTTTTTGTAGGCGATACTAGAGTTTTCCGTTTTAGTTGAATTTTAGGAAATCAAATCAAATGGCGCACACGGTAATACCGTTCGTTTTACAGTTGAAGCAATAAAGCACTTCAAATTTCTTTAACACAATGTGCGCGCAAGTTGATGTTCGCAAATGACGCCGTGTTTTCTCCTCCCTCTGGAAAAAGTTTTCCTCCAGCAGCAGGTAAGTTTTTGACATAATAATCAATCTCATAGTTTTTCTTTCCATTATCCCCAAAGCAGAAACACACACAGGACCTGACAGTTATGGTCTATGTTTACATCTCAAGGTTAACGGCAAGTCTTTGAGAGTACTTTCCAAAAATCCAGTAAAGATCTCTAATACGTCAAGGATGAAAGTTCAAGCTGTTAGGAATATCCGGAACGACTCGGAAGAAATAAAGTATTTCTGTGGCCCTAGGGAATTGTTATTGAGTTTTTGATTTATATCTTTGACAATTTTAATTAAGGTTATGAGTTGTTTATTACAGTGTTACAAGTAAGTTATTTGTAAGAGTGCAAAAGATATCCTTAATACTAAATTATTTAAGATATCTTTCAATTGGCTATATAAAAAATTTAGCACTGTCATGAAACCTGAACTTTGCCCCGGGGCCCCGGATGTCTTTCCCTGAAAAGTGGTTTGGTGTTCCGGTGCATTTTAATCATAATATGTTTGTATTTATCGAATTTTGGTTCTCTTGTTTTTTGGAATACATTTGGTTCGTTTTAGGATTTTAGGGGTGGTATTTGTGTGTTTTATATAAGGATTGTAATTTTTGTGTTTGGTTGACTCTATTGCTATATATATATATATATATAGTTAAAATTTAAAAACCAAGATTGAAAGATAAAAACTAAATAATGATATACAAATTAGATATAAAAACTGGAATCGCAAAGCTGCTGACATAAGTCATATACGCATATTGATATACTGAATATTAATTCAAAGACATTCAATGCACACAGACAAACAACCGTCATAATTCCAATGTACAAGAATGGGATACGTGATTATACCAAACAATACGAATTTTGAAGATGACAATCCTTTTTATGGTGTAAACATGACAAGGATGTACACCAAAAACGGGTTGTCATTTTATTTGTATTGGATGGTGTAATCCCGTATTCCATTCATGATATGTCTGCTCCTCCGGGCAATCAGGGGACAGGATTCTTAACCTCCAGATTCACTAAACATGAATGCCGGTTGCTTCGACTAGCGAATCCTGCGATGGTTATATTAAAATTATTCTGGAACTTGAGAGTTGTTGTTTCTGGGCGGTGTAGTGGTTATCACACTCATGCGTTCTGGGAGACGCGGATTCGATTCTCTCTCCAGAACTACGAAATTTTTAAGTTTTCCGATATTATCTGACTTACCATCCTTATCATATTAACACAAAAAAACGGATTGTCATTTTCAAAATTTCCAATGTGCTCACCATAAAACCCAACTCAAGCACCAGCAACATTTCCAAAGACATTCAATGCACACAGACAAACAAACATCTTTGGTACACACAATTTCCCGAAAGAATACAGACACACACGAAAGAATATATCCCGAAAGAATATTGGACAAACAAACATCTTTGGTACTCACAATTTCCCGAAAGGATATTGGACCTTTAGTTGTTCTGCACCATAATTTTGTTCGTGTGTGCCTGTGTTATTTCGGGAAATTGTGAGTATCTCAGATGTTTGTTTGCCTGTGTGCATTGAATGACTTTGGAAATGCTGCTCGTGCTTGAGTGAAGTTTTATATTGTGTACATTAGAATTATGCACTCAAAAGTGTATATATATATATATATATATCCAAGAAAAAAACGATATGTTCCTTTGACGGGTATGACGTGAAATAATGTTGGGAATTCTTCAGGTTCTTGTCATTAAGTATCAAATTTTGAATCAACCTCAAATTATGGCAGGATTTGCATTGAATATCTTTATCATTTACTGTAATTGCTCGTGTGAAGTGTAGTTAGCAGTTTGGAAAATCTTAAGGTTTATGCCGCACGTTCACACTTATATCATTTTTACCAGTAACTACTAATGGCTGAGATACATGATCTTCAAAAAATAAGCATGATGTGTTGCAAATATGCATCATTATTAATGATTTAAAACTTTTGAAATGCCTTATAATACATGCTGGTGCGAAATATTATTGTTTATCCCAGCAGTTTTTAGTTTATTATCAAAACAAAAAAATGAAAATAATGGGTTGTTCAAAAAACGTTTTTAGTCCTGAAGTTTTACAGCATTAGTATTCCGCCTTTTGAAAAGGTATTGATCATTATGGTGATTTACCGTGAAACTACTAAGGTTGTTTTCTCCTCATGCCCCAGGCTGCTCAATTTCCTAAATGTGGCAGCACGGTCTCATAGCCCACTGGAAAGAGGAGGCCCTGAAACCAGTGGTTGAAATATGACCAAAAAGACCGGATTTTCGTAAAATTTCTGCAACTTTTTACTGAAAGAGAATACAGTTTCAATTTTTTTGAATAAAATCTCTTAAAAATCCTTATTGCATTATGTGTTCCAGTCAAAACTGCTTTATTCGTGTGCCAATTTTGTGAAAAAAATGTAAGCGGGTGTAATATTAAATTTTTGTTGCTATATCTGTGGAAGGTATAAATATAATTTGTTTGCAGTAGGTAAAAGTAATAAATTTTTAGAAATAACAGGCTGAAAACTGTTTCAACATTTTACATATCACTTTTCGTTTCAGTGAAGGAGATGTTGGGACACAGAAAAAATTAAATTACTCCTTGAAGAATAGTGCGAACAACTTATTTTGTGAAATTTGCAGGACCCAAACTATACAAATAAAAGGAGGGGGGTCATGTTTTAAAAACTAGCTTTGAAATCTAATTTCTCGGGAAAGGAAGGAGCCCAAAACCTGCATGCAAGGTAGTTGGAATTCACCTGGCATGCTACCCTGAAGATTTGTACAAGATTTTGAAATGAGTGTACCTACAAAAGTTCTCATATACATTTTACTCATAAAGTTTCTAAACCGACAACAGTCATTAACAAGAAATTTATTTAAAAACCCATTGTGAGGTATATCACTGTTTACGAAAAGTTTTCTGCACCACATCTTTCTCAGGTAACGTTTCCTTTCTCTGAACGACAGGACAAGATAAGCCACTGCAACAACTGTCAGTACCTACATCTCTACAAAAACTGATTCGAAAATTGAAGCAATCAGTCGATTTATGGGTAAATGGGTCAGAAGTATTCTGCAATGATTACCCCTACCTGCAAATCAGGATGCCAACCAATGTTTCCTTGTCGCAGATAAGTAGGTTGCCTCCAACTACCTACTTGTGAATCAGGGTGGCAACCAAAGTTTCAATGTTGCAGGTAATTAGGTTGCTTCTAGCTACCTACCTGCGAATCAGGGTGACAACCAATGTTTCCTTTCCGCAGGTAACTAGGTTGCTTCTTGATACCTACCTGCGAATCAGGGTGGCAACCAATATTTCCATGCTGCAGGTAACTAGGTTGATTGTAGCTACCTACCTGCGAATCAGGGTGGCAACGAATGTTTCCTTGACGCAGGTAACTAGGTTGATTCTAGCTACCTATTTGCGAATCAGGTTAGCAACCGATGTTTCCATGCGGCAGACAACTTGATTGCTTCTAGCTACCTACTTGTGAATCAGGGTGGCAGCCAATGTTTGCTTGCCGCAGGTAATTAAGTTGATTCTAGCTACCTACTTGCGAATCAGTTAGGAAAAACAATGTTTCCATGCGGCAGGCTTATAGTTTGCTTCTAGCTACCTACCTGCGAATCAGGGTGGCAACCAATGTTTCCATGCTGCAAGTAACTAGGTTGGTTCTAGCTACCTACCTGCGAATCAGGGTGGCAACCAGGTGCGAATATTCGGGATGTGCTAGGTGTGCGACGCACACCCCTACAGTGTCGCAATTTAACCAACATTATCGATATTATTTTTTCGGATTTGTTTCTAATAAATTTTGCCAGAGTTCATCCTAAGTCTTCTATTGGTGGATAAAAACAATTTCTCCACATAATGTTTTCATTAATAAGAAAAGATTCGTTCAGTAAGCATATCGCATTCGAGCTAGAATCCTTGGGTGTGCTGTACTATATCCGCACATCCGCCGACCATATAGCAGCTGTGGTACAAACGCTCCTCAGACGGCGCTGCAGGTCACGTTCGCATTTTTCTGTGGTCTCAATTGCACAAGAGGAACTATCAAGGTATGCTAGCCAAAATCAGCACCGTTTGAGTATGACGCAGCAGTCAATTGCTCTTATATTGCTGTTGTTGTTTTTTTCTTTTTATGTATTTCCAGTAAGACTCCCTGAAGTTTGTCAGCTAAACTTAATTCCCTTGTGCAATATTTTCGTGAAGAGGAGAACGTTCGTTGCATCGTGCAGTAAACAAAACTCAGTAAGTAATATTTGCAGCTGCCGGCGTGCTATTTTAGCAGCGGACATCCCACGACAAATCTGTTTATTTTTTATATATGGGAATTTACTAAAATATTACTGAACGCTGTTTGTTACATGATATTTTAAAATTCTTAAAATCGATTAAGCTAAATTAATTACATTTAAAATGTTTTATTCTAATAATCCGCAGAAACATCGTTTGCTGTATGGGCATCATAGATTATAGAAAACAAATGTGCTTTATATGATAAAGGAATCCTTTAAACCTGTATTTTAGGCTCTTAACGAGGAGAGACGTCGCAGACTCATTCAGAATGGGAAGACGGATTGGCTTCCTCTTGTCAGACAGTAAGGTATATAACTTCAAGTATTCGGGAATTCTCAAGTGATGTACTGATTCCTTACACTCAGCGGATGTGGAGATTTACTAGTTTTAGAATAACGCATTCCACCTCGGTGGGTAGTACACAATTCTGGAGGCGTACTGACGGCAGTACGTTTGTTATCAGAGCCTTGTTTCGGGAATTCCACAGGTGTTGAAGGAAAGAAATTCTGGGTGATTTTTTTAACGTAGGTGAATTTTTAAAACACAACATTTAGTCTCTCGGAATACTATGTGAATTATTGTGAACCGCTTGAGATCGGTCAAAGAAAAAATTCCGTCCAAACTTAATTTTGTGCAGTGAAGGCAGAAACTTCTTCGTGAACATATTCTGTCAACCTACAAATACATTTGTTTCTTCAAAATTGAGGAGCATTAAGACAAGCAACCTCTGAGCGAAATATATTACTATAAAAAATACGTTAAAGTTAAGACATAAAAAAAGAAGAAATTGAAACTAACAAGGATGAAACAATATTTGAAACAAAATTACAAATATTGTAAATGTAATTCAGTGAGGTAAATTTCGGTTACGTTAACAGATATTATTTTACATAACGAAACTCTAAATGAGGAATTAAAACAAAACATTTGGAATATATCAAAAGTTTATGAAGAACTGCACTCAAATTGGGATCACAGTACTATTTTCCGAAGATTTCTCTTTACGTTTTTCTTATTTCCAAATGTATGTTCCAAAATGTTTCGCTGTTTTTTATTCTCGCTCGTAAAAATATTCTGCTTAACTATTTTCTCCTTATATACTGACATTCTATTAGTGCCTGTATTAAATTCACCTTTTAATAAAGCGTCATTATGAATCGATAAAACCTTTTTGAAACGAACTGCAAGTAAGATTTTTATTGATGTTTACGAAAGACAGAAATGTTGGCGCTTCAATACATGGCGCTAAGATTTAGGACATTTTTGCATTTATGGCTTTTTCAAGGCCTCGCTTCTTATGACTTAACCGGTTTTAGGTGAATTTCGAGAGACAAAGAACTGGTGAAGTAATTGTGAAGGACTGCTTAAGATGATATCCAAAGGTAAATTAAGGCTGCGTGCCCTTGTGTAAATCAAGGTCAGCGAAGCAGAATTTCGCAGTGGGGTGCCAAAACAATTTTGGTAAACAAGAAACAATATCCCGTGGAGCTGTGTGTTGCATGCTGACATAGGTATCCCAGCAGACATAGGTATCCCAGCATGAGAGCTTCCTTTAGCTTCTTCAATGTCTGCACGTAGTGAGCACTGTTTATTGTTGCAACACCTGGATGGTGAGTCGAGGATCATCCGTGATGAGGTCTTTCCCTCGTTGCCTGTTGGCATCTATCACATCAGTTGCGGGTTTACCACTCCGTTGTTTGCCCGACACTGAAATTTCTCCCTCTCGAAACCTATTCATTCATCTTTTAACATAACTGATATCGATTGTGGCAGCTCCTTACAGAGCCATGAGTCTTATGTGAATTTCTGGAGCCTTAGATCCCTCGTTTTACAGGAATTCAATCACGAATCGCTGCTTTTATCTGTCATTCATGATCTTTATTTTCCATTCTGAAAAAAAAAATGTTCCCACATTGGTAATATATCATAGTACATGTCAGTGCGGATTTCATTAAAATCACTTCAAAATTCCAAAAAGTTATTAAGATACATACTTAGGTATACAAGGAATACCTAGGTATTCCTTGTATCTAGGTATGTATGTAATGTAAACGTTTATGCATGATCCTGTACAAGTTAAAAAGATTTAAAGTTTTGTAACGTCAAAATTTTTTAGTTATTCCCACCTTTATTTCTAAACTGGAAACAAAAATGAACGCAAATATGTATAATGAATGAATGCTTGCATTTTTAACCATGGTATTACACTATGAGGACAAAAGTGATTGGAAACACCCCACGCGGACGCAATGATGTACTCCCGCGGTCGGTGAGGTGTAAAACTGCTACGGAAGTACGCTCAGATCATTACCTAGTAAAATTGTCAGCATGAGAGACCTCTCCGAGTTATAAAAGGTGGTTACGTTAGGCTGCTCAGTTGGATGTATGAGCATAAGAAGCATTGCTGATGTTTGACAGGTCGGGAAATCGCCTTTGACCTTGTTATCAACATGTGGAATAAGACTTCACATTGCAGGAATTCAACAAACCCAAGAAGACTCCAGAAACTGCAACCAAGTCAGCTGAAGGTGCTGAAGAGAAAAATCCGGGAAACCAGGGCCCGACAAATGCATGCCATAACACATGTCTCCCAGATGACCATAGATGTCATGGTCTCCACCAAGACACTTCCAGGAGATGCCCATGCACTTGGGGTCATGGTCAACCAGCCACCCATAAACCTCTCAACACATAACCAATGAAGGCATGCGGCTACAGTGGCGTTGACAGCGCAAGATTTGCTAATTGGGGCAATGGTAGCAGGTGTTTTGCAGCGACGAGTCTCGCCCCAAATGGAAGGAATGTTCGCAGGCAGGTAATGTTAGGCACTTTCCCAACATGGTCGAAAAGAAAGATTCATTTCAGCCCTACATATAATACATCAAAATCTATTGAAAGGAGCTGTTCGAACAGCAGTAGAAAGTTGAGTAAAATGGAGAGAAAGCGAAACTCGGATGAATGACAGAAAAACGAATAGTTTCAAAAAGTTTAACATTGATTGTGAGCAAAACGCACATTGCCAACTAAACTCCGGGCGCAAATTAACGTTATTAGTTGGAACATTGCCCTGATTTCCTAAGCAGGAGGCAAGGAAACGTTGTATCATGTCACTAAGGGACTGCTATTTGAAATAAGAATTTCATTAGATGCAGGAAATTGGCAGTTGGCAAATATATTTTTTGTAATCGGAAGTTTTTTTATTTAACATCAAGGCCCCCAAATGCTGTAAATGATGTTGAATAATTTAAAAGAAAATGAAGGGATAGAATCAAATATATGTAAACAAGGGAAACGCTTAATCAGAGCAGCAACGTAAAGGCATATGTTAAAACCTACGTTGTCATGAAAGCAACGGATTTTAGTTGGAAAAGTAAAGTTACTTATTTGCCAATATGTTGAGCATTTATATAATAAAATACCAAAGATGATGTCACCGATTCTAGTGTAGTTCAGCGTGCTACTTCGTTTATTGACTAGAAGTACTGCCACTGCGTAGATCCATAGATATATTATGATGTTATACGAAAGAGAGGCGTAACATTACAGAACAAACTGAAAAACAAAGCTATTTTCTTGTACAGATATGGTATTTTGATAATGGACGTGAAAGCTGAAGACATCAATACTAGCAGGTGACCAACATCCATCACGGATAACTCTGGTCAAGGAGAAGGAGTGCATGAAATAAAATCTTATTAAAACATAAAATAGGTCGGCATTATGATATTCACTTAGAGACGAATGGGAGGACATGTGTTCTACGCTGAATTAAATAAAGACAATCGCACATATCGACATCCAATGCACTTACCGTTTTACGAAAATTCACTTGTTTGGTTTTAAAGCCAAATAGAACTGATCTATGGTTCATTGAGCCCCGCAAGCAGCGCTATTATTTAATCATGATGTGGCATACTTGAAGGCACTGGCACTCAGATAGCTAGAGCCACAGACGCAATGTGTTGTCAAAATAACTGTCATTCGCTATAGTGAAAATGGCTATTCCAAACGGTTAACTAATGTCAAAGCCGCTTATTGCAACCACCAGCAGTTTGACATAACGCCAAAATATTCTTAAATAAAATACGTCTGCAAATCTTGGTTTACTCTGTTTAATTTTAGAATTCCTAAATGTTCGGCATTTTCTTTCGTGTCTTGTTTATTGTATATCGTTTTAGATTTCATAGATGTAAGTCATTTTTCTGTGTCTTACATCCGAAAAAATTTCACAATGCTATACAAAACCCTCGTCAATTCAGCCATTTTGTTATGGCAGCTGAAACAAATCTGTATTACCAACAAAGGAGGAGACGTGGTATATTTTCTCTCGGCAAATCGCAGGGTGATCTTCACAAAACAGCTGCATACGGATGCCACTCAGACAAGCGAATGCGGCGTCACTTTTTTCTGAAGTAAATATATTACTGCAATTTTAGTTTAATTTACACAATTTTATTCAAAATTTGTTTTACCTCAGTTTTCTATAATATTAATATATTTAACATTAACTCATGAGCTACATATTTACTGTATAAAGAACAATATGCACTTGATTATCTTAAAAATTAATGATATTAAAAAGTAAACAGCTTAAACTCTCTGGTAATTAAAGTAACAATACAAAACTTCAGGGAACGCCTTTTCGAAGGCTCACAAGAAGAAACATTTCTGCTTGGCACTGCATCCCTCTGAATTGTGCTCATTATTGTTGCTACACGGTGCTGGTTCATTTGTCACAACTGAAGCCCTTGGGTTGCTCTTTCCCAATAGATTTGTTTTCACATTGTGCACATTTTAAATTGGATACACGAAATAGATTATTTAAGTTCTTTGACAACATGATAGGCCATGCAACAAAACGTACGGTGCGTGATTTATTTTTATTTTTTTCATGATGTAAATATATTTATATTTTGTACTTCCTTCAACTGCATCGGATGCACAAGTGTTTCGCTTATGGGTCTCTGGTGTTTAAAATATGAGGAACAGTTATACATTATTGATTTTCACTTCGAAATTGCCAATAGTGTAACGCAAATCAAAAGTTCAGCTTTAAAAACATATATATACTGCTAGCCACCTAAAATGCAACACCAAGGACACGAGATAGCAAAGCCAGATTTACTGGACACATATCAACAGATACAAAGATGAAACGATTGAGCTTACAGGCCCAAGCGTCTTGCGGAACACGCAGACATCAATATTTCATGTGGCCCCCATGGCTGGCAAGAACGGCCGCTACACGCCTCAACATCGAACGAAAGAGGCTTTGAATGCTTGATTGGCGTATGTCGCTCCAGGCTGCTACCCCACGTTGCCACAGTTCATCAGTCGTAGCCGCGGGTAGTGCTTGCGGTGCCACTCGGTTGCTAATCAGCGACCAGACGTGTTCGATGGGCGACATGTCGGAAGAACAGGTGGGCCACGGCAGCAGTGAGACCTGGTGGGCCGTGAAGAATTGATGCACTATACATGCCACGTGCGAGCGCGCATTGTCCTGTTGAAACTGAGCCGCTGGCAGGTCCTGCAGGTAAGAGAGGTACTAGAGGCTACCAAAACGTCGGAGATGTAGCGGTGGCTATTGAGTGTACCTGCGATGCGTACCAGAGGGATGCGGGTGTCATATCCAATTGCGCCCTAAACCATAACGCCAGGCGACGGACCTGTATGGAGATGCATAATGCAGACGCCATACGGTCTCTCGTCGCGCTACCGCCACACGCGGATCTGACCATCGTGGCGTTGCAGGCAGAAGCGGGATTTGTCGGAGAAGACAATGTAGTGCCATTCCGTAGTCCAGGTGCGGCGTTCAAATGCCCACTGCCGCCGCACTCGCCGGTGGTGTAACGTCTATGGTAATCGGAGCAATGGGCGACGTGCGACTAATACCCGCTCCTGTAGACGACGTCGAAAGGTACGTGCGACACGGTTGGTGCGCATTACACCCTAATTCCTGCGCTAACGTTCGTGATGTGGCGGTGCGAGCCGTCAATGCCCGGCGCACAACATGCCGGTCTTCTTGTTCGGTGGTGTACCAAAGCTGCGGCAATCGCTCACGTCGGTCCACCCATCCTTCTTGCACCCACAGAATCCATACTCGCCTCACTGTGGCTGGATGTCGTCCCACACGGGCGCAGATGTCGTGGTACGATAAACAGCTGTCGCAATAAGCCACTGTTCTTCTTCTGTCGAACTACGAAACGTGCTGGAATGACTGCTATATTCTGCGACGAGGCATCAGGAAGCCTACCACTCACATGTCCGGCAGCACAACACATTTCCCCTACTTACATATCGCCTTATGTGCACCCTTCTTTTAGTGCTTCTCGATGGCGTGCCGGGCGCACATGACTTGCATATGCCCTGCAATGCTAATCATTTGCGTTTCCTCTCGCGGGCAACGCATGCTGCTAATTTCAGGCCAATCGGATGTTTACTTCTTGGTGTTGCATTTTGGGTGTCCAGCAGTGTACATAAAGAATATGTTGTTCGAATTGATGTGTAATGAATACATTAATAAATTGGGTGTTTGTAAGAACTGCGCATTATGACAGGGAGTGACAGGGACAAGGTGAATGTGTAGTTGTATCTTAGATATTTCAACAAAAATTGAAATATCTGAATATATCACTTTACCAAACGGAATCCACTCAGTCCCAGTGTTACTGCATAATCTCTATTTTCTTAGTGTCAATAAAGTAATTCTTGCAACATAATATAAAAAGGCAAACAAAGATTGTCTGGAATCATTAATAAGTAATCAGATTATTCAAATGAAAAACTTATTTAAAATAGTAAACGTTCAATTATTTGCTGGCGTAAAGATCATTTAGATAGAATCCTCCCATTTTCGCACTCTCCTGAGAATGATGTTCATGGATCGACATAACATACTTTATTTCTGCCTACTGCCTTCAAACAACTTCAACTGGAAACGAGAGCTTAGAGGCTCAAAATAATTTTTTTCACCAGGCATAAACGGATTTTTAATACACTATAAGTGTTTTTGATTGTCTAAATTCACGTTTGAAACATACACACATATATACACTGGTGGAAAGTGAAAAAGAACACCAAGAAGGAGACGTCTGATACCAACGATATTTATACAGCATAATAACGGAATATAGAGGATAACATGATCAAATCATTATGGCAAAATACAGCTGTATTTGCTAGTAAACTGAAAAATAACATTTCCATGTAACATAGTTAGTACGAGGTTAAACCGCCATGAACTGCGTCACACTGTGCAATTCTGGCATGGAGTCTGTCGTACAGATGTTGGATGTAAGTTTGGGGTATTGAGTTCCAAGCATCCTCAACCTGGACGCGTAAATCGGGGATGGTCGTGGCTGGCCGTTGAGACTGGATAAGTCGTTGTCACATAAAATACCACACGTGTTCAATGGGGGACAAATCCGGTGAACGTGAAGGCCATGGAAGTTGTTTCACTCCCTGAAATGCATGTTGCGTTACACGTGCCGTGTGTAAGCGTGCGTTATGTTGCTGGAAAACACCACGATGGACCGACCTTACAAATGACACAACAACGGGCTGAATGATGTTGTTGATGTAGGAGGTGCTGTTTAACGTACCCGGTAGAAACACTAGTTGTGTACGGGAGTGAGAGCTGATCGCTTCCCACACCAGGAAAACCAGGTGTAGGTACTGTGTGTCCCTGGTGGATGCAAGAAGGGTGGAGACCCTCCCCTTTGCGTCTGCGAACACGCATACCGCCATCGGAGGCTCCCAAGCAGAATTTTCTTTCTTCGCTGAACACGACAGATCGCCATTGCATTCTACAGTGCAGACGTTGGGGACACCACTAGAGCCGTTCCTGACGGTGGGCACACGTGCACGTTGTCCTGCATCTAGTAGATGGATGCGGATTGTTCGCACAGTCACCTCAGGTGCAACGGCAGCTCGGATTTGCGTCGCAGTGGATGTTCTGCTTGAAAACGCCGCTCTTCTTATGCGTCGATCGGTTCGCTCATCAGTCCGTCTGTGACTCTCGGTTCCACGTCTTCTCGTGTGGGAATGTTTCTCGTAACATCTACCCCACCATCGTACAACCACCAATGCTTCCCGACCAATTCGTTCCTCAATACGATGATACGACCACCCGGGCTCGCGGAGTTCGACTAGACGACCTCGCTCAAAGTCCGATAACTTCTGAAATCGTACACGTCTTCCATGTCCAGGCATTTCAGCTTCTTCAGAGTCTTCGCACCTGTCCGTACGCCGACGATTGATTACATTCACTTCACCGTACTTCTTAAATACCACCGAATATAATTTGCATAATATGCCCTGCTGTGGCGTAAGCCCTCACCGGTTGGTGCCGAAATTAACATCTCACCTACGTAAACTCGACCCCATTAATATATGTAAATTTCATGATCGTCCGCCAATTCCTTCTTGGTGTTCTTTTTTCACACTCCGCCAGTGTATATATAATTTTTGATTTATTTGGAATCGAAAACTAATAACGGTAGAAATTCAATAAATCTATGTTGAACATTTTTGTAATTATTTATCTTTTGCATACAGTTTTGATTAATAGATGGCGCCAGATGCATATCACCCTGCAGAGACTGTGTGATGTAACAGCGCCACTTCTAGGTTCGCTTCTGTAGAGAGAGGTTGTCGTAAATTGTGTAGCGCAAAGCTCACCATATCTACATGTTATTTTTTGTGTAACTAAGGGCTGCTCCTCTAGGCTCGCTACGCTCTTTTCCAAAGTAGCGCTCGGGCTCCGCAGCCCGATCTCTAAGTATATCACATGAAATAACAAGGTAGTAAAACTATGCAGTACATTGATTACGATACGCTTTCCAACATACCAGAAATCATTACTCAAGTTATTAGTCAAGTTATGAGGATAACTGCTGTAGAACAAATCTCGCTCCTATGACCGGACCTTTGACCTCATTTCGATGATATTCAACAGAACCGGTAAAATATACTTCCGAAACAACTAGATAAATGTTTGTATCAAACGAAGCATTTTTACGTAAGTTACAACTCATAAGGGCGATGGAATGAATCTCGATCCTTTGTTCTGATCTTTGACCCCACTTCACCCATTTTCAATAGAGTTCGTCCCCAGTTGGTCCCCTACCACATACTAAAATTTCATCAAAATCAAACCATTTTCACGCGAGTTATCGTGCGGACAGCGGACAAAGCTGGAGCTTTTACGCTTGTTCAACCTACGGTTGGAAAGCGCAAAAAACTGGAAAAATCATATAAATTACAAATTTTATTGCATTTCTAAGCAAATAAAGCAGGTTATTCCGACGTTTCAGAGCTTTTTTACTGTCGTTCATTTTTGGAAGTTCGGACTTTTGCCGTTTGTACTTATAGCACTTATTTAATTTACCGCTAAGGAAAACAAAAGCGGTCCAAAAGCATTTCCGTAAACCGTTATACTAAACCGTTAAGGTGGACGTTAAGTAATTTTGCTTCCTATACTTCCAATGGAAAAGCTTCTGTATACATTTCCTTTACAATTAGTGTGTTCCCAAGGATGAAAATTTGAACATCGATTAAAATAATTTCATATTATAACTTGGAACATTTAATATTTTCTAAAACATAACCATAATTATGTTAAAAATCTATAACTTTTCTTTTGTTGGTGTTGAAACCAGAAAACAGATGGCGCGACCTGTACTTTGATGACGTCAGTAGCAAATGAATGTTAGATTGCATAATTACGGTTATATTTTAGAAAATATTAAGTATTCCAAGTTATAAAATGAAGATATTTTAATCGATGTTCAAATTTTCATTCTTGGGAAAGCAATAATTGTGAAGAAAATGCGTACAGACATTTTTCCATTGGAAGTATGGGAGCAAAATTACTTGACGTCCACCTTTTAAACAGCCAATTAAAAGGCTGATTTAGAAGAAGATTAGAAAATTTGGTTGTGTAAAACTGTTTGTAATTCAAAATTGCTTTTGCCTTATATTCTGGTTAAGAACATATTACTAAAATTCAAAATATTGGAGCCGATTGATGCCATCCCTTTGTCTCATCTAAAGAAACAGGAGCTTGCTTCTTGCAACCGCAAAGGTTTCTCTGTACTGTTCACGGCGGTGCTACACCACACGTCACTCGGGGCGGCGAAAGTGACTTAATGGAAATAATATTTTATACTTTACAATAACCGCTAAGTATTTCTCAAGATTTCAGAGTAGTTTTACCAATCTGAAAGGTTATTGCTTTATTACTCCAAGAATAGGGTTCTGATATTATTTACGTACCGTAAGCAACTCATGTAGCTGTATGCAGGTATTTACCTCCATCTTGCGTCATAATTAATCTTTCCGTAACTTATTTAACACCTCAAAGAACCATATTTCTCGCTGCAATTTAAAATTAAAGAATTTGCATTTTTGTTAAAAGTTTAGATTTTTCTTTTCAAGTACATTACTGCGTGAAATCAAAGTTTCATTAAAGGCAGAAGTTCGGATATACTTTTTTATAATTACCCAAATACACAGGGTTGTAGACAAATAGACACTAAATAGGACTCAGTCCGCCTGTATTTCAGTTCATCAACCTGCTTAAAAGATGGAAGCTTTTGTAAATTCATTGAACTTTACTTCCGGTGGTTAATGAAAATCACCCTTAAATTTTATTATAAGCATAACTCACTCAGCTATTCGTGTATTAAACTTATCGGAAAAAGCAAAAATTGAAATAATTCAGCACGAACAATCGATAGCACAAAATAACTTATATTTTGGGGTGAATCAATAGGACACAGATCAGTCAATTTTTAAAAACCAAGTGGACAGAAACTTGGTGCTCAGGCCAAACAAGGGGAGAAATCTCCCCACTTTGCTTTGAAAAAAAAAGGAAAAGGAAAAAATTCATAACTGTGCAAAATGGTGAAACTATGTTAGCCACTCTGTAACGAACCAAGAGATGATCAGACTCTTTTAAGGAATTTCGATGTAGTTAATTGCCTGCAAGAAATCAATCTCAAGACGTTGGAATGAGATGTTTAGCTTGCCTAGTAACATGAAGATAAGTACTCAGAAAATCAGTGCCTTAAGACAATGCAAAATTCACCCGGGGATTCAAACCTGGACCAGTCTCTCACGAATGGTCAGAAACCAAGTCTTAGATTATTGCGCCACTGGGATTGCAAAACTGCAGTTCCTATTACATTCTTTTAAAGTAAAAACTCGATTGTAATTTCGTATAATTATGATCAATGTTTTGAACTACAGTTTAAACTGAAAATAATTGCATGTTCTTCAGAGGTAGTACGCATGTCATCGCATATTAGAGCGTGGGCTATTTTCTTCTGAAAAGTTCTCAGACACTCAAAGAGCAACACCTGTTACGCAATACTACGACACATATAATCTTGTAATTAAATAATATAGAATGTAAATCACTTAAGATATGTCTTCTTGCCTCTCGTTTTAGAATTACTGAAATATTTTATCAGGGTAGCTTTCTTTTTCATTGCATCCTTTATAGTGACTCATACGTTATAACAGTATTTTTCCTGTCACTTTAAAAAACACATCACATACTATTGAGCTCATTTAGCTGATTTTTTTTTATATTCAAAAGAGTCAACCTAACTGAAGGTTTCATAGTGCAGCATTTATGTAGACAAACAAATCTTCTCATCAAGGACACGTGATATTTGCTGAAATAAGTTTCTAGGAAAATAGAAATTGAAATTCAAAAAACCGTCACTGAAAAAAATCTAGAAGTGGAAAATCACGTGAAGTTTGTTACACTTTCCAATTAACAACACATTATAGTTCAACTGCAAATTCCACGTGACATTTTGACTTTATTTATTCCACATGATGTAGAAATTTTTAAAAAATTCTAATTTTTAATAACTATGGAGGCAACATATTTATGTACAACATGAACTTTTGAAAATTGGCAACTGAAAAAAAAAATGCCATGTTCAAAACACTAAAACTATATTAGCAATCCGATTTGTTGGCGTAGGAATACATAAATAAACGTTTCCAAGCTTTCACACATAAACTGGATACATTTTTCAAGGAAGTTTAACAGAAACTGCAATCTGCATAATAAAACGTTTAGCAACTGAACGCGGTTACTTGACTTGACAGCAAATAGATACGACTTTACATTCGTTTAAAGATAGGACGTTGGGTTGTGCACGTGGTATCCTGGTAGATAGTATAGATTTACTACATAATTGGGGTTCAACATAACTGGTGCACAATTCCTCGTTATTAATTTGAAATGCCATATTGAGCCTCGTTGAAAATACAGCTTATTCTTTATGAAGTAATTCAAGCATTGTTTCTTAGACCTACGCTCGTGTTTCTCTTTCAGGTGAAATGTTTTCTCTCAAGCAACCAAATGGTAAAAAAAAGGGGGGGGGAATAAAACGCTTAAAAGGCTTGAAATTTATTCTAATAGTTGGAACATGCATTATATTATTTACGTTTTTTATTATAAATAAACTTTTCTTAATGACGCAATAACTCGTATTTAAAATGGGTGTTCCTGTTTAAAGGCCGTAACTAGTCATTCGTTCAATGACATTTCTGAACCAGTGTGATGTGGTATTTTGAAATCTTGAGAGCTTTCATTTCAGGGAATACGTATTACCCCGCACACCTTGCGGGTGAATCTTTTGAAGCGGTCTTACAAATCCAACAAATGATTAAATGTCAGATGTCCGAATATTCACGCTTGAGAAGCAAAAGGAAATCCTCATGCCCTTAAAGAGTCTCAGAACGCCATTGTATTGGGTCGTTTTGTAATTATTGGCCAATTCAGACACAAAAAAAAATAGCAGTAACAGACGACGAAATGCATTTTATTCCGAAACAATTCCGCCATCGGCAGCAATACATTGTTCCCAACGTGTATTCAGTGCAAAAATGCCACGGTGGCAGAAACTGGCATCACAGTTGACCACAGAATGGCTAACGGCGAAAATCAGAGCATCCTTGTTAGCGAACCCTTTGCCCTTCAAACAATGGTCCAAATGGTGAAACATGTGACAGTCGGAGGGGGGAGTCAGGTGAATAAACAGGGTGAGAGAGTACCTGGTATTCCAAGCCGTTGATTTTTCGCATGCTTCAAATTGACACAGGCGGTTGTGCGCCATCCTGAAGTAGTATGGGACACAAACGATTGGCAAACGATGGTAGTTTGCTGCATAATTTCTCGTGACATTCGTTCGGCTGACAGCAGCTCACGTCCGTTGTGATTGTTATACCTCGCGGCAAAAGCTCATAATGAACCACAGTCTTGGCAGTCCACCACACAGAGATCAGAACCTTCTGTGGGTGCAACTCGGGTTTGGACATGTGTTTGGGAGGTTCCCCTTTATCGAACCATGGCGCTGTTCGCTTCCTTTTTCATAAAGCACCCATTTTTCATCAACCGTAAGGATCCGATGCAGAAAGGGTGCACTAGCCTCCGTTTTTGAAGGGCAATGCATGTTTACAGACGCCGTATCTGCTGCTGTTCGGTAGTTCGTGTGGAACTCAGGTATCCAGTTTTTAACCTTGCCCATACCTGCCAGGTGTCTGGAAACTATCGCTGATGATTCGAAAGGTTCGGTACTGAGCGCATGTACTCTGGACGTTGGTTTTTCTTCCACTTACCGCCTTAAATGTACATTGTCACACAGAAGCGGATGACCGGTTCCTGGCTTATGGTCGACGGCAACATCACCGGCATGGAACTTGGAAAACAATCTACGGACAGTTCTGTCACTCGTCGTTCCGACAACCTACGTTCTATTGCATTTGCGACAGTTTCGGACACATTCCGGGCAAGTTTGAATTCGTGCAAAATCACTGATCTCACGTCGGGTTGCTCCATCACGTCATCAACGGCTGAGATCTGTCTGAAATACCGTTTTATACACGTGAACTAAAACCTATTAATTTGCATGTGCGTTTGGTAGTTCCTCCTACGAGGCGTCCTTTGTAGCCGGCTATGCAAATTCGCCTTGTCAGCATCGGCCAATAATTATGAAACGACCCAATTAATAATTGTGTCTTGTGAGAGACAATCGAAGAAGCGCTGGCGTGCTGCCTCTGTCGGCCGATCTTTAATCATTGGACTAGGAAAACAGTTTGAATACAGAATTAGCCAAGTTGGTACCTCGCCAGATGACTTAAAATAAAGGATTCATGCAAGGAAAAGCAAGTGAAACATAGCAGCTGTAACTCTAGATTTATGTGGAAATCACTAATGATTATTACTACTTATGTCTTATCGATATCGGTAATACACACATTTAGCAAGCTAATGTAGTGTGGTGGAGTTTTCCCTCCTGGGTATGACAATTGTCGTCACTCCCCAACAACTTTAAAAATGCAACCGAGTTTGGTGAAAATTATTATTTTTGTAAGCTGCTACTTACTCTTTAGGTAGCAGTAATTATTTAAATCCCCCGGATATCTATTCATTTTCCCCTAATATAATTTGTTGATAGAAAGTTTCAAAATTACCTGTAATTTAATCAGGCGAATGATTATGTTAAACTAACGGACCGCATTATAGATTATTACTCTGAAGCAAATAATATCAACTTTACTGCTAGCATTAAATAATGATCTAAAATCAATAATAAAATTATCATAGTCTTTAACTTCGTCATAAGTTCATGTAGGGGACTGTAGGAAGCAAAACATGTTTCGACTAAATGCATATTTCTTAACACAGAAAGTCTAGCATGTTCCATGTATGAAGTGGTTTTAGCTCAAACTACCCTAAGAGTTAAGAACACTGTTGGTGCTGATGTTATCGCCCTATCGTGAAATCAAATCACATTCCCTGTGGAAAAAAAAATAAGTTATATTATGCTATATAGCGAAAAATATCTGTGAATCAATTTTCCCAGCGTGGGGAGCAGCTGCTTGTTGACTCCCCTTCTATTCTTCAACGATTGCTTTACGTTCTTTGTCCGGAAGTAAATGTACGAAAAGAAACTGTTCCTAAATTAAAGATCTCACTCATACTAAATTTAGCAGTGAGAGGGATAAATACACTGAGATGATCCTTTTATTGTTTTTATATTTTTTAATAACAAAGAGCTGATCAAAATGTGGGAAACAGCGATGCGTAATATAACAATGCTAGATGCGCACAGTGCATGCTACCTTGTTGACATGAAATGTTACAGTGGTGACAATGTTCGAGTTTTACCATATTTGCTGTATCGCTACGAAAATTAATTCATATTGTGTATGTTTTGTATGACTGAAACTGAATCATTCATACCCGACTGCAGAACAACGTGTAGATGGCAAAATTAAACAATCATTCTTCACAACTTGGAAGAAGCACCTTTCTCATGTGGTAAATGAGGCAATATTACGCGTTCGATAATTTCTAAATTACAATTATTGTAATAAATAGAGGGTGAACCTCATTTTTAGGGTCTAAATAAAGCGTTCGAAGCTTTGAAAGCGTATACCCAGTAAGTACCTTGACAAATGTGAAAGCTTCAAAGAAAGGAAATAACTGACTTTGAAAATGTTTCGACTTTTTGAAAAGTATTTCTCCTTTCTCATACAAGTTTATTGTCATCTCTCAATGGTTGAATCTAGGGATGTTCACCTTCATTTTTTGCCGACTATTTCAAAATACCGGTGGCAAGTGTTCATTAGAAAGCGTGTAAATAAAACTTGTCAAATGTATCTTAATGAGGCTATTTCGAGCAGTAAAAATAATGACTTCTAAGGGCTGTGTCATGAACACCGAAATGATTAAGAAAGCACAAGTTTTTGCGGGAGCAATAACAGAGGGCGAGGACTCAATAACAGTAGATATATTTTTCTGTCTTGAAAGATGTTTGGTCGTGAACACAATATTAACGTACAGGTTAGCAAAGGGCGCACACGTACCATAAAGCCACTGGAAAGCAACGTAGTAAGCAATATGTTAAACCCAATCCTGATTGACAATAGCACAACTTAACGTTTAACCCTGTCTTCTAAGATAAAGGTACGTCACGAAATCCAGTAGAGAGTGAAGTCCCCCGCATATCTCTTTCCAGAAAGCCTAGTTAAAGGCAACTTGCAACACCAAATTTATTAAACATTTCTGCAAAAATTTAACACTTATATTTTAATATATAATCTTTTATGAACAATATACTGCAAGTGGCTATCTTAAAATGATCTTTCACTTCAACATACATGATATTCATTTTCGCATGTTTTTTAATCTAATTTAATATGAAACGCTATTAACGAAAAAGCTCCTTTACGAATATATCATTTTTAAAACGATAATCTGTATCTACAGTATGTACATTGATTTCCATGAATTTAAAATCAATTAGGTACTATATAATTCTAAAATTTTAAATCACATACCTATTCTGAAATTCATAACACTGATTTCAAAGATCTGTATATACAAGCTCGGTCGAAATATCACATTGCATGATGAAACAGACCACAACTTACACAGTGACCACAGTCTGAAACAAGAGATACAGCAGCGTTGCAAGAAACGATATAAACCGTAAATAATATTATCTGAGAAAGCTACCAACACAAATTTCCTCTCGAAAATTATTTTAGCAATACATGGTGATACCTACTGGGGCCATTCGTAAAGTACCGTTTGAAGATAAACAAAAAATATTCATATTTAATTTTTAATGTGAGTTGGATTCTACATACCTTATTTTAATTTTCAACAAATTATACGTGGATGTCAAGCCATTTGTCATATCGTGACAAAAGTTTATAGATGCATTCTTATAGAAATCTGTCATCGCTGTAACGTCGTCTACAGGTCATCGTAGTTATCGAAACGGCGGGAATTGTTCCAATTTTGAGGACTGCTGTTTTGATTCTAGTGTGATGTCAGAGACCAAAGTCGCATCTCCGGTCACTAGACGGATTAAAAAATCATCGCCTTCCTCCACGTACTGCCCCAAAAATTCCAAAGTAGACCCTTGATTTTGGGTTCTTCTTTTAACAGCTGTCGCAACCATCATGCATACACTTTGCGGTTGTGAAGCTTTTGTGCAATGATTTCGTGCAGTTATGATTTCGAAACTTCAGAGAAATGTTCTGGAAGTTCAGAAATTATGCAGCATCGGTTCCCCTGATGTTTTTGTTTTCGCTCTATACCAAATCTTCGGTAACCAGGACAGGCTTGCCGCTGCGCAATTCGCCATGAACGCTTTGTTATCCTTTAATAAAAATTCGAAACAATTTATGCACCATTCCTGAATTCATTGTGATTTGTCCTTATATTTTGCAAATTTGCCGATGCATCTCATTTGGTTGGACATTTCTCGCATTCAGAAACCTTGTCACAGAACGGACTCCGCACATGCATACTAGTCCAGTCATTTTAAGAGAAACCCTCAAACTAATTGTAATAAAAATGAAGTAACTTTTTTTAGATTAGGAAAACCATCCTAAACAACATGTCAAAAGTCTAGAAAAAACTTATCAGTCGAAAACAGCATAATTGGCCGCCATCTTGGATTTACTGTTGATATCAGTTAAATGCCCATAATAAATGCTGTATGACTCCGATTTTCTTCAAATAAGTATCAAATGGAAGGTGTTTGAACTAGGAATGTTTATAAGTCGAAGTATAAGCTGCTTAAACAACTGTTCTTTGGTAAGAAGCTTAAGGAAAAGTATTTGATATGTCAGTTGGGTTGTTTATCTGAGTCACAAACTCTTGAATTTTATTTGCGTTTTTTGTTGTTGTCATTATCATTGTAATTTGGTTTTGCTATTTTGTATTTATGTTTTTATATTTTTTATTTTTTTATTTTGTACTGTAATTTTCTTTCAGATAATTGTGAGCTCATATTATTATGATTGGTAACCATTTAATTGAAAAATGTGTCCTGTGTGATAAGAACCTAGCTGATGAGCATACAGTGACATTACGAAGAAAAGGAAGTGAGGGAATAAACAATGCAAGTGAATTAAGAGGAAGTGATATACGAACTCAAGAAGGACAGTCTACATTATTGCATTTGAAAGGGCTAAAACAGCTACTAGTACGAGTACTACACCTACGCTCTGATCCCTAACAGGTGGACATTTAAAATTTAATATACATTGCCTGTTTTGTTGGCAGAAAGCCAAATTGGATAGTAAATAAAAAGGGTTTGATGTTATCACAGTTTGAGCACATGTATTCCCTGATACCATAATGAATACATGCACCAATGGGGACCATGAATGGAGTCAACTGGTTTTGGCAAGACTGGCAATTGCTGAGGACCTTCCAGCCGCGGATGCAGTTTACCACGATCAAGGCAGCGTCAATTTCAGAAACATAACCTAGAAAAATAGTGCCAGCGCCTGTCTATCTGCTCATACAATACAACTGCGCATCTGCGAATGTGACACAAATAATTGCACGGACGATATTTATTTTATGGATAGCTTTCGTAATAACGAAATATAATGGAAATATCAAATATCTTCATGCCTATTGTCTAGCTAAACTGAAAGAAGGTAACAGGATCTTTCTGCAGGATCTAAAAACCTATGTCTGGGTTTCAAACGTTCAGGTACAACTAAAATTACTCGTATTCGCGGTTTTCTAAAGGAAATTTAAACACGCCTACAGATACACACAAAATAAGCACAACAAGAGCAATTCGCTTTCGTGGTCTCCATGTTAAGAAAATATTTTTCTCGGAAAATCGGTAACACTTCTTTTCTACTTGACGTTCTCCTTTTTCTCATCATGCTTCGTAACAAGACATAACAGTAGACATCTGTTCGACCCACTGAAATACGTTGTGTTTCGAAAGTTACGATCTTTTGTTCGGAAGTAACGTACACAACTATCCATTAAAATACTTAACTTGCTTTTAATTCACATTAAATTAAAAGTGTATATTTAAATATGAATGAAAGATACATGTTTTCATACTAATTGTTATTCGCTATATCGGCGGATGTATTTTGAAAACTTAAAACAGCTTTATATTGTACGAACGCCTCGGAAACACTAAACAACTTTATTAATGACTAGATCCCCATCAGTTTTTTAAATCAAGCTACACACACTAATCTTTGGCAGAATATTTTTATAGTCAGCAACATTAAAATTAATTAAATACTTCGTTTGCTTAACCTTTATCATGTGTTGATCTTTTTCTTTTAGGATATGATCAATAAGTGCTACATATTGGTGATTTCCAACTAACCCTTCTCCGGGATTCGAAGGTTCTTTGAATCGCTCAAGCTCCCAGTAGTTTATCCAGCGCAGATCTCCTGATGATCTTTGTTTGTGGGCTATAGTTACCTGCGAATATATTTTCGTGTGTCGTATAGCACAAAGATATAAAGAACAGGCCCGTTCGGAGTAAATTCAAAAATGAGAGATCAATTACCGTTTTAGCGGAAGGTAATTTGTGAGTAGGTTTCTGAGATGTGTACAAGGACAGAATTTATTTTCTTCCGTATGATGGTGCATATTCTAGAAATATTTAGTTGTTTCCTTTATGTCATTGACCCTACTCATGTGTTTCAAAACAAACTATAGGTTAGGTATTCAAATAACGCGCCTGGGAAAAGGCATCGACGAGGTTCCTGTAGCAAGAATTTTAACTATAACTAAAACAAGATGTCCTGTTATTGTCTTTAAGGGATATTTTAACTAATGTTGAATTTCGTTTCTTTGCATCAGTATATCTCAGTTGCATAATCAGAGACACGTGGCCAAAATATTTACGCAGTTTAAGTGTGTTCATTTTTTCATATAATTTGAGAAACACAACTTGATTTTTTTAATAATTAAAAGAAAACTATATTGAAAGAACATTTACATAGACGACATAGCCTAGTATAAAGCACAAAGAACCACAGGAAAACATTTCATCCGGTATTTCGTCCAGCGGTAAAAGTCTACTCAATACATAACAAAAATTATTTGTTGTTATCAATTATTTCAATTAGAGGTGATAATAATTACTTAGAGGCGTGCTGTCTCCGTACGATATCATCAAACCAACATCTCTGACTGTACAATAAAAAACTTTATTTACAATAAAAGACATGATTTTAAAATATTTAAAAATGGCAAGATCTTTCGGGGCTACAATAGCACCCGTCCTCAGGCCACCCAACAGTGCCACAAAGCATAGGGAAGTGCCGCAATATATAACCAGTCTCCCCCGCGAGACCCACAATACATTTGTTCAAAACCGCAGGTGATGCCAATTGAGAAAAACAGCAGAACAAAAGTAATATGTACAAATAATATAATCGATTAATTAAGGTCCTCTTCTTCAGTTTTTTGAATGGGAGAAGTAATTATTTTCTCCATTGTCTAGGAACAAAAACAGGTAAGTCCAAGTTACAACAGGTATTACCATAAGAGATTATATACAGACTCTCGGTAAAAAAGACGGTTTGTTTGTTTACATTGGAGGAGAGTACTATTGTATTAGGCCAATCGGGAGAGTAACCTCCCTGGCGAACAGCTGTAGTAAATGAAGTAGAAATGCAGTCAGTTCGAAGTGCATATTTATGTTCAGACAATCTAATGTTCAGACTTCTAAGGGTAGAACCTATGTAGTATTTGATATCTTCGTTAGGAGCCGATGGAAGCAATGGGATACGATATATTCCTGCTTTATTCAAAGTGGCAACTTGATCTCTGTCGTTACGTATGGTAGAAAAAATGTTTTTGGTGCAAATTCCAAATTTAATATTATATTTATTACATACCTTCCGCAATATAGAAACTACGGGAGGGATGAAATCAACTTTACCAACGTATATAGGGGGAACGACTTCCCTTGACAACGTCGTAAATCTTAGTCTTTCAAATTTCTGTAGAAGTTCCCGAAAGAAGCAGGCGGGATATCCAAATGATATGGCCATGTTCTGTATAAGAGCTAGTTCGTCCTGACGTATCTTACGGGTAGAGGAATGAGTAAATGCTCGTTTAATTAAAAAACGTAAGGCTGAAGCTTTGTGTTCCGGGGGGTGCGAAGAGATAAAAGGTATAAGACAAGGTGTGAAGGTCGGTTTTCTATAGACGGATAATTTGATAAGGTTAGAAGTCAAGTCACGAGTTAATAAAATGTCCAGAAAGGGTAATATACCATTTTGTTCAAGTTCCATTGTGAAGGTGATAGTAGGATATTGGTTGGACAGACATGTGGTAAATTCGTTCAGAAGTACCATGGAGTGAGGCCAGAAGACCAACATATCATCCACGTATCTTAAGAGGAGTGCCGGTTGATTCGTGAATTGGCTCAGAACTTTATCTTCCAATGACTGCAGTAAAATTTCGGCCAGAACAGGGAAGAGAGGAGACCCCATTGGTGCCCCCTCCATTTGTTGGTAGAATTTGCTATCAAATTTGAAATAAGAACGTTTTGCAACCAATTTCAAAGCAGAAATGATTGCATCAACCTCCAAAGGGGAAATTGAGTTGTCAGCAAGCAATTTCCCTTCAATAATCGAGTGGACTACTTCAAGTGGAACATTTGGAAACAGAGACACTACATCAAGAGAAGCCATAACAAATGAGTTTCTCTTGGGATCAAAAGATTTTATTCGCGTTAATGCCTGAGTAGAACTATTAATGGAAACTGAAGAATTTGCTATAAGTGGTTTTAAGTAAGTTGCTAAAGCTCTCTCCAATGTACGGGTGGGGCTAGCATACCCCGAAATCAACAGTCTGAGGGAGTGGTCAGGTTTGTGGGTTTTGATTTTCCCGAACAACTCAGGGACTCTAGTACCTACAGGAGGCTTCATTTTAGTAGAAATGGACTTAGGCAAGAGACCCCGGTTCCTGAGTTTACCTAACTCAGCTACAGTCGCATTTGTCGGGTCAGAGCGAAGTATCCGATGTGGAATCAGACCTATTGCTTGGTACATCTTATTGTAGTAATCTTTGCGATCTAATAAAATAATTTGCTGGGACTTGTCAGCGCTAATGATTGAGAGATCCGGGTTTCGAGAAAGTTGTAACAATTGGTTGCGTTCATATTTTAGAAATGAAGAAGTTTTATCAGAATTTGAAAGGGAGTCAGCTAAGGCATAACGAGTGATATCTTGTTCCTTCTCTGGCAAGGCCCCAATGACATTCTCTATCTGAGGTAAAGATTGAAATGGTCGAAAAGTTAAAACTGGATAGCTGAACTTGAAACCACGATTGAGGGCCGAACGTTGAATATCAGATAACACTATGGAGCTATAGTTGATGAAAGAATCAGGTAAATCACGATTAGTGGTTCTGTAGCTGAAGTTCTTAGGTTGGAACAAGTGAGGGCGTGTAGAAACCAGATTGCATAATTTACGAGTGTGTCCTTGATTCATGGTGTTTATTAAAGTCTGTATAGTGGTAAAGAAAACCAACAAAGTCTTACCTAATAAAATAGGATGGGAAAGTCTGGATAGTTGAGTATAAGCATTGTAGGATTTAAGGTTTAACAAGTCCAGGTAACTTCTTTTTCTCCTTATTTCTTGGGTTAGTCGTTTTTGTTGAGCATTAACAATTACGTGTGCATCCTG
The DNA here is from genome assembly GCA_039090855.1 of Macrothele yani. Lineage (NCBI taxonomy): Eukaryota > Metazoa > Arthropoda > Arachnida > Araneae > Macrothelidae > Macrothele > Macrothele yani. Next base: position 124,639,055 of record CM077034.1, on the reverse strand, counting down.
TTGAGATATGGCAAAGGTTCGTATTCGCAGGAACTTGGGCACCACGCTGAGTGAACGGCAGTTGAGTAGAAAACTAAAGGTGAGTCTCACAGCGGGCTAGTTTCCGTCGGATGTTACAGAAGGTCTTGGTTGCAGCTTCCATGCTACGTGCGCTTTAAAGTGCTACAGATTCTACCAGAATCCCTCACACATAGTATCACAAGGTTTGCAGCTAAAAAGAGTAATACTTGTTAAAAATTCGTACGTATAGGAGATAATTATTTAGAGGCGTGCTGTCTCCGTACGATATCATCAAACCAACATCTCTGACTGTACAATAAAAAACTTTATTTACAATAAAAGACATGATTTTAAAATATTTAAAAATGGCAAGATCTTTCGGGGCTACAATAGCACCCGTCCTCAGGCCACCCAACAGTGCCACAAAGCATAGGGAAGTGCCGCAATATATAACCAGTCTACCCCGCGAGACCCACAATACATTTGTTCAAAACCGCAGGTGATGCCAATTGAGAAAAACAGCAGAACAAAAGTAATATGTACAAATAATATAATCGATTAATTAAGGTCCTCTTCTTCAGTTTTTTGAATGGGAGAAGTAATTATTTTTCTCCATTGTCTAGGAACAAAAACAGGTAAGTCCAAGTTACAACAGGTATTACCATAAGAGATTATATACAGACTCTCGGTAAAAAAGACGGTTTGTTTGTTTACATTGGAGGAGAGTACTATTGTATTAGGCCAATCGGGAGAGTAACCTCCCTGGCGAACAGCTGTAGTAAATGAAGTAGAAATGCAGTCAGTTCGAAGTGCATATTTATGTTCAGACAATCTAATGTTCAGACTTCTAAGGGTAGAACCTATGTAGTATTTAATATCTTCGTTAGGAGCCGAGGGAAGCAATGGGATACGATATATTCCTGCTTTATTCAAAGTGGCAACTTGATCTCTGTCGTTACGTATGGTAGAAAAAATGTTTTTGGTGCAAATTCCAAATTTAATATTATATTTATTACATACCTTCCGCAATATAGAAACTACGGGAGGGATTAAATCAACTTTACCAACGTAAATAGGGGGAACGACTTCCCTTGACAACGTCGTAAATCTTAGTCTTTCAAATTTCTGTAGAAGTTCCCGAAAGAAGCAGGCGGGATATCCAAATGATATGGCCATGTTCTGTATAAGAGCTAGTTCGTCCTGACGTATCTTACGGGTAGAGGAATGAGTAAATGCTCGTTTAATTAAAAAACGTAAGGCTGAAGCTTTGTGTTCCGGGGGGTGCGAAGAGATAAAAGGTATAAGACAAGGTGTGAAGGTCGGTTTTCTATAGACGGATAATTTGATAAGGTTAGAAGTCAAGTCACGAGTTAATAAAATGTCCAGAAAGGGTAATATACCATTTTGTTCAAGTTGCATTGTGAAGGTGATAGTAGGATATTGGTTGGACAGACATGTGGTAAATTCGTTCAGAAGTACCATGGAGTGAGGCCAGAAGACCAACATATCATCCACGTATCTTAAGAGGAGTGCCGGTTGATTCGTGAATTGGCTCAGAAATTTATCTTCCAATGACTGCAGTAAAATTTCGGCCAGAACAGGGGAGAGAGGAGACCCCATTGGTGCCCCCTCCATTTGTTGGTAGAATTTGCTATCAAATTTGAAATAAGAACGTTTGCAACCAATTTCAAAGCAGAAATGATTGCATCAACCTTCAAAGGGGAAATTGAGTTGTCAGCAAGCAATTTCCCTTCAATAATCGAGTGGACTACTTCAAGTGGAACATTTGGAAACAGAGACACTACATCAAGAGAAGCCATAACAAATGAGTTTCCCTTGGGATCAAAAGATTTTATTCGCGTTAATGCCTGAGTAGAACTATTAATGGAAACTGAAGAATTTGCTATAAGTGGTTTTAAGTAAGTTGCTAAAGCTCTCTCCAATGTACGGGTGGGGCTAGCATACCCCGAAATCAACAGTCTGAGGGAGTGGTCAGGTTTGTGGGTTTTGATTTTCCCGAACAACTCAGGGACTCTAGTACCTACAGGAGGCTTCATTTTAGTAGAAATGGACTTAGGCAAGAGATCCCGGTTCCTGAGTTTACCTAACTCAGCTACAGTCGCATTTGTCGGGTCAGAGCGAAGTATCCGATGTGGAATCAGACCTATTGCTTGGTACATCTTATTGTAGTAATCTTTGCGATCTAATAAAATAATTTGCTGGGACTTGTCAGCGCTAATGATTGAGAGATCCGGGTTTCGAGAAAGTTGTAACAATTGGTTGCGTTCATATTTTAGAAATGAAGAAGTTTTATCAGAATTTGAAAGGGAGTCAGCTAAGGCATAACGAGTGATATCTTGTTCCTTCTCTGGCAAGGCCCCAATGACATTCTCTATCTGAGGTAAAGATTGAAATGGTCGAAAAGTTAAAACTGGATAGCTGAACTTGAAACCACGATTGAGGGCCGAACGTTGAATATCAGATAACACTATGGAGCTATAGTTGATGAAAGAATCAGGTAAATCACGATTAGTGGTTCTGTAGCTGAAGTTCTTAGGTTGGAACAAGTGAGGGCGTGTAGAAACCAGATTGCATAATTTACGAGTGTGTCCTTGATTCATGGTGTTTATTAAAGTCTGTATAGTGGTAAAGAAAACCAACAAAGTCTTACCTAATAAAATAGGATGGGAAAGTCTGGATAGTTGAGTATAAGCATTGTAGGATTTAAGGTTTAACAAGTCCAGGTAACTTCTTTTCTCCTTATTTCTTGGGTTAGTCGTTTTTGTTGAGCATTAACAATTACGTGTGCATCCTGTTGAGATATGGCAAAGGTTCGTATTCGCAGGAACTTGGGCACCACACCGAGTGAACGGCAGTTGAGTAGAAAACTAAGGTGAGTCTCACAGCTGGCTAGTTTCCGTCGGATGTTACAGAAGGTCTTGGTTGCAGCTTCCATGCTACGTGCGCTTTAAAGTGCTACAGATTCTACCAGAATCCCTCACTTATAGTATCACAAGGTTTGCAGCTAAAAAGAGTAATACTTGTTAAAAATTCGTACGTATAGGAGATAATTACTTAGAGGCGTGCTGTCTCCGTACGATATCATCAAACCAACATCTCTGACTGTACAATAAAAAACTTTATTTACAATAAAAGACATGATTTTAAAATATTTAAAAATGGCAAGATCTTTCAAGGCTGCAATAGTACCCGTCCTCAGGCCACCCAACAGTGCCACAAAGCATAGGGAAGTGCCGCAATATATAACCAGTCTACCCCGCGAGACCCACAATACATTTGTTCAAAACCGCAGGTGATGCCAATTGAGAAAAACAGCAGAACAAAAGTAATATGTACAAATAATATAATCGATTAATTAAGGTCCTCTTCTTCAGTTTTTTGAATGGGAGAAGTAATTATTTTCTCCATTGTCTAGGAACAAAAACAGGTAAGTCCAAGTTACAACAGGTATTACCATAAGAGATTATATACAGACTCTCGGTAAAAAAGACGGTTTGTTTGTTTACATTGGAGGAGAGTACTATTGTATTAGGCCAATCGGGAGAGTAACCTCCCTGGCGAACAGCTGTAGTAAATGAAGTAGAAATGCAGTCAGTTCGAAGTGCATATTTATGTTCAGACAATCTAATGTTCAGACTTCTAAGGGTAGAACCTATGTAGTATTTGATATCTTCGTTAGGAGCCGAGGGAAGCAATGGGATACGATATATTCCTGCTTTATTCAAAGTGGCAACTTGATCTCTGTCGTTACGTATGGTAACGACAGAGATCAAGTTGCCACTTTGCCGGGGTATGCTAGCCCCACCCGTACATTGGAGAGAGCTTTAGCAACTTACTTAAAACCACTTTTAGCAAATTCTTCAGTTTCCATTAATAGTTCTACTCAGGCATTAACGCGAATAAAATCTTTTGATCCCAAGGGAAACTCATTTGTTATGGCTTCTCTTGATGTAGTGTCTCTGTTTCCAAATGTTCCACTTGAAGTAGTCCACTCGATTATTGAAGGGAAATTGCTTGCTGACAACTCAATTTCCCCTTTGGAGGTTGATGCAATCATTTCTGCTTTGAAATTGGTTGCAAAACGTTCTTATTTCAAATTTGATAGCAAATTCTACCAACAAATGGAGGGGGCACCAATGGGGTCTCCTCTCTCCCTGTTCTGGCCGAAATTTTACTGCAGTCATTGGAAGATAAAGTTCTGAGCCAATTCACGAATCAACCGGCACTCCTCTTAAGATACGTGGATGATATGTTGGTCTTCTGGCCTCACTCCATGGTACTTCTGAACGAATTTACCACATGTCTGTCCAACCAATATTCTACTATCACCTTCACAATGGAACTTGAACAAAATGGTATATTACCCTTTCTGGACATTTTATTAACTCGTGACTTGACGTCTAACCTTATCAAATTATCCGTCTATAGAAAACCGACCTTCACACCTTGTCTTATACCTTTTATCTCTTCGCACCCCCGGAACACAAAGCTTCAGCCTTACGTTTTTTAATTAAACGAGCATTTACTCATTCCTCTACCCGTAAGATACGTCAGGACGAACTAGCTCTTATACAGAACATGGCCATATCATTTGGATATCCCGCCTGCTTCTTTCGGGAACTTCTACAGAAATTTGAAACACTAAGATTTACGACGTTGTCAAGGGAAGTCGTTCCCCCTATTTACGTTGGTAAAGTTGATTTAGTCCCTCCCGTAGTTTCTATATTGAGGAAGGTATGTAATAAATATAATATTAAATTTGGAATTTGCACCAAAAACATTTTTGTCCCTTGGAATCCAGCCTAAAATTTTAGTTGTCCATCGGTGGTTTGTTATATATATATATAGTGTTCAACCCAAAAATTATATTTTTGTTCTTTGAACACTCCAGATAGTTATACCTTTGCTAGTGATTTTAGTCACAATGAAAACCGAGGAAAGGCGGGAGTCATTTGTCACAATTTGCTACCCATATGATAAACCGTTTCGTCATGAAATAAATTCACTGGACGGAAAAATGCTGTTATCCACTTGAGAAATGCTCTTCGGGTGGAGTATCTTTTCCTCTTTTGAACAGATCTATATATGTGACCACAATGTTACATTCTATCACACTTGAGAAACTCTCACGTAAACGAGTGATTCAGGTCGTTGGCTACCAATAATTCGTACAAAATGTCTCCGGTTTCAATACACCAGAAGAAGTATGGATGTCACGTTTGTCTAACAGAACTAGCTCTCTTCCTTACGTGGTATGATCGACACCAAATGAGAAACAGGAGACTGCTTGTAGCCCATGCACTTGCTCGCGTTTGTCGTTAAACACCCACTTCCACCGAAAATGTGCACATTCTTTTACACCAATGTAGCGACAAAAACTTCTTACGATTGAAATAGAGTAATCCTCTTCTTCGATCGAAGTGAGGAACTAAGAAACAGAGAGCTGACGAGGGGAGAGTTGTAACAAAAGTTTGATGTGAGAGTTTCGTAGGAAATTATATGACCTGAAATTACAAAGAACGTGAATGGGACTTATAGAAAGACGCATTTTTTATAAGCAGATGATTGTTTAAAAAGTTTGCCTGAAATAATTTGAAACCTTTTCTTCACCTACTGTACTTGCGATTGTTCCGGATTCCGAGGTAACGTTTTCTCAAGGAAATGCTCATTGTGCAGGTATTCCGGAAAATCTGATCCACAATAACTCCCGCGAAACTCTTTAATGAGGTTCATCTGCAGTTCACAATGATAATATTTTAATATTCCATTGTCCTAGAAAACGGAGATGTTTTCTTTTCCAAACGAAAGAGTTCCTCCGTCCAATGTTATTTATTTAAACTTACCAAAGCAACTAGTTTCACGAGAAATAAAAGACGAGCACTTTTTGAGGGGTCGAGATAAACAAAACATCTGTCTGATTATTTGTGTCATTTTTATTTCGGATCATTTGTGCCTATGGAAAAATATCTTTATAATCACTAAGTTTGTTCGCCAAAGTACAGACATACAACCAAGTATTCGGTAATTGCATGTTCTGAAATCTTGCTTATTATTTTATGTTGTATCTCATATTTGTTTTTATTGTTTTAAATAACAATTCATGACGTATGACAATTCGTCTGTAAATCACCTTTACCTCAGCCAGCAAAGCGGCACAACATACCTTGTGTTAAATTTCGGCACCGCTTTTTATGCACGTGAGGGACTCATTCGCAATGAATTTTCTCTTTATTGCTGGAGACAAAGCAAGCATGCTGATTTTACTTCTTATTGTATGAAGTAATTATTTCGTACACATTTCCTGTTTAAACATCTATACAATCATCAAACATTATTGCTACTGCTAGGTAATTCATTGTAGTATGAAAATGCCAGTCATAACGCCATGCATAGAAAAGATAAGAAAGAGAAGGAAGCAAATCGTGCTGGTCACCTTAAATGAGTGATGAAATTATAATGGGAAACGATTAGGAAATTCTAGAAAGAGGTGACGAATGTAATGAAATATGTGGAACGTGGCAGTCATCTTCAACAATAGTGATTTTCGAAGGTAATATGCAGTCATCTTCAACAACGATGATTTCCATAATAATAATGTGAAACATTAAATAATATGTCAAACATTATTATACAAAGCTTGTGGGGTTAGAAATCGAGAAGTACTATACGGGTTACAAGCGCTACTTGCTGAATTTTTGAGATTTTAAAGTGCACCGAAAACACATATACTGCAGGTGTTTTGGCAGCATTAACCTCATGATGGGTGCTTAAATGATCAATAAAGATTCATTCGAATTGCTTTCCAACATTCAAAAGATTTATAATATCATAGAAGTGCGTTTTAGCATAATCAATTGCAAGTCTGCAACCCTAAGAAAAAACAATCGAGAGGTAAAATTTTATGTCCTTTTACTGCGTCGTGTAACGCATAGCACACCGGGAATACGCCAAAGCCGATGAACTAAGGAAACAGCGCTTTGCCGCAGAGGAATGTTACATATCTGAGAAGCCAAGTTAACTGATCAGCCTTCAGTGATATGCAACGATTGTTTTATGGAATGTATTTATGGAAAATAAAATGCCGGAGGGTGGTTTCTCTGAAATAACGTGTAGGGCTTTATGACAACAAATAACATAGTTTTGCCATTTATGTAACGTTTTAGTTACCTCAGCTATTATTCAGCTTTCATGTATTTTGCATTAGTAAATAATTGCATGATTAAATACGACATAGGTATAAAAATGAGCCAACTTAAGCGCTTTTAGTAAGTGAATTAGACAGATTTCCTTGCGAAGCACTAAATTTTTTCACAAGACATGATGAAATTTTTTATTCTAATATTGTATTTTAGAATAAAAAATGGTAGAGCATTTTGCCAGCATTAGCGTGAAATACGTCATGAAGGGGGTGGGGTGCGGAAGAAAAGCATGTTTCTAAAGGTACAAACATCACCGAATAAAACATTCATACTTAAGAGGGATCTCAAGAAAATATACAAAAGACATTAATTACACCAATAACAATTAAGGAGATGACAAAGTCATACAGATCCGAAATATGGTGTATAACCAAAAATCTTTTATTGTGCCAAGCTTTTGCTTTGAAAATGGAGTATTTATCAACGCGAACTTAATCTACTGCGCCCATCCTTTTGGAGACTACAAACGATCCGTTTTGATGCCGAAACGGTAAGACGGTAAACTGTATCAGGGACAACTAACACTAGAGTCCGTTTAAAAACCCAAACAATTCGTCTGGAGAATCCAAATGGATCATTATTCTAGTGTTCGTACGCCTTGATAAAGCGTCCAGTTAGAAGGCGAGAGGATTACACAATGAAACATTTTTTGTTATACATCAGTATTTTTAGGATTTTTTCATCTCCTTAATCATCAAAACTTTGTACTGCACATGTATATGATATGATTGAAACTCGTACCTGTAAAATTGATCTTCTCATAGAAACTTTTCCTGGTAAAGGTTACGACGTTTTGGGCATCGCGCATGCAGGGAAAAAATTTGCAAAAACATCAGTTCCTTCAGGTAGTCGCGTGATAGTTTACAGGTGCCTCCGTCTTTGGTTTACTAGGCATCTAAATCTCGGTAGAGACCCTGTGTGCAAATATAGAGAAATAAAAGTATCACTCGGAAAACTATGAATTTGTTTGTGTGGAATTACGCAATAGTGGAATAATCTCTAAGAAACCAAATGCATGTAATTCATTTGGACAAATTCGCTTTGACGTTCACATAAGATTAGGTTTATATTTTATGCTCTTGTAGTGCCGCCATCTGTTTGTATCTGGTGTCTTACAAGCGATCAATGAGACTGCTTTTTCATACATACTACATCAAACGGTACCAGATATCTAACTGACGTTCACATCTGCGTTAAATTGAACACTTCATGATCTGAGTTTGGTCCACTTTTTTTTTTTACTATTTGGCATTTTATTTCCACCCTACTTAATGGAAAACGGCTCACACAAATTTATCTAAACATGGTATAAGACGGATGAAATGAATTTAAACACAAATGGCTAATATACTGTATTCAAAATAGTATAACTATACTAATAATTCGAATTTCTTGGCGTAGGATAGCAATAAAAGTTTCCAAGTTTTCTGACATACCAGATGGATTTTTCAAGGAAGGTAGCTAGCAGACTGCAAACTGAATAATAGAATGCTTCAACAATTTAAAATGATGTGCGAAAGTTTGGAAACTTTGATTGCTATTCAACGCCAAAGAAATTCGGATCATTAGTATAGTTATACTATTTTGAAGTTCAATTTGTGTGCAGTTCCTATTTATTAAGGAATAATATGCTGTGTTTGATTAAATCTTCATCATCGTAATATAAAAATTATTCATCCTTCCTAGAACCGAAGACCACGTAAAGCATTCAATCATCAAATTTCCAGGGTAGCTCCACAAATGATATACTAAGGAATCTTACAGATTAGCAATAGCATTCTGTTTAAAGCACAGGAAATGAGTATTGATTAACCAGAAAAAAATGAGATTTCTTTTTAAATATTAAATTTCCAAGCTTTCGTTTGTCAACCAGATGATTTTCATGGAAGATAGAGCTAACTTCGTTAGCATAATAGAACGATTTATTAATTTGAATAAGGTGACTTGACCCCATAATCAACGAATGGATGATAATGTGATTCTCAACACATCAGGGGTCATATTGGCTGTGCAAGTGGTATATTGGATGTACAGACATTATTTGAAAAAATGGTTCCAAATTCGTGCAAACTGTAGAGGGGTTCTGTCACTGCAAGTCTAACTGTTGGTTGCGATCTCTACGTTTTCTGGAATGGCGGAAAATTTAGGCGTGGAGTGAGAAAGTAATTTCTTCAAGTCATCCCATGTAGGAGAAGGAGATTTTGACTCGTTCTCCTATGTAGGATGACTTGAAGACTTCCCACATAGGAGAAGGAGTTCAAATCTGGACTTCCCTGAATTGGGCAGTGGGTACTTTACCGTTCCTTCTGCCTTTCCTTATGCTCGGGCATTCTGATTTAGATGAACACGTGATCATTCAGCTGTAGTATCGTTCTTCGGGGTCCATAAAGTTTAGCGCGATTATATAAACACCTGCATCGTTGGAATGGGGCTTGTCAGGATTTCTACTAATGATGGTAAATAAAAATGTTAGAGACCTTTTGCTGGCACCAAAGTTTATTTTCTTGAGAGCGTTCTTAAGTTGGTACGAAACATTTGGTATGTAGGTAATTCTGCTCATGTATATTAGCAGCGCCATTGAAAGTTTAGCAGTCCTTGTGTTTTTGTTTTTTCCGTTAAAGTTATGCATCTAGTTCGAAGAGTTATGCTCCCCTCGAGACTTCTGCGGCAGCACGTCTGTTGTTAAAAACGTAAAAGGAACCTTCTCATAATATATATACACTGAAGAGCAATTGAATTAGAGATACAAATCTAGTTACGTGTAGCACCACCTTTCACCCTGATGACTGCGGCGATTCGTCTCGGCTTGGACTCGACAAGACACCGGAAGCGTTGGGAAGCCATACGGATCCACGACCCCTGAACAAGCTACCACAGTTCACGAAGATTTGATGGAGGTGGGTCAGAGCCCCGAACATCTCTCTCGATGGCATCCTACATGTCCTCGATGGGATTGAGGTCAGGTGACCTAGCTGGCCAAGGAAGCGAGGTCACGTCTGTGGAGTGTTCATCCAACCATTCGGATACCATTCGGGAGCGATGGCACGGTGCATTGTCTTGTTGCAGGACAAGGTCTTAAGTGGGATGTTGAAGGCGCACAAACAGGAGCAAATGGTCGTCCAGGATATCCCGGTAACGTTGACCTGTGAGGGAAGATGTCACACGTACCAGGAGTTCCATTTCAGTCCACGTAAACAGTCCCCAGACGAGAATGCTACCCCCACCATCTTGAAGAGTACCCTGCTGGCTAAGAAGGATCCCTCGCTTCACGTGGTTTGCGCCGTACTCGTATCCGGCCATCCGCATGTACCAACGTGAATCTCGACTCATCAGTCCAGGCAACATTTTTCCAGATGTCTAGGGTCCAGTGGCGATGTTACCGCGCCCATGATAATCTTTGCACCCTGTGATGTGCGGTCAGCAGCGGTACCCTCGAGGGATGATGACTTCTGTCCCCCATAGAGAGCAGATGGTTCGGGATGTTGTGCCTGCTTACACGTTTTTGTGCACCAGGGTTAAATTGCCGAGTGATTTCTTGCACTGTGGCCCTTCTATCCGCTGTTACAATGCGAGCTAGCCGACGATGACCCCGCTCATCCACACACTGTTGTCCACGGCAGTTGGCCCTTGCAGTGATGGTTTTACCGGATTTGATGTACTCACGGTGGACCAGTGACACAATGGCTCGTGAAAACCCCAGTGCCTGCACGACTTCCGAGATGGAGTGACCCATTCGTCGGGCACCGACAATATTCCCACGATCAAATGCGCTTAGATCCTTCGTCATACCCATACTGCGTCTGACACTTACTGATTCCCACGCATCACTCTTTATATTGTCGGATCGCTGCATACGTCATGTCGTTTCCGTTTACAGGGCCGCCCACAGCGTCACATTTGCATAACGTCAGCTGTCTCTAATTCAATTGCTCTTCAGTGTATATATATATAGAGTACTTTTACATAGTTCAATATGCCGCAACCTCCAATTACAAAGAATAAGGTTACATATCTCAGAATAGCTTAGAAAGTGAGAGGAAGAATCACCGATATGGATTTTATATAAATATTTAATCCAACATATAAGTGTAAATCGTTTCAAGTAGTTAAAAGCAAATATGTAGCTTAATTATATATTCACTATTGGATGAAGAGCTCCCGAAGTTTCTCCCACAACGGTCTGCTGTATTGTGCTTGTCTCCTCCATTTTACTTTTGCATACTTTCCAATTTCATCCACCCATCTTCCATGACGTGTTCATCTATGGTTTTCTCTGTCCATTGGAATCCAGTCTAAAGTTTCAGTTGTACATAGGTGGTCCGTCCTTCTGGCAACATTTCCAGCCAATAGCCGTTTCAGGGATTTTACTCTGATCATGTCTTCCATTCTTGTCATTTTCCTTATCCATGAGTTCCCTTCTTATATTTCCTTGTTACACAAAGCATGCATCTTTCGATGTTCTTTCAAATGTGTGCAGACTTTGTAAGTCTTTTTCAGTTGAGGTCCATGTTTCTGCTAAGTACGTAATAACTGGAAGGATGCATCGAATAAACACTTTTCTTTTAAGACATGATGATATATTGCTCCTAAAAGTTGTACGGTTTCTTCCAGAATCTCTCAAATAAAGTTTAAAACGCCGTTTAACTTCGTCATCAATGTGACCCTCACTTGATATCTGTTTTCAAAGGTAAATGTAGGTATCGGTATCTTCAGCTTTTCCTCATCAATGGTGTCTTCTTTTCTTGTAAAAGCATTGTACGTCAGTTATATCTTCTGAGTGATCATTTTGAATTCCATTTCCTTACTATTCCCAGCAAGTTCGTGGATCATATTCTGCAGCTCTGAAGGGGCAGTTGCAAAATTGACGGCGTCATCATCCAAAACAGAGGTGTGTTAAATAGTGTCGTCGCAAATTATTTAGTGACTTTTTATCAATGAGCCGGATATGCGCGCGTTCCTATCAGAAAATATTTTGATACGTATATCTCACAAAGCAGTTCTCTAAAATTTAGATGGTAGCAGCACTGACGCATGGAACTGATAACGCAAAATTGACCCGGGAAAAAGGCTGAGCCGCATAATACTTATGGAAAACTGCAAAGAAGCACGCATATGTAATACCGATTCAAATGATCAGCAGTCGATGTTACGAAGCAATATACTGATAAAACGGATAGATTCTCTACTGTTTGAATGGGAATCTTTTAATCTCCAAATCACATATTGTATTTTAAGAGAACATATATGTCTCTACAGATCTGTAGACACTTTCGTCAACTCAACATTTTTTTATGCTCTATGATGATTTGGCAACTCTGAAGTCTCATCGAACTAGCAAAAGGCAAAGTGTAACACATAGATAAACAGGTGAACTCAATTTTTTCCAGATTCCAAGATCGGTAGGCAACTCTGAAACTAATAGACCTATCAAAAGGCAAGATATAATTCAGATACGATGATTGCCGAGAACAAATATAGGGCTTCCTAAAGGCGAAGTGAAACACATAGGGGATAACGACAACTCCAAACTTTGTTTCGTATTCCAAGATAAACATAGTCAAGTCTGTAATAAGATGATAAGCCTACCGTAAGGTTCAGTGTTTCATAAATGCTTGGATATCAAAGAACAAATCTTTACAGAATTAATTTTATATATACATTTTTTTTCATATTTTTCTCCAAACTGTATAATTTTTTTGAATGCTATAGCAGGTATTTTGTCTTAGTATGTGATTCAACTAACATACATGTTTTGTTCAGAATAAAATATTGTAGCAATAGAATGTGAAATGCAATAATATAATATGAAAGTAAATATAAATAATAGAATATGAAACAAAATATAGTAGCAATATAATGTGAAAGACAATGATAGAATAGCTTATAAAAAGTATAATGGAATATTAAAGAAGTATAATAGCACATGAAAGAAATATAATAGAGTAGGACAGAAGTGTAATAATAATATGAAAGAAGAATACGTTTGAAAACTAATTATACCACAAAAAGTTGATACTGGTAAATTTGAAATTTAAAATACAGAAGCAGCTGTTGCTTTTTGGCAACCATTCACCAAATTTATTTTCTTGCAGAAATTTTATAACAGTACCTAAAGGCAATCTCCAAAGCGACAAATTGCGAATAATGCAATCGGTAGCGCCTCCTGCAGAAGTGCATCACAGTTTGTACGAACAAAGTCACACATTTAAGAAAAATGAAAAATGGTGATGGCAAGATGATTTCAACGAGTAGGTCAAATTACCATATAACACCAAAATAATATTAAATTAAAGCATCATTCAATAATACTTAATGTTAGAGCACCCGCAAAATTTTCAATTTTCCTTTCATTCATTTATTATTAATGTAGTAGTTCATTTTATCTGAAATTCCTAGACTGTTGACAGTGCACAATGGCATACGATAAAAAAAAATTACGTATCTCTAGAATATATATTTAAGAAATGTTTTCAATGTAATACAACCTAATATGCTTAGGTAGGAATGTTCCATCGTGTCCATTTTACAGGCTTTCCATGATTTCCTTCTGAGTGTTCGGTGGAGACTTGATTTAACGGTACGCATGAATTTAAATTTATGTATCGATGCAATACGCAACGTGGTACCAAGAACATCATAGGTATTTTAATTTTTAAAAGAACAAGTTTAAAATTAATCATGGTTTTCCTTAAGAATTCTTAACAAAACCTCACAAAATCGAAAAAAAAGAAAATGAAAAAAATGAGAATTCATGTATGTACCCATGTAAACTTTAGTTCGAGTCCGTCCTGTAACTTCTTATTGCCAGTCATGCGAAGCAAAAAATGTTCACGTTACTCTCACATGCTATATCGAGTTAAAAGGTATCTCGCGCTTGGACGCAGCGAAAGGGAGATCGTACTCTACAAAGCCATACAAAAATATTTAATGATTTAAGATATGTGTTGACGGAAATAATATATGAAAATCACAAAGCGCATAATTACAGAACTGAACAATAAGGGAAGCAAATTTTCTAAACTAAAGATTGGAATCGTGAATGAATCCACAAACAAAGAAAAATGACACACCAACAATATGCATCATATAAACTAAGAACCAGAGGTACCTAATTGTATTTGATCTATTAGTGGATATATAAATGTTACTATTGGAAGGATAAAAAAAACACTACTTGAAAGCTACCGAAATTACGACACAAATTAAGGAAAGGAAATGGTATGAAAACATTCTTGGTTGCTGAAGACATCAGCGTTGGTTGAAAATCTGGTGTAAACATTCAGCTCCAAAAAAACGGAATACAAGCGTTTCTTTCTAGGAATGTTTCTCTCCATTTTGTCTCATTGCAGATTTATTACTTATTTTAATAAATTTAATCACTTTTATTTTCATGCATTAATATCGTTTTGGTATTCAGCTGCAGTTTTTTATATATCAAATTAAAGTTGGTTTGTCCGCTATTTTTTTCTATGCAAATAAATGCGATTGTTCCTTCTGCTGCCTTGATCTCAAAGTATATTATTAATGGCGTAAGAAAGTCCTACATCTTTCTGATTGTTTATCGGAGCGCGTATACGGCATATATATCCGGTCCGTAGGTTTCTGTTAATAAATTTTATAATTTTTATCATTTGCACTAAACATATGAAAATCCGTTTACTTTTTATTCGCATAGGAGTTAGTGGGATCGGTTCCCAACATCATTTTACAAGCTGTAAGGTTTACCACAAGATTCCGTAAACAAAGAAAGCTAACACCGAATTTTTGGTTGTAATGAGCACGTCTTTTGAATCGGTTCTGCGGCCATTTAAATTTTTCAATGCCATTCAATATCAAAGGTAACGGTTAGGAAAGCAATGAACCGATTTCAACAATCCCTAAAGCATCCAGAAATTGAAACGACTGTTTACTTTCACTAGAGGCCAAAAAGCATGTTACGAAAATTAAGATATGGTGTAGAAAATGATTCTCATAGCACCAGGAAGGTATCAGAGACCAAAAGATTTTCAAATCGGACATTTAGGAGAAGAAATATATGAGAGAAGGAAACATTATATAACTTTATGCCACACGTCTCCCGGAAGCAGAAATAGCGAGAAAAAGTTTTGACCTTTTACGCCACATACCGGGAAATCTGTGTATTATTTGAAGAGGATAATGTTCCACCTCTTTATTGTACCAAATGGCATACAGTAAAGAAGAAATTCTCAATAGCACGTTTAGAAGCGGCGATACAGCTGCTAACTGAAGTACACAACCACCAACTTACCCAGAGAACTGTGAACTAACAAATTCCTCATGAACTACACTGTAAAAAATTGCGGTGAATTCTCGGTGTTTCAACCGTATTAAAACGGTTTACGGACCGTAAGCACGCCAACGGGCGATGAACCGTAAATTTTCGGTAGATAAACTACATGTTCACGGTGTTTAAGCTGTTTTAACCATTACGGTATAATACCTGTTTTTTTACGTGCTGTCGAATGGCAACAGACTCAAAGAATGCTGGCAGCGGACGCCATGTTGGTACGAAGCGAAGGACGTCTCAAAGTAAGGATTCTGTTACCGATTTTTAGAAGCATCGCAGCATTTATTTTCGGTAAGTATTTTTTTGTTTTGTGAAAGTCACAGTGCATTATGATGAGAATGTTAGTATTAAGTGGTTTTGGTAACATCTGGCAGGCATAAGAATTGAAACAAGTTTGAATTTTTATTTCATGTATTTCGTTTAAATTATTTGTTAGGCCGAACAAGTTAAGTAAACGAATACAGTTGCTAACTAATTTTCCTCGCTTGTCCTGTGACTAGGGTGACATCTAGTTTTGGAGAACGAGGTACAAATTGTATAATGGTAAATTTCACCTAGACCACGTTGGCGCCAGGAAATTTTTATTTAGCACTCACAATCGTAGGTGCTAAAAATTCTAACAACATGCTCCTGCTTCCTACATCTTTTTCAGTGCCAGACAGCTTTTTTTGAAATCTGGGCTACTGAAGATTTTGTGGCCCCTATTTCTGGTCACAACAAGTGCTTGTAAAATACGAATGTCCTATAGAATATACGATAGATATGTATGTCTTATACATATGTTGGATACCTATTTCCTTTATATATGTATGTTAAGGCTTTGTCAAATACATCTTATCTTTTTGCAGACATAAGGAGATGTATTATTTTTAATATTTATTCCCAAAGAAATGCAAACATTGAATCAAGTATAGATAACAAAAATTTTAAATGAATGCACAAAAACAGAAGTTCACACATTGTTCAGGAGTTTGTCTTTAAAATATCTGTTTAAAGATGTTGAAACATTTTTTGCTGCAAACCAACACATTGAAGAAATCTCGTGTGAGCAGTGTGTATACCTCATCTGTGGTAATATGGAAGTTTATCAGAACCATTCATTTTCTTAAAAATTAGTTGAAATATATCAATACGCAGGTATTTGTGTAGTAATAACTGCCAGTGTTTTCTGTAAAAGTATAAAAAAATGACAGAAATATCACTTAACTCATAACTCGAGACATTTCTGTGTGTATGCTCCATCTGTGGTAAGATGGAAATTTATCGGAGCCATTCAATTTCTTACAAATTTATAATGTATTAGCACACAGGTCTTTGTGTAGTAATACTTGCTTAACTGCCAGTGTTTTTTGTAAAATAAAAAAAAATGACAGAAATATCACCCGACACATAACTCGAGACATGTCAGGTAAACTACCAATGCTCTTAATAGCAGTAGCAATATGTTTGCTTTATTTATAAAATGAGTACCCGAAACAATGTCTTTCAGTGTAAACCCAGTTGTGTAGAAAGTTTTACAAATTTGTCACGCAAGGCAGTAATTACATTAGACCTGCTAAGTGAGCTAAGAAAATCCCCTCAAAAATCTCAACTGTACTCTGTGTAGAATATAAACTTTGCTAGTATACCCCAAAAGTGCCCCAAAATCTTTTCAAACGTCAACATATTACAAAAATTTTATACTAAAGTAACACAAACATTGAATCAAGTATAGACAACAAGAAATTGGAAATAAATGCACAAAAACAAAAGTTTACACATAGTTCAGGAGTTTAAGTTCATCTTTAAAATGTATTTTTCCTTGCTTTAAGGTTTGCGAAGGAGTGCACAACATCGTCGAACGATAACTGCTTGGCAATATCATGTACTAATGACATGATAGCCAGACCAATTAAGTCTTTGTTGAAGCCCTGTCTATCGCAAGTTATTTTTTACCAAGGCCATTTTTGAAAAGAACGCTCTGCTTGACAGTTGGTTATTGGCACAGTAAAACCTTCTTAACTGACACTCCCAAATAGCAGACACCTCCATTTAACGGACAGTTTTGTAATCCCCAAAGTATAGGTGGTACTGTGTTTTTAGCTCTGAATAGCGGACAGCGATTTCAGTCTTAAAAGCTGAAAATGCGTTCACTGAAGGGGGAAAGGTATGCGAAATTTTATCGCGATGCCAAGCCCCAAGCCCACAATAAAATTTTAAGGTTTTACCGAAGTGTTAATTTAGTCATCTTGAGAGCAAACGTTGCCATTATGTGCCGCACACGAGTTAACAGCTGTAGCCCTATTACTGGGGAAGCGTAGAAAACAGTCGATTTATGAGCCGATCCCTAAAGTTAAACCACTTGGTTACATAGGATAGAAATACTGTGTTTGAAATAACATTTTTATCCTACTATAATTTTTTATTGTTCATTCACGTCTTCCAAATGTTTTTTTCTGTTAGGTAAACATTTCATGAATTTAACGATGACGGTAAAAATCCTCCGATCAACCGTTGACAGTGATTAACACTTTTTTTAACAGTAAAATACTTACAAAAATTGTTTTCGCAAAGAAAAAAACACTTCTCTTCCCAGTTTTTAAAAATACGATTAAAATAATGCACGTTTTTATTTTTTATAAACAAGCCTGCAGAGTGATCTTTACAGACTTCAAACGAGCATTACGAGCACCGAGAACCTAGCAGTTTATGGAAGAGAAAAAAAGTAATTACAGAAAACAAATTCAGCATATCAGCAGCACCACATACACTGACGGAAAAAAATCCCAACACCAAGAAGGGGTAGTGTTAGATAAACGACAGTTGGTAGGCGGTGAGAGTACATCTGTAAGATGACGTCTACGCAAATTTCGCGCACGCCGCATACGTGTGGCGCTAGTAGCGCCCCTCGGAACATGCAAAGAAGGTTTGCTGTAAATACGCGCTGTAACATTCGTGAGCGTTAGTTATCGTTGAGATTCGACGTAGTGTGTTGATGTTAGTCAAGAATGCCTTTAAGAAGACGAAGATTCCATTATCAACAGCTCACGGAGTTTGAACGAAGTCGTGTAATAGGGCTACGAGAAGGTGGATTTTCTTTCCGCAATATTGCAGAACGACTTGGCAGGAATGTACCCACTGTGCATGATTGTTGGCAGCAGTGGTCAAGGGAAGGTATGGCATCAAGAAGACTGGGTTCCGGCCGGCCACGTGGCACTACTGAGAGAGAAGACCTCCGTGTACGGCGTATGGTCGTGGCGCATCGTACCATATCTGCGGCAGCAGTTCGAGCTGCAGTTGCCACCACAGTGACACAACGAACTGTTACAAATCGGTTACATGAAGGACAGCTCCAAGCCAGACGCACCGTAGAATGCATTCCACTTACTCCAAACCACTGCCGTTTGCGACGTCAGTGGTGTCAAGCTAGAGCTCATTGGAAGACGGGGTGGAGATCTGTTGTGTTTTCTGATGAAAGCCGGTTCTGCCTGGGTGCCAGTGATGGCCGTGTGTTGGTTAGAAGGAGGCCAGGTGAGGGCCTGCAACCGACCTGTCTGCGGCCGAGACACACTGGACCTACACCTGGAGTTATGGTCTGGGGAGCAATTTCCGATGACAGCAGGAGCACTCTCGTGGTTATCCCACACACCCTGACGGCACAGTTGTACGTCGGTCTGGTGATTCAACTTGTTGTGCTGCCATTCATAAACAGCATTACAGGGGGTGTTTTCCAACAGGATAACGCTCGCCCGCATACCGCTGTTGTAACCCAACATGCTCTACAGAGTGTCGACATGTTTCCGTGGCCTGCTAGATCACCATATCTTTCACCAATCGAGCACGTAGGGGATATCATTGGACGACAACTCCAGCGTCACCCCCAACCAGCATTAACCGTCCCTGTATTGACCGACCAAGTGCAACACGCATGGAACTCCGTCCCACAAACTGATATCCAGCACCTGTACGACACAATGCATGAACGTTTGCGTGCTTGCATTCAACATTCTGGCTGTTACACCGGTTATTAATGTACCAGCAATTCACATTTAAAATGGCTCTTCTCGCGCTTACAATAAGCTGTGATCTTGAAACCTTAATCGATTAAATATGTTACCTATACAAATATATTGCCGCCATTTCATTCCTCTACAGGTATTTTTTCATGGTGTTGGGATTTTTTTTCCCGTCAGTGTACGTGCCACACATTTAAAAAAAAAAAAAAAAAAAACTTTTATCATCATAATAACTGCAGCTGTTAACAGCGAAATTGCGGTAATTCAATAAGAAAAGTTTTATTCACCAACGGCAATTCTTCATTCGCCAATGGCGAGCTAGTGACCGGAAATCTTGTGCCCTGCATATGTACGCAAATTGCATTTTCCCTCATCTTTGAAAAACTCAAAAATATTTAAGTTACTATAAATACGTACATATATTCAACTTCGTGTCCAGTATTACTAATGCGGTTTCGGAATTTATTACTACACAAATATGTAAATATATATCAGACCTGTTTGTAATCCGGGTGTAGCCCGGAATTCCGGGTTTTTAAGTTTTAGAAAAATTTGAGATGCTTCGGACATTTCATTTCTAAAAATGCTGCAAATTGATAACTAAACTTCAGGTTCCATTTTCTTTGGGAATTTCAGTGTTTGATTAAAAACACTGCATGTCCGTGCGAATGGTGGATGTAGACGATTTGTGACACTTTGTGCGTTTCTTTTGTTATCAAACAAGCTTCCAAGATAACAGCCTGCTGAAAGGAAGGCTTCTTTTCATTATTTTGAAATTTCAAATAATTTGATTATTTTTTCTAACTACTTTTGGTAAATGAATGGGATCTACTGTAGGCTTCAAGTTCAAGTAAAACTGGTCTACATAGACTGCTCAATTAACATATAATATGAAGTGCAAAATTTGATTTTAAAGATTTAATGCCTGCCTGAAGGATTTTGCACAGTGAAAGAAAATTGAGTACAAGAAAAGATGTGAAGTTTAACTGCACAATCACTAAGGCCTATTTGTTGTGTAGCTAGTTTATATGTGCGTATTATACATTATATGTATATTGGCACTGAGCTGAGAGTTTAAGGGTTTCTTGTGTCACCTCACAATCACCCCTGGTATATGTATAGATGTATCTTTATTTTTAACAGCAAAAGAAGAAAAAGAATACCAGCCACAAAGTTCATATTGTGCGATGGCTTTAGTAGACGGGCATGTACCTACCAATAACGGACAAATTATCTGGTCCAGAGGTGTCTGCTATTCAGAGGATTTAGTGTATTACCAAATGAAGTTTCAATATAGTAAATAAATTTAGGAAAACAATAAAATTATTATATATATCAATATCTCATCAATAATCACATTTAATGTTTCTACTTCAAATTGTTTCATTACGGCTATTGTCATCTGCATATTTTTATTTGATCGTGATTTGACAAAACTTCCAGCAGATTTTCACTTAATGTTTTAGCTATTTCTTCATATTTTTCAAAATTATTTCTTTCATAGCCAATGAATGGGATAGTGACTAAGAAGGTTACATCCAATTAACAAATCTAGTGAAGGCTTTTGTAATTTAGTACTATCGCATCTTTCCAAAATATCATGCCAAAGAACACACATGAGAACAGATTCGAATTTCATAAACTTTTTTGTAAGGATTTTGCTTTCTGCCAAGGTTCAGAGGTGTTTCTTTTTATTAAATTCTCAGATACACTATCTAGGGCACTCAAAATATTGTCATAGTCGGTGAACAGTGCTCTTACTCATTAATAATGACCATACCATCTAGTCTTACTCTAAGCTTTTTAAGTGAAATAATTTATTATTCATAGTTCGGTTTAAATTGCTAGAAAATATGGCCCATTTATGAGGGGAACTTGAGAGAAAAAAACAGCAATGTCTGTAGGTAGGGAAAAAAATATTTGGGGCCTCCAGACAATGGAAGCTGCAAATTCAATATGAATAACTGAAATTATTTCTTCGATTTACGCTTTTTGGAACTTTTTTACCCACATGAAGTTTTCAGCCCTCAATAAAATGGGTGTCGGCACACTCATTTTGTTGGGGACCAAAAACATCCGGAAAAATCCAGGCCCCTGAACTGACCGTGGCCCTTTAGCCCCTCCCCTTTTATTCTGTCCTTGATCTTTTCTGGCCCAGCTGCTATCATTTATCAATGTAATCCTTTAAAATTTTATTTGCTGATTTTTGTGTTAAAATTTGTGTTTTCATCCTAATTTTTTTACATAGTCTGTGACGGGCTTAAATTTTATTGCATGCTGGGATGGTAAATAATATTAACCTGCTGGGATGCCATCTCGCCCAACTACAAACACTGATTTTTATAGGTGGTCAAATTTTAATTTTATTTCTGTAAAAACATATAGCAGTTGTTACTCAGGATTGGAGTCGTCATTGTTTTCCCGCCAATAGCTATCAAATAATTGCCTGGCAAATCTTCCTTTTTCAGGCGGAGTTGCTATAGTGTTCCAAGCTTAAATTTAAGAAATTCATTAGTCAAACTCCGCATTAGCACCGATGCTAAACATAATTGTGACTCCCCTTAACCCTGTTTTCTTAATAAATACACTGAGTGGCCACTTTATTATGACCACCCCCTCAGTACTTTGTTGGGCCACCTTTTGCCTTTAATACTGCATCAATTCTTCGTGGCATGGACTCCACGAGATGTTGATAGGTGGTTTGTGGAATCTGAGACAATGCTTGATGAATAGCACTTTCCAGGAGTGTGAGATTGCAGGGTTGTGGATCCAGCTATGTGATGGCTCATTCGACTTAATCCCACAAATTCTCAATGGGGTTGAGATCTGGAAATTGTGGGGGTCACCTAAGCAAAGTAAACTCACCGGCATGTTCCTGAAACCAATCCTATACAATAGGAGCACTATGGCAGGACGCATTATCTTGTTGAAAGTAGCCATCACCATTGAGATAAACCATCCACATGACAGGATGCACTTGGTCCGCAACGATGTTTAGGTATGATGTGCCAGCCAGACGTTGATCAACACGAATTAAAGGGCCCAAAGCATGCCAGGGAAACTTTCCCCAAACCATAGCGTTGCCTCCACCAACTTAAAGGTTTGTAGCAATGCATTTGGGGTCCATGCTTTCGTGCTGTTTCCGCAAAATTCTCACCCGGCCATCGGCATGGTGCAACTGAAAACGTGATTCATCGGACCACATAATTTGTTTCCAATTATCGACTGTCCAATCCTTGTGCGAACTGGAGACGTTTCTCTTGTTAACTGCAGACAGCAAAGGTGTTCATACAAGCCTTCGGCTGCCATATTCAATCCAATGCAGTGTACGGCGAACAGTGCTTGCAGAGATCATTTGAGGGGATCCTTGATTAAGATGGTCTGTAATTTGCTGCAATGTTGCCCTCCTGTTGTCTGTTACCAGTCTGGACACTCTCCGTTTCGCCCGAGCAGTCACTAGTCGATGACGACAACACGTTGCACTTAGAGACCCAGATTTTGGGCTGACAGTCCAATCTTTAAACACTTTAACAACAGCTGCTCTGGAACATTTCACGAATGCGGCGGTTTCGGTGATACTCACTCCATGGCTCCGAGCTCCTACAATCATCCCATGTTGAAAGTCCGTCAAATCGCATTTTTTACCCATCTCGTCACCCAAAAATCACGTCTACTACTGTCGCGAGCACTGAGCTTTCTCTTGTTATACTAGCCTCGTCCTCTGGCGGCAATAGCGTGCAGCCATAGCTCATTTGCTTAAAACTGTCAGGTGGTCATAATAAAGTGGCCACTCAGTGTATACATATAAAAATACTCAATCTTCTCATGCAGAGAGAGAAATAACTAATTTTGGGGGGAGCACTTTTCCAACTTACTTTTATTTAAATCAATAATTTATTATAAAAAATTACCAGCTCATCTTTCAATATCTATCGATAATACTGTAATCAGTAACACAAAGTAAAATCTAAAAATATTTTAGTAGATATGGAAAATCAAAGATTGCTGTCTGATGTGACCACATCATCACTGCTAAGTGGGGCTACATGAGGAAGCTTTTTCTAGCTGAAAGCAAACACGATTATCAAGTTATGAATATAATTTTATTTTTAATGCGTAAGCAAAATCGTATACAATGACTCATTAGTGGACAAAATAAACGTACTGATTGTGGGATCTGGGTATGATTCCCTTCCACAACTTCTTAACAGGGTCAATAACATGTGTATGGTACGTGAAAAAAATCCCAGTAAGGAAAAGGAAAGTACCTTGCAATCAGGAGGAAAAGATCACAGGTTGAACATTTTTATGTCTTTTTAGGCCTAAGTTTTTTATAGATACTTGGGGTTGCACTGTGACCATCCCTGTGAAAAACTGAACTTAAAGAGTACCACAATGCTAAACTTGATACAAGGTATACTGTTCAAACCCATCAAGATGGAATTTTAAAATATATACATAAAAAAGAGGCAGCAATTAGTATGAAAATATCACCAGCGTGTAGCAAATGATGCACTGAATAAAATATGCCAAAAAAGAGCGTTGGAGATAGGCCGAGAAATATGCATAGGCTGCAGTTTAGCATTACAGACAATAGCGTTTTGCCATACCCTACTTTTTTTTTCTTTTTTTTTAAATAGAGATATTAATGGAAATTTCCATATTAAACTTTAAATCAAGGTTTTGTAATTCAAATATGAGTTTGATATATGAGAAGATGGAATTGTAAAATGTACATAAAAAATGACATATAACCTTGCATAGCTAACTGCTATTTCTGCAACGCAAAGCTTGAAGCGATACTGCATATTTTTTCCCCTGTTCCATTGTCAATCGTGCAAGTTTCAGGAATTCTGTTGTTACTGTAATTTGTCATAGCACATTCTCTTGCTGCCAAGAACAAACATCTTACCTTAATGATTGGGTGTTTTGTAATCGCTGTCAGGCACTACTTATGCTACACAAAGAGCTAAATATGCCAGATTTAAGCCTCTAGCAATAAGGGTTACACGTGTTTGTAACCAGGGCCGTATTTGGATGGGGGAGGGAGGAACAGGCTACAACTAAAGGTGAATTTTCCCACTGATCTGTGCAATTATATGACAGCAAAATACATTATTATTTTGCAGTACTATATTTATAACCAAAAATTGAGATGTCCTGTGGTATGCAGTTTGATATTTCCTGATGTTTATTTGAGAAATGCTGTAGCTCAACACCTGTAGTTTGTTTTCTTTCCATTGCTAACAAAATTCCAATACTGTGAGTGGAGGGGGGGGGCAAAGATACAAGTTCAGGTTTGAACATAAGATGCCACCTCTGTTATGATTACATTCGTTTTAAAATTTCATAAATAATAAACAATAATAAAAATAAAGGCACTTTTTAAAGATTTTATCAAAATAAAATACCAAAATATTTGATTTTTGAATCATCTAAAAATTGCTAACAAAATATCAATATATAAAAGAAAAATAATGAGTAGCAAAGGGGGGGGGGGGGGTGTCCGGCCCTGTTTATAACAAGGAGTTTCTAACCCGGGTCCATCTGTTTAGCATGACATCTGAGCCACGACTGATCTTTAGTGGTCATCTGGATTTAAACCAGCGTTTGTGTCAAGTCTCAAGTTAAGCACACTAACATTGGGCCACCATGACCCTTTGCCTTAAGAGATGGTGAGTGGTTAACTGGTTATGGTAAGTGAAATGCAAGCTATGAAATGGATAAATGAATTTATCTATTTTAGCAGACTAGTGAAAATTGGAATCAGGAGCAATAAGGCCCTAGCATAACATTGAATTGTTCCTATATACATAATCAATGTAAAGCCAACTAGGTGGAACTATGTAATTGTTGAGTTGTCCTGTTTTTTAATTTCTTCCGCTAGCGAAAGAAATTAGCCATGAACCGGAACAAGTAAAAATCCAATTGGGCAAGGTCTGGACTGCATGCTGAGTGAGGCATCAGTTCGAAGCCCTGAAGTTCCTGGAGTTTTGTCCGGGTCGTTCTCGGGATATGAGTCCGAGCGTTGTCATGCTGTAGGAGAGCAAGCTTTCTGTTCACCAGTGCCGTGTACTTCTCCTCCAAAACAGCACACACCCGCTCCACCTGTTCAGAGTAGAGAATGGCGTTAATGGTCTGACCATCTAGAACCAATTCGTAATGGAGTATCCCCTCGAAATACCAATAGTCGCAGAGTATGCCCTTGTGCTTTAATCGTCCATGTTTGGTAACAGGTTCGGGTATTTGGTCCAGGCTCAACCACTGCCGTTTTCGGTTAGCATTACGGACATCGAGCCACTTATCTTCGCATGTAACAATTCTCTTGATGAAATTTATATCGCCCGGGTATTCTAGGAGTTTCGTGCACACTTCCACTCGGCGGTTTGCTTTAGCTGGCGTCAGTTCGGTGGGATCATGCGGCAGCTCCTGTACAACTTGGCGTGGTCCTGAAGTCGACGAACCATGGTGGTTTAGGAATTTTTTTTTTTTGATTGGAGGTTTAACGACCACCGTGAGCAACTCAATGGGCTATAAGCAGTCGCCCGTCCCTAATTTAGGGTCACTGGTTCCAGGGAAGGGAAAGAGCCAGTGCCGTAAGACAAACACAACATCCATGCCTCACCGGGATTCGAACCCGGACCCCGTTCGGACGAATGATCAGAGGCCATCGCTTAGACCACTGCGCCACCGGGGCGGCGGTTTACGAAATGCCCAGCACGCCTGATAATCTCCGAGTGCTGGTTGTCGGATTTGCTTATACGGGCTGGCGAACGGCCTCGGAATACACAGTTCGCGGCCTACCTCACTTTGGCTGACAGTCGAGGTTTCTGTCACCTGAACGAAATTTCTGGAAACTTATGGTAGCTGTCCTGTAGTAAACGGAACCATCCCATTTCGCATGACAAAGTTTCGTGTTTCTTGAGCAGCGTTATGGCCGAGTTAAAAGTCGAAAAGCAAAAATTTCCTAATTAGGCGGTTGTGGCTGTTCACATTTTTAGGCGTCCCAATCAGAGACAGGAAGGCGACATGCAATGGTGTTCACAGCAACGACTACTATTTTATATTCCTTTCGATTGACTGCAGTGCGCGTCTTAAACTGGTTTAAACATGTGACATACCCGCTACAACACTTTCGTTTATGCAAATATTACAAATCTTTCGACCCTTCCCTCTGTAATCCAGGAAAAAATATTAATGTCAGTGTCTACTAGATGTCTTGTTTAGATATTTCAGGAAAAGTATCGTTTGGGCAAAAATGCATTGATATTCTTTGAAGATTAATTGATTTGTAAAAGTAACTGAACAACTAACTGGTGCTGAAATACTAAAAATTCATAAACATCTCTTAGAATTCCAAATACATTTCAAAATGGGAATCATTTCATGGCTGGTAAGGATTTATATCTTCTTCAATGATGGACTAAAAATCGAAATTTATTTGTTCTTGATTTATAGTTACACATTACTCTCTAAGAATAACTTAACTTTTCTCTTTATTACAGAGTGACGCAAAAATCCAGTAATATCCAATATTCTGATATTGAATGTTCATTGTGGACGTTAATTCTCGAATCTTGCATCCAAAAGAAATCTGAAATTACCTCAATAATTTTTCTCTGTCGAGTCTGACATCATAAAGAAATAAGAAATTGAAAAATATCCGTAAACATTAAAAATATACATATTGCGCTTTACATATTTCAATACTCTGTCTTTTAATAATGAATATCAGATCCTAGCAAAGTCAAAGACATCCCATTCCATGGGATGGGCATAGAAACAGTATAAAGAAACAGCAGTTGATATCAAATCATTAAAACATTTTGCAGCGTTGTTAATGGGTGCTACGCACTGCATAATATTATCCGTCATACTGTAAAGATTCTTCTGCTTTCCTCCAAATTTAATTCCTTTTATTATTAATGAGAAATTACAACTTCCTTTGATGTGCATGTTTTTAATTTGGATTACAGTTAAAAAATATAAAAAACTCATTTATTCCTCTGCATGACTATCGCAGTTGTATGGATCAACATTTTCAAACATTATAGCAGAGCACGAGCACAAACAATACCTGGGAGGACAGACGTTATAACTTTGTAATAGGGTGCAGATGCGTTTCTGTCAACATAGTAAGTCATATTCTAATTTGTATGCTGTCGCCTGAAATTCCTAGCTGTGTTTGTATGTTTCTGTTACAAAAGCAATTTGCAGACAGGTTCCTTAAGCGTTCGTGAATCAAAAGTCCTCATATCAGCAAAACTTTCAGTTTATTAACTGTAACTTTTTTCTAAACTAAAAGTTTTTTCCAGTTACCGAATAGTCACAGGTATTCTGCATAGTAGTTCACCTTTTAATAGGGTCTAATTATGAAAGCATGTTTCGAGGCTGTGCGGTTGTCCCACAGTCCCTTTGCGTATGCTGTTTTAATGTTCGAGTAAAGCAATGGCTCATGTCAGAAATCAACGGCATTTTTGTCTTTAGACAGCAATCTCTAAAATATGATGTTTCCAATTGTCTTCCCTAACAGTTGAGGATAATAATAAAACAAGAAAGATGACATCGAATTTTCAGTTGGAATGAGGACGACTTTTGAATCCGTTCTGACACATATTATTTAAAATCAGTGGAACCGGTTAGAAAAAGAATCAACCGGGTTCTACAATCGACAAACCATTCGGAAACAGACAAAGCTACTTACTTCCAGTAGCAGCTAAAAAGTATGTCACGGAAATTAACAAATGGCACACAAAGAGTTTCACATATCACATGGAAGGTGTCACAGACAAAGTTATTTTTAGGTCGAACAGTTAGAAGAAATACAGAAACATGACATACGGCTTCAAGCGGAAGATATTTGCATAACCGAAACGTTGAAATTATGCGAAAAATATTCTTTATGGAAAAAGACCTAAGGGAAAAGAACTTATCAAATACGTCTCCGGGAAGCAGGGATAGCGAACAAAAGATTTCAACTTTACGCTCCTAGCGATAAATTTTTGCATTGTTTAAAGATAATAATTCTCAACAACTCTATTTAAGGGAATGGAGTACCGTAAGGAAAATAATTCTCGAAATGATTTTTACAAGCCGCGCTACAGCTGCAAACTGAAGTACAAATACAACACCTACCGACAGGACTGTGAACTAAAAAATTCCTTATATACTAGCCTGTAGTGTTCTAGAAGGTAAATGGCATCCGGTGTTAAAATATTTTTTTTAAATCACACAAGTAGAAGCAGAGTTATTAAGAAAAACACATTAAACCTTTGCGCCACATATCGGCGATTGTGTGCATTATTTTAGGAAGAAAATACACACACACAGAGTTTGATTAAATAGTAATATCTGGCCGAAAAATAAGTTTTTCAATTAGGATTTTAATCTGGCAGATGTTACTGCGAACTTGATGTTACACCCTCTGTTTGAAGACTTCTGAGTTGAGAAAAAATATGAAATTATATGGGAAACATTTTGCACCGAAAACTCTCTGAAACGAAAAAGAATAATTTCAAATCGAAGCCTCAGAAAAAGGAAAATCGACAAAAATGAGACGTATGTCTACAGACCGTGACGGAAAAAACTACGTAATATTTAAGGAAGAAATTATTCTTAAAAGGTTTTCCGAGGTGAACCTAATCGGTCCAAAAAAATGTTATCAATGCAGTTTTCAGAAGCTCAGATTTTTCTTCTAGTACATCAGAAATGGAAATAAACCCTTTCTCCCCATGCTGGCCAAACTACACTTTACAGAAGATTAGAAATTATATGCAAAAGATTTGCCATTAGAGGTTGTATCCGACTCACGAATAATGTTTCAAATCGCAGTTTTACAAGCAGAGATACCGAAAACACGTATTTACCTTTGTGCTCTTTAGCGGAAAGTCAATGAATTAATTAAAATTTTTGAAATTATACGAGAAATATTTCTCAACGGAAACGCTCTCCAAAAAAGAAGGAATTTTTCAAATTGCACTTTCTCAACCAGGATACTAACAAAAACAACGTACTTCTACCACCTCTGGCGGAGACACCATGCATTATTTTACAAAGGAAATGTTATGAGTAAGTTTATCGATGTGGGTGATTTCAGTCCACGAAAGAATGTTATCAATTGAGCTTTTACAAGCTTGGATTCTGCTGAAAATAAGTCAGAAACAAAAACTATATTTTAGGACTCATGGTGACCAAACTATTCTTTACCAAAAATTAGAAATTACGCGCTAAACATTTTCCATGAAGCTGTATTCGATGGAGAAAGAAATGTACAAATTGGAATTTGAGGAGCAGAGATTTTATGGATAACGCACTTTACTTTTACAACCTTTAGCGGAAAATCTATGCGGAAAATAGTCAAATTAATTTTCCATTACTGTTTAGATGTGTTACAACATATTTACTAGTATGTTCTTCTACTCGGCGACGGTTCATGATGCAACCACTCAGTTTGGTATCCACGTAGAAATCTTCGATGCACATTTCCGTTATGAAGTATCTTTCCTCTTTGTAAACGGATACTCAGTGTGTCTCTGTGATGATATAGTCAGCATTGCAACTAGCAAAAGGGAAATGCAGACTATAATAAAGGATTTGGATGGAAAGTCGTATAGCATTAAACTTAGCAAAAACATATATGAAAGTCTGACAATTAATATAGCAAAAACTAAATATATGAACAATACATAAACGCAAACCGAAAGGTTTTGATAGAAAAAAGAAATTTAAAAAAGTAGACGAATACATCTGTTTAGGCCAAGTAACCCATTTTAAAGAAAGACAAGAAATAGAAATTAATAGAAGAATTATCCAAGGTAATAGAACCTTTGGAAACTTAAAGACTATTTAACCGGCGATTTGCATTGTGTTTAAAAAAATCTTCAATGCCTGTATTAACCACGTGCTTACTCTTAAAAGTGAATTATGGAGAATCGCAAGGCGATATTGTAAAAAAACATCAGAGTTTCTGTAAGAAAGTTAGGGAGAACAATGTTAGGGATGACAAGAAGAGATAGAGTTAGAAATGAAATTATAAGAGAAAGAACAGGAATAATTGATGTTATAAAAATAATAAGAGAATGAAGGTAGAGAAGGGCTGGACATGTTGGAAGATGTCGAACTGGAGGCGTTTCTTCGACGAAGTTAGGAAGAAGAAAGAAACATGTATTTCATGGTGTGAGCGGAAAGGGTTGCTTCCTACCGAACGAAGATATTCCGCAAGTCAACCAATGAGTTTGCGAGTGGATATGTGTCATCGTTTAGGACAAATCAGGTGTAGGAGGAATAACGTTACAGGCAAAAGTGTGCAGTGTTCCCGTTTACTTGGGACGTGGTTTGAAGCTGCTTGTATTCCTCTTGATAAGATGAGGACTCTTTTATAATGTTTCGCCAAAGGATTGTCCTACGATGATGCAATTGAGGAATGTTCCCAGGGTGGGGTTTCCACATCCTCTGCGACAGTCAGCGCCTCGTATCAGTCTTGCACACAACTAGTCGCAGAGTTTATAGTAGCCTACAAGCAAGACGAATGACAGCTTGGTGCCATGGTGTATACGTATAAGTGGATGAGGCGAAGGTTGGGAAGCGGAAGTATAACCGTGTTCTTCTCTTTGAGGGCACCTGGATCCTTGGCATCTTTGAACGAGATTCGAAACGATTCAAGGGAGAGATCTTCCCGGAAAATAACCGCTCTGCTCAGACATTGCTGCCGTTCATCCAGAAACATGTTCAACTAGGATGTACTGTAATGACGGATCAATGGGCTGCGAACCACAATCTCACATCCTGTGGTTTCCAACATCTGTCAGCCAACAACTCGCCCAATTTCGTTGTTCCGACTACTGGGGCGCATACGCAAGGTGTTGAGGGCAATTGGCGGCCCCTTAAACGCACACTATCTAATGGAATTCACAAAGACCACATTCTTGAATATTTATTCCGACGAAATTGTCGTATTTCGTCTGAACACTGTTTTGAGGCGATGTTTAGTATCATCAAACAGTTCTTCCCTAGTACGTAATGTTTTCCCGTGAAATATTCGTACAACATGGACAGGTTCTCAATGAGGAGGAAACACTTCTTTTCCGTGGTTAATAATATTTAACAACACCTGAACTACCCACATTCCATAAAGGCCCGTTTCAGGGCGTCCCGCACAAACCACACACTGATTACGTAATGCAGGCAGCAAAGGTGCAAACAACGTCGACGCAGCTGCAGCGTCACCTATGGGAAAACGTTTCTCCCGTAATTCCATCAGCGCGTTGGTTGAAGCAGACACAGGGGCCGAAGTCAAAAGTGCATCCATGCTATTGAGAAATTTAGGAGAAAAAGGGAATGTAATGATAATAAAAATTGTACATGTGATTTGAATGCTACACATTCCTACTAAGAACGTGTAAATTAAAAGACCTGATTGAACGGTATAAAATCAGATGGATACAAAATATTTCAGTAATAAATATTATGAGGAAGAGATTGTTCTTTTTTATTTGGTCGCAAATTAAAGCTGTAAAAATTGCCCAACTTTTTGAATACCTACGTCTACGGCAATTCTCGTTTATTCTACTTGAAAATACGAAAATAAAAATGCCAATACTAATAAAAAATTTATGGACGTTACTTTATACATTTTATTTACCCACCTCCTTTTCCTCAATGCTCTCATTACGAAATATCATCGATACTCATAGAAAACTTATCTTAGACACATTGAAAACATACAAACTCTCAAAGACGTATTGTAAAACTTTCAACAGATCTGCGATTTTTGCTTGCATTTTCAGACTTAACAACGGTAATGAAAAACTTTTCAGGCATATTTTTTGGAACATTTTATACACGACTTTATGTAAACCACGTATACATAAAAGCTATTTGTGACCATGTATGACATCGAAATTTCAGTTTGAAAGTGAGAGGTAACAATAAATATTTAGGTCTTATCTTATGTCCAAATCTTTTGAAAGTTAATTTGAAATTAACTTTGAACAAGAAATTTGAAGTATTTCCATATTACAACGTGCGTCCGATAAATTCCAGGACTGACTGCATAACTGACATAACAATAGTGGGATAAAAATATCTTGTGTATGCCAGAAGAAATCAGTTCTTTCCAGTAAACGAACAGCAGCAAACCGGAATAAACTTGTACCGTCAGGCAGCAAAGAGGCATTGAAAGATTTACAGCAAGGGTTCTCGTCCCATTTCATTTTAACCATGAAAGAACCGAGAATAAACATGCGTTTTGTTGAAAACGTGGTAAATCGGTAGTGAAACTTACTGAAAGTTAAAAGAAGTGAATGAGGACACGACATTATTCCAAAGCAAACATTTCAAATGGAATGCACGGTTTCGTGACGGGTGGTAATCTTTTGATGATGATCTGAGATCAGTTAGAGAAAGATTGTCAAATTACAATGAAACGTTTTGGCTGAGTCGGTGGACATCAATAAATCTATCTGTCATTAGAGTCTACGGGAGGATCTGGGAAAATGAAAATTTAATGCTAGATCGGTACCCCCTGAATGATGACCATAAGAAGGCTCGTCCATCGATTTGTTCCGATTTGTTGGGCACTGCAGATAATGATCCTGACTTTTACTCCAGGATTACAGCAGGAAAAAAATCATGTTGCCTTCAGTATGATCTACAAAACAATCGACAAAACGCTTAATGGAGAAATACCCCCTCACCATCGACCAAGAAAGCCCTCATGCAACCCTCAAAGACAAAGACGATGCTAATAGCCTTTATCGATTCCAAAGGTATAGTCCACAAGGAAATCCTACCAGGGCGTCAAACGCTAAATCAAGAATTCTATAAGCCAGTCTTACCACGTTTACGCAGCAGGATTTGTCACCGTCGTCCCAGTTATTCAAATACGGAAATTGGCTCTTGTTCCTTGATAATGCAAGACCACATACAGTGTTTTCAGAAAAAAGTTCCTGCTTCACCATCAAATCACTGTGTTGTGACATGCGCCGTACTCCCCTGATTTATCGCTCTCTGACTTGTTCCTTTCCCTTAGGACAAAACGGGCATTTAAACGGTATACAGACATTACATCTATCCAAGCAGCGGTGACAAAACAAGTTGCGGACATCCCGGAAAGTGGCTTTCAGAACTGTTTTCAAGATCTTCAAGAACGCTGGAAGCTGCGTGTTGATTTAGAAGTGCGGTAGTGTGAAAGTGATGAGTATTAATTGTGAATATGATGCTTTTTTATATTCTTTTTTACGTCCATTCTGGAACTTTTCGGTCGTAGGTTGTATTATTTCACTTCTCATTAAATGTTGATAGACAGGAGAAACAGAATTCTGTCGCAGGTTGAAAGACGTAGTGAATATTTTGTTTTTAACCCTTATGTTTAATTTGAGGTAAAACCGAAACAATGATTTAAAATTCATATGTAACAAACGCATTTTTTTCAAACGCATATTATTTTGGTATAAGATAGTCTCCATATTACTAGAATTATGCTCTTATTTCAACGGTCACGTAAATTGATAATTATATGTTCTCCGACTTTAAAGATTATGCAGTTCATGTGTTTCCTTTAAAAATATGCGCAAGATATATTTAATACCATCAGGACCAATTTTACATGTTAATGTTAATCGATGTAGGCAGTTGTTTATGTTCATCCTCTTATAGAAAAAAATCTGCTTCTCTGATTTCCTTGAGAAGTTATGGAACATACTTTAATTTTATTAGACGATTTTTACCTGTTCTTAATATAGGTTCTCTAATGCTCACTTCAATTAAGACAGTACAACTTCAGAGGAGATGGCAGGCGAATTCTTCAAAAATTACCGCGACATGTTTTCACATCTCTTGAACACAGCTAACAATTAGAAACTGGTTAATAAATCCAGTGCTGCTAATATGGTATGACCTTTATTTCTGTGTTTGCTTCTCTTGTGATTATGATCTAATCTTTCATAACAATCCAGCATTTGGGCACATCCTTCTCAAAGAAATCATATGTGCGATATAAAACTTTCAATGTATCCGTTGGATTTTCTGTTATTTTTAGCTGAAAAAAATATAAATTAAATACATTCGTTCTCTAAAAGTTGTTTTTCGAATTTCATTAGACTGCAAATTTTCCTGCATGACGAATCTATAATTCGAAAGAGTGTGCTGCCGCTAACGTTCACTTACAAATAGCAATCTTTGTAATGGAAAGAATAGGCTTCATCAAAAATCTAGTCTACAGATACATTCAGATTTCAGGTTACTCATTAAAGTTAAGGTATACAATTGTTCAATTTTCAGTATCAAGTTCATCCGTTTCTAAACAATGATATCTAAGTTACTGTCTTGTATTCTAACTAACCCAACAGTAAATGGGACAATTCTAGTAACGCAACCCTCACAAAAATGGTTTCCCTGTAGGTCAAGCAGGTATACATCCTTCGTAAAAACAAAACCAAATAAAATAAATAAAAAAAAGGGGCATCATTTGCACATTTCAAGCTTTCTAATGCAAAACGAATATTTCAAATCGGACTATTAGTTGCAGAGATATCGTATCTACAGACGGACAGGCAAACGGACAAACCGATAACATAAGCACGATTTTTTTTTAGAAAAGACGTGCTAAAAAAGTGGCCAGAAAAAATTGGCCAATCAACATGAAAATTGTTATGTGCAATGTACATTTATAGTAATGTAATTTTTTGTACTTTGAGAGCAGTTGGGCCATTTATTCGAATAAAGCAGCTATATGAGGTGAACAAATAAGCAGGTTGAAGTGTCACCTCTGGCTGAAATACGAGCGGTTACTATGCTTGACATGGACATATACATCTTTCCTATACTGTTCTGAGGTATTCTAGGCCAGGTGGTGTCGACATTGCGGTCCAGTTTGCCGACATTCCGGGATGCGCGTAGGTGGCGTCCCATCATATCCCAATCATGTTTAACCGGTGAGAGATCTGGCGATCGGGTTGGCATTGCATTGGTGCTGATATCACGCAGGCAGGCCTGGGAGCGCGTTGCCCTGTGTGGTCCGTCATTATCTTGCTGAAAAAAATTGCCGGGTGATGCTGCGACAGGAAACGCAACACAAAAGGTCGTAGCATGTCGTCGAATTACTGATGAACCGTGAGATGGTTCCCAAGACAGTCATTCCCAGTGTTCGAGATGTGTGCGGTTTCACGGTAAAGTCAGGATCCGTACGCTGGTCAGCTCCTTTCCATACAAATACACGGTATGCCCTGGTCATCGCCGCCAAGTGCAAACCGTGATTAATCACTGAAAACAACACGCCACTAGACACTATCCCACGTTGATCGGGCCCAACATGCTCGCTGGTTAGTGATAGGCTGTGGAGTGGCACCCTCAAAAATAGTCCCCGTGTTGCGAATCGTCTAGAAACAGTCCAGAGGGCCACTTCCGTACTTGCAGATGATGCAACATAGTTACGTTTGGTTTATAGCGACGAATTTGTTCCGATTCGGGGCTTTATTAATCACCCAATCCTTGCGTTGCGTCGTTGCTCTCAGTTGTCCACTGGCCGCATGCCGTTGGGGTGTGCTCTTCGCGGGCCATTGGCGCCAACATCGTGTGATTTCCGTGTCGCCCAAACCAAATGCTCTGCAATACGGCGACGTGAAATAAACCAGCCTCTCGCAGCACAATTCTACGTCATCTCTCAAACCGCCTCTATTGCTTGTAGTGTGCACGGGTTCAACGTGGAGATATCCTCACATTCCGTGGAGGTTCGTTCAATCGCAATAAACTGTCACAAATGCCTCTGCGTGCAAGCTCTGCTTTTGAGAAGCCCTCCTCGATGCGTGGTTCTCCTGCGCTGCGGAGTGCCACTCTCTCGTCATTGGTCGTTATTTTTATTCATTTGCAAATTCAGCCATGAGGTGATTGCATGCGGAGTTAGATCAAAATGGAACTACTTTATTGGGCTGCTGCGTTTTTGATTTTTTGTAAAAAGTAAATACTTTTATGTTTCAGAAAAATACAAAACAAGAAGTTTTTTCGTTTATAACAAAGGACCAAGAAGCAAAGGTACTTGGTTCAATATCGTAATTATGTGGGGAGCAATGAGATAAAGGGCACACACATGATTTCATCACGCAAAATATTCAGAAATATTTTAACAATGCTCTCACAAAAAGGCATTCCTGACTTTTCTGCAAATACAAATCATCCTTCGCAGTTTTTCGTTTACAAGTTACCTGCTACACCAATTTGAGTGGAAGGGGAATTATATCTACTGACGCAACTTTTCATTAACAAAAAAACTGTAGGTATTCATTTAAATAATGTATTATATTTTTTAAATACTACACGTCTTTGTAGCACCAGATATTCCAGAAACATATGAAAATTTCCGGTATAACTTCAACAGAGTTTATAACTTGTTCTGTAAAGAACTTTTAGCATCCCATCGATCCAACTGCGTGAAAGAAATAGACACGTTTACTGTTGCTTTAAACAATGGCATACCAACATTGGTAAAAACCAGAGCCTGCAGTGAAATCCCTAATTTTCCAACTCGAACCGGAACTGAAACCCTTACTAAGCAGCGTAACCTGCATACGAACATTAGTGTAAAATGCCGATATTAATATTAAAGTTATATGCTTAAATATGCTCAAACTGTTCCTTCACGATATTCTCATTATTTTTATTTTTAAAAGATCAACCTGCGGTGAACCCTGTAATTCATTTTCAGATGATTACTAAATATTAATGTAAGCATCTAGTAGGATTCATTTGGTTGTAGCCAGAGCATTTTGCCTTTATGCCAGGTATTTTACACTATACGAACTTCACCTTTCTCCTTTTTATGTACAATTATATATAAAACGAAAAGGAAAATAGCACTTGGAACAGAAAGACTAATATGTGGTAGATTTTAAAGTTGTCAAATTGTAAATGTTTCTCAGTCGCCCACAAATTTCATGTGTGGAATATATTTCATTATATCCGCTTAAAATTTTGATGTCATGTGAAGAGAATTATGCTTTATATGGGACCCCGCTAGCTGTGATTCGTTTGTAGCTCCTTGTTTTCTTCAAGGAGAAAGCTCAAAAGCTCTAAGAAATTATTTTCAACTATTCCTGATAAACGTATTGAACATTATCAGTAAACAAAATTAAGTAAACATTCTAGAATGCACAAAAATGCCAGACGGAATGCGCAGAAGAAAAAGGGAATTGTACATACTTCTGTTATGACTGCTGAGCTCGTGTAGAAGGGAAAAGCAAAATTTCGAGAAAATTCGCTACTTACAAAACCTGAACTTTCGTTCCATTTTCCAGATATTTCTCCTAATTTTCTGCAAGAAATTGGCACAGGCAACCTAGTATTTTAAACGTTTTACATTCAGAAGATGCTCACTCACGACGACATGGAAGAGTGAATGACCTAAGCTATCAATTTACTGAAGCGATTCCACTACTAGGTAAATAACGTACAAGATCATATCGCAACAGGAGATGGAAAATCGAGTTTGCATGACAATGTTGAAACCAAAGTTGGTCTTTGCAATGGGGTCTACCTCATTCAGCGAAAGAAACATGAAATTTCAGGCAAACTATTTTTTCCAGACTGCATAGGTCAGCTGACTTTAAGGAACGGAAAATAGTGCTGCTTGATTACCTCTGGGCAAAACGTACCAGAATTCATTCGGAAGTATTGGTAAGACGCTAAAAACATTTTTGTAAGAAATAAAAAATAAAAAAAAAAGGCGCGGCTTGCTGGCTTCGGCATTGTTATTCTTTAGGAAAAGGTGCGATCTCATATTTCAGAATGTTTTTTTTTTTTTTTTTTTGATTCGAGGTCTAACGACCACCGTGAGCAACTCAATGGGCTATAAGTAGTCTCCTGTCCCTAATTTAGGGTCACTGGTTCCAGGGAAGGGAGAGAACCAGTGCCGTAAAACAAACACAACATCCATGCCTCACCGGGATTCGAACACGGACCCCTTTCGGACGAATGATCAGAGGCCATCACCTTAGACCACTGCGCCACCGGGGCGGCATATTTCAGAATGTACCCGAGAATTTGAAATAGGAAACATTTGATCACTCGCTCTACAACACGGACTCTGCTCCAAGCGACTAACACCTTTTAGGACACATGAAAAACTGGTGGACCGGCCCGGTGGCGCACTGGTCTAAGCGATGGCCTGTGATCATTCGTCCGAAAGGGGTCCGGGTTCGAATCCCGGCGAGGCATGGATTCTGTGTTTGTCTTACGGCACTGACTCTCTCCCTTCCCTGGAACCAGCGACCCTAAATTAGGGACGGGCAACTGCTTATAGCCCATTGAGTTGTTCACGGTGGTCGTTAAACCTCCAATAAAAAAATAAAAAAAAAGTTGGTGGAGTACAGAGAGCTGAGGTGAAAAAGAAGAGTTATGACCTGGCGTACCATCATGACTGAATCCACAGACGGCTGATTTCTTTAATTTGAAAATTAAAATGCTCGTTTTGTAATACGACAAATGTTCCACTTTAGGTGGCGAGTATATGGAAAAGTATTTTACCTTTACATGTACTTGTATACGTAATTTCTTTGTCACATCACCCTTCTACAGAGCCATAGCAAGTTGACCTTTCATTTTCCAAAAACCGATTAGGAATTGAGAGAAGTTAGTATTTTCACTGGTGAAATGTCTATTACATTTGTTCTTATTTACATGTAACCACCTTCATAGGTGTTGTTTTACTATTTTTTGTAGACTGTGAAGGACCTTGATTAAAATTTTTATTTTGTATTTCTTATTTAATTTTCTTATAATATACTGCCTGAAAAATCACATCTTTCCTTTCATAAATAATTTAAGAGCTAATACAAAAAACAAATGGTTAAATTAGACAAACGCTTTTGCTAAAGAAAAAATCTATTTTCTCAATGCATCCAAATCTGGATTTCATGTAACTTTACTGAACCAGATAGAATGTTTGCCAATTTTACCAAATAATCTGAATATCTGAATTTTGTAGGTTTGTAATTTTTGAATTGTTCTTAATTATAGAGCTTGTCGTGATAATCCAATCAAAAAGTGGCGCAAAAGCGGCATGTGAAAACGTTCAGGATCCAGGTGAGGAAAATAGTTTGGATTGAATATTTCTAACAAAAATGAAATCCTATTTTATAAATATATTTTCTATCATGTCTGATAGCATTAAGAATTGAAAATGGACGTTTGGCTGAAATGTTTCCAATTTGCCTGTTAAACAACTTAAGCCAAATAAAATATAAGAGATGTGTTTTTACTGCTAACTTATAGAATTAAAAATTTGCTCAAGAATTCTGAGGCGAAGTTAAACTGTAAAAAGTAGTTAAAATTTGTATTGTTTTTGTCATTGTATTTCGTTCGCAAAAACATTTGCATGACAATCTAATGCAAATTATCTCCGAAATTTTACGACTTATATGATTTAAGCTTTACGAAAGTAATCAAACCAAGTCTGAAACGGCTTTAATGGTCTTGAATTAAAATTTATAAAATTGAAATTAAATGTTTATAATACAGTCTCCCTACTAAAAATATAAATTATATGAAAAGAGGAGAGAGATTTCTTCCGCACAATGGGAAATTATAATTTATCGGAGTAAAACCGGTACTAGGTAGGAATGGCAACACTGGACGCAGGTCTCCTTCTACATCAATGACAGCTATAATTCGTCCGGCGGCACCAAATTTGACGTTGACAAGGTACACACGTAACACGGCTGCTCGCAGAAATTACAGCGATCATCCGACACAAATTATCGCGTATTAAATCCGTTTACGTTCAGCGACAAAGGAACCCGTTTTCGGTGCCCAGACTATCTGCCCAAGATCAAACTCCTTCAGGCCGCCGTGTTTAGCAAACATGACAATCTCACGTCTAATAGATTTTTTTAATTTCTTCGCACTTTCTTTTCCTTTTCCTTTCAACTTTACTTTGATCTATTATTTTGCTAGGACTTTCCTCTGCTATTAATTCCGCATCCATTAGAAAAGAATTTGCTATTACAGCAGCTGACCTATCAGAAATGTCCGTGCAAGGACAGACTTGTGCTAGACTTTGCAAATTCATCCGCATTTGCTTTTGATTATTTGTTTCCAAACGAGATACTTTTTCACTCCGAAAAGGTTTTATGCCGGATTTAACATCAGATTCTCCATCCCTAATCTTCTCTTCCTCTCATGTTTCGCTACTTGAATTATCTGAAGCTAGCTTACTCACCTCTGATTCAAAGGTTAAAGGCATGACCGAAGGAATTTTAAATTCTTTAGATTTTCAGTATATTGCACGTTTGAGATTTTGAGTACCTGAAAGATCTACCGAACTAATAGTCATTTTTCTTTGATGTCTTTGATAGTTCAAAAATACTCGTTCTGTAGTAGGTGTCTTATTCTTGTACTTACACGAGTAGTCGCAAATTTGCACGCTGATGTAAGGAACATCCTATTTTCCGCAGACACCCAAAAAGCTTCAACTGTTTTTTTCATATGCTCGATGTTCCTAGATTTCATTGCTTTTCTTTATTTCTATACTTTCTGGAAAATGTTTTAATCATATTCAAAATCTGTTGATCGAATACAACTGGAATAGAAGCCCTTATTTTGACTTCTGAAATTAAAATAATAAAGATTTGTCCTAGATTTGGCTGTATTACTTTCTGAGAATGTTATAGTAAATTTAGACGTATCAACAAATAATTTCGGATCATATCAGCATAGGTTGCTAATACATTGTCTTAAAATTTCGAGGGTGCTCCAACGCATGACATTTAACGTCATTTATAGTTTAGGTACAGTTGCTATATCATTCGTAAGCGCACAAGTGACCAACACCAACAGACTACGTTTTTTTTAATACACCCCAATGTGAATACTCCAGAAACGCATAGAGCGTATTAAATCCGTTTATTTCTATGGAGTAATAAGCACAAAAATTCGCCAAGACAACACGGAAAATATATATATCGGAATGACAAAGCGATCCTTGAACACTAGATATAAAAAATACGTACGAAGTGTCAACCAGGACATGCGGAATACAGCCCTCACCAGAGAAGTCGTGCATTCATCGGCCGCTCCAGTATGGAATAGTATTAGAAGTATTGCCCCTTACACTAACTTTAAAGAGACTGCCATCAGGGAAACTGTAGATATCCTCCCCAGCAAAGCAGTATGCAATAATGTGATCTCTACCGAACTACCAATGGTTTGGCAAGCGTTTTTAAAAGATGGGGAGAAGTCGCGGCGAGGCGTGTAACTGCACGCTAAACATATTTCATGTAATATTATTGTGATATCACCCACATTATTTTCAAAAATCATCTGTTTTCCTTACGTATTCTAATTCCCTGAATTTTAATGTTTACCTTTGTCTTGAAAAAGCCTCCCAGTGGAGTGCGAAAGCTTGGCGAAGCTTTGTGCTTATTAAGCCATAAAAATAAACATATTTAATACGGTATATTCGTTTCTTGAGTATACCAACAATCAACACTGCTGCGTTGAGTGTTGAGTCAACAGCACAAAACAAAACTCAAAAGAATATTTCCCACAAGGCACTAAATAAACCATTAGTAGATATTTACTATCAACGGAATGCACGATTAATTGCACAAAGCACGATTCCTCAATGAAAACCATTGGGAAACAGAAAATCAAACCCAAGGTAATTCAGGTACAGACTGCGGGGCGTGTTTTGGAGGAGGTACTATCCGCTGCACTGACAATCATAATTCATTAACGGCACTTAAACGTTCACATTGATTGCAGCACAGCTAAATATATTTTGATGTGAGCTGTCTTTTA
The DNA here is from genome assembly GCA_039090855.1 of Macrothele yani. Classification (NCBI taxonomy): domain Eukaryota; kingdom Metazoa; phylum Arthropoda; class Arachnida; order Araneae; family Macrothelidae; genus Macrothele; species Macrothele yani. Next base: position 124,596,744 of record CM077034.1, on the reverse strand, counting down.
ACTCACCAGTTGGCCATTTTGGCACATATAGGCATTTTAATTTAAAAACCTGACTTTTGTTCTCCACCTTAATGTCGTAGTGAATTCCTCTTTCCTATGGGATTTCAAGAGGTACGCTGATGCTTTCATGTGTAGTAACCATTTCAGCGAAAGATAAGCGAAAAACTAACAATGATAAGGATTTCAAATTGTTGATTCAAAATGAAATAATATTTTGAAGTTTTAATAGCACTAGGGTTCATTTTGAGAAATTTAAATGAACCGTATAATTATTATACCGTACTAACACAAGCCAACCACAAGAACGGAATTTTGTGACAGTGAACAAGAATTTCAAATCATAAATAATGCGTCTGGTTTGTCAGAATACTCAGCGATATGTGCAGTAGAATATTTTTCTTTTCTCCACAAGTGAAGAAATCTCTATTATAGCCTAGGAGCTAGGAAACTTCTGTTGGAATTTCAAGAGCCAGAAGTTTTGTTCGTTTTGGCTATTTCTACTATGTATAGTAAATACAAAAATGTTGGTCACATGTTCAGAATGGTGGTCATTATTTCAGAAATGTCCGCCATCTTGAATAATTAATGATTTAAAAAATAAACTTGATGCGCAGAATGGGGTTGTTGTATATCAATGTATATGTTTTCAGGCATGCTAAGTTCAAACATAGCTTTGAATGTGCTCCAAATGTAATACCAAATCATATTTTAAACCTTTTTATATGAAATTCTCAAATAAACAAGGTGCCATTTCATTTACATGACAACGGAAAAGTAAAACCCAATATTATGTAATACATTCTTTTAATTTCACTTTTGTTTAAATATTTAAACAAAGTTTCTTCTCTTTACATTTACAAAACTGACAGCAAGGTATCATTTCAACTCTGGAAGGGCAAATAATAGCTCTTCCACATTTCTGGCAGGTGCAGGGAGACACAAATTCAGGGGTCTTAAATGTTCCATCATTATGATCGGCTTAAAAACTCCGTCTTCTGCTGTGTAACCATATTGTAGAGGGTCCAGTGATGAGTTTCCCTTCTGCACATTGATCCACATGTAGCATTGAAGGTATGCACGCTTGATATGAAACAGCATTGTTGAGGAAGGCGGGCACAGTTAAAAAATTATATTATTTGCTTTGTGGTACTGCTCAAATCGAACCCCATCACTGTTCGTTTTTGATGAACCAATGACTTTTGCAAAAAACAGTTCAGCATTTTGTTGCATTGCTTTATCAACAGGAGCAACCCCAAAATTTGTCAAACGTTTTCCTGATGAAATTGCTGTTTTAAGTGCCATAACGTCTGTTCCTATATTGCTTGTTGTATCACAACCAGATAAACTGGGTACGGCAGGTAGAATGGATAAAAGAATGTCGTCCATATTTTCCATCATTTTGTGAAGGGGTATGTATCGGACAGATGCTCGGATATCTTTGATTATCCACAATTCCTTAAGACCGACTTTTTGAAAACTCTCTTTAAAATGGTATAGTCCAGAGACCATGACATCTGTGTCAGCTGAGACAATCATTACTCTTTCAATAGATCCTGGTTCAACGATGTTTCCAATGTGTTTAATGATCATATCATCAGCTTCCTCAAATTCGCAACAAAGTGATAATACCAAACTTACAGAACTTTCCGCCAATTTCAAGCATATTTTTCGGTTTATGTTTGTGACCTCCTGCTAAATACAAAGGTTTTCCGCTGTTTCCCTGATTTTTAATCCAGTCAATGAATAGTTCCTTAAAACAGGTTTTGTTCTGGTTTGAACTCCAGAAGGTATCCATGTTGACAGGAAGCGGCGTGCTTGGGTTGTTGGTAGTTACATCGATAGGATCAACTTTTCTCCGCCTGAGTCGTTCCCAGTTTTTAATACTTTTCTCTTCATACAAATCAAAAACAATACCAATGCGCAAAGCCTTCTGAAAGTTTTGAGATTTTTTCCACAAGTAGTCAAAGTAGTCTCCAAATGTCTTGCACAATAACCGTTTCACGTACATTTTTTGCGCGTATGCCATGAAGTCAATCACCACAGCTATTTTCTCCTGTGATGTTTGTAGCGGAGTAATTACATCATCCTTATTTAAAAACTGGCGTTCAAGTTACTTGCTTAGTTGTGATTTGTCGGGTTTCTTCAAATATTCATCACACATTAGGTAGTAAGATGTAGATGTCAGTTCGTATTTTAGTAATGTTTCTATATCTAAACCTCTGGAACGTGCTACTTCTACGCACCGAAGAGCATCACTCGTTGTTTGGAGTGCAGACTCAGCTCCAGATTTGTCTTTCATCTTTTTGGGAAATTCCTTGTGTATAGGATATAAGATAGCTTTGGATGTTTCAGTAAGTCATTCTTTAACGTTCTTAAAAAATGTGTAGGACTTTCTTTTTCGTGTTTAATAAGATCGTGCTTTGTCACGTCTTTTTGTCTCGTAATGCCGATTATGCCTCCTGATCACTTTGCTGGCTTGCTATAGAGTTGCTGTAGAGGTTGACCAAGGCAACACTGCTGAATCTATTGCTAGTATGTTGAACCGTGAAATGACCATTCTTCAAGTCATTATAAATCATAGGATGTTCTCCTTCCAGCTTCAAGCAATCATTGTCATATAGAGTGCACCACCGAGCATAATTTTTTCTGCCAAAGGAGAAGAAAAGTGGCAAACGCTCTCTTATACGGAATACATGTAAGTCCCAGGTATGTTCTCTGTCAGCTCGGATTAGGTCTCGAAGAAGAGGTGGCAATGTAGACACAAACTGGTCCCAATAAGCAAATACCTTACTCTTGTGTTTGCCATTTTCTCTGAATTTCTCATAATCTTTTTTAATGTCGCTCAAGTTATCGATATCAATTTTGGTTTCGTCCAACTTCGGTGCTTTTGGTACACTGAAAACTGTAAGCGTTTCACAACTGAAAACAATTCAGAGTACTTAGTTGTATCATTCTCTTACATGAATGCCACCCACTGAAGTGTTTGCATTACTTTACAAAGCATTCCAATTGCTCTAACTCCCCTGGAGTAGTGGTTGCCTTTTAAAGCGCTTTCAGCAGAGTATGGGCCCATCGTTTCAGTTTGAACAAGGATTTGCGACGCCCCACTGTCTTTTAGGTACATCCCAATACATAAGAGTATCACGTTTTGGAGATAAAAACCTCCAAGACCAATGAATATGTTGGAAAATTTTTCTGGATGAAGAAGCTGAATTTCTTTTCCTAAGTGATAAACTCCTTCATCGCACCACAATGAACCCTCTTGAAGATTTAACTCGTACAGAATATCTTGGATGTTATACATTGTTGTAATTATAGAATCATACTGAGTGCCAGGATATGGCAATATTGGTAAATCCTGTAAATGTCCTGTGAAATGAATGGTTAGACAATGCACTCATAAAAGCATTTCTGGATGGAATGTCAACTTCTTCAGGGAAATCTAGTTCACTTACATTTGATTTTGTAAGAAACTGAGATAGAAACCATACAAGATCCAAATCTTGGCCTGCCTTTTTTACTTCATGTGCTGTGTTCATGTCACTGCTTGGAATGAAGGTATTGGGAACAGTGCACCTTTTTTTCGGCTTTTGATAGTACAGTAGTTATTGAACGCCTATTAATTTATTGAGACTTCGTTTTGTAACATCGATGCCTAACATTCCTGTGTACTTTTCTGGACCATCAGTTTCTTCTAGTAAAACATTCAATTGGTTATCACGAACGTGTTAATCTTGGAACAAAACCAATACTGTGTCATGTGTACCATGCATGCCTGACATTGTCGCTTCTTCCCAGTCAAAATTGTCCATAGCACCACGGACAAGGATCTCAGGTTTTATTGAAAGTGATATTGGGACACGGTGTCCTTCAGCTCTGATGATAGTTCTATTTGCTAGCGTTTGGTCTTGACGAAGTCAATCATCATAACTGCAACATAGTCCTTGACGGTTGAACACGGTAATGAGTGTTTTCGATCTACTTAAATTGTGTATCGCTTGAGCAACTTCATTGAGAGAATATGTGTACGTTACACTTAAGAAAATTAAGTAATTTTCGGTGCGTCAGCTACTGAAAACAGCACAACAAATTAGTTTCGTAAAAATTGCTGATATTAATACATTTGTTCCGAAAACGCTGTAAGGCATTGTTAGAGAGTGTGGCCGGAAATTTTGATAATTTCCATGTATTAACGTTATCATTAACAATTTATAAGAATTACGTCCCTAAAATGCGTAGCATATTTACGTTAAGTTTCAGACGGAAAACAGTTTTCTTTTGCTCAGTTTTTGATCAAAATAAAATTTAGTACCGTTACCAATGATCATTTCAAATATGGTCAAATTTTACTTGTGGTGCTTCCGAATTAATTTGTTGTCGATTAAGACGGAGATACGTGAGTTCCACCGGCTACTATACTGTATAAGCATACTATTTTCCATGAAATATGTGCTGTAAACGAAGAATGGAAATACACATTTTGAAGATGACAATCTCCAAAATTTGTATTATATGGCGTAATCTCGTATATCTTTCTTGATTTATCTGCTTATCCGGGCAAATACGGGATAAGATTCTGAACCTCCAGATTCGCTAAACATGAATGCCCGTTGCTTCGACTAGCGAATCTTGTGATGGTTAAATTCAAATTGAACGGAAACTTGGAACTTTGTCGATCTGGGTGGTGTAGTGGTTAGCATACACGGGCATGTTTTTGGAGACGCGGGTTCGAGTCCCGCTCCAGGACGATGAAAATTTTCAAGATTTCGGATATTATCTGACTTACCATCCTTGTCACATTTACGCCAAAATCGGATTGTCATCTTCAAAATTTGTATTATACGGCGTAATCCCGTATTTCTTTCATGAAGAATGGAAATTTGAACGAAATCTTTAAATGGGAAGATAATGATTTCCGAAGTTCTGTGATTTATCTTCAGCATAATTTCGTGAATTCTGACAAAGGTATCACAATGTCCTCATGGATAAAAAATTATATGCAGTATTTATTTTCGTTACCCTACGAACAGTTGCACGTATTGAGTGGCTTCCCACTAGATGTGCGAATCTATTGCTGTCTCGTTTTGTAGCTAGTTCAGTGCTCTGCCGTTTCCTTGCGTGCACTTGAGCTCTGTTGTGTACAATGAATCTGTTGGGAATCTCTTTAACGATGTCATGAAACTAAATGTCAATACCCTCAACAGGTCGTCCGCAATTATTGCTCCTAACCTGTTCATAGTCGATTCCATAGCTACTTTTTCACCAAAGACGTTTATTTCTACATCCTTACATCTACAATATAAAAAAACACTTATTCCTATAAATTCGCTTAAGACTTTTAAATAATGTTAACATAAGCTTTAATTGGTGCGAAACCAAACATAACTTTTAATCCAAATTTTCTTAAAAATGTTGATAATTTTTAAGCCATATTTTTCAATATAAAACTGACAATATTATATTGACTGATTCAGTCAATTTCCTAATACATATATATCTTCCGAAATTACGGTTTAATTATACAGTAAAGAGTCAAAGTATTACTATTACCATTTGCCTAACTTCGTGTTAGTCTTTCTCGCGCTTGCAAATTAGCTATTACCGGGTGCGTCATGGGCGTTTCAAGATTTCGAATGCTTTTGTTGTATTTGATACAAACAATTTGCCAAGAGATATTATAACTCTTGTAAGTTTCGTGGTTAAGCACCAACCGCGAAACATTCTCCAGCAATTCAGGCGGTGTGAAATGGCGCATTTTACTGTTTAAAGGAATCATTACTATAGTGGAATGCCGTTGACACGAAGGATGTCTTGTCAATCATGATGTTTAGACAATTTGTGGACATCATAGTTTACTGCACGGAGTATGCTAGCAGAACATTCCTAAAAGCATTATTCATTCACCACAGTCTAGTTTTAGCGTCACGGTTCATCTTGTTTTCAAAACTCTTCAGGTAAATGACGCATACGCAACTGGAAGTCCACGTGGTGCAACAGGGAGCGATATTCACTCGACCAGGCAACCTTATTACAATCATTCAAAGCTAGATTTAATGATCCCGTGTTAATTGCGTATGTGTGTGTAGCCTCTAACAATAACAACCCACGCACGATGGACCCTCGAAAAGTTTTGCAGTTACGGGGATATGAAGGGAAGTGCCATACCCTTTTAGTAAATCGATTTTCAATGTTGAGAAAAGCAGATGAGTAACTTTAAGGAAAATATTGCTTTATGTTCAGTTTCTATTCTGATTAAATTGCATTCACAATTTCTGGTTCGAAAATATTCGTGTCGATGCTAGAGAATAATCCTTGTGATAACCCTTAGTTAGCTTACGTGTATGAACAAAAGAATGCAGTGATATCTTTATATGGGATAAGTCCAAAAGTGGGACCCTTCATTACTGAAAAGGTTAAATCACATGATGCAAATAATCCCATTTTTAGTTAAGAAATTCATTTGGACAAGCAAGAAATGTGGTTTCAAAGGAAGCAAATCGATCTGTAACATCTCTCTAACGCTTTTTCTTCCATCTGGTGGCAGCGCCGTAATTGTTTGTGTTCTATCCATGCGGCCGGGATTGTTGGCTTTAAAAACGCTGGAGCAACACTTGTGCATCACGTTGTCTTTCGGTATTACTGCCTACCATGAACATTAAAGTATGTGTATACGATAATGCCCCACAACCCAAGACTCGGATCTTTACGCACTGGTTACATGAGAATAAAATTTATTTCAGATTGCTAAAATTGGACTCTGCAGTATTCTGACCTTTAATTGGACACCTACGGGATCAGAATGAAGAAGTCATTGGTAATAGAGATCCTTCTCCAACGAAAATTAGACACCATCACATCCACACAGATGATTTTACCTATAAGAAAATATGAGCGCTTCGCTAAATTCTTAAACATTTAAACGAGGCTCCTTTCATTACTGACATGTGTTTCGGCAGGGGTTTTTATAATTTGCAACTTGATTGTTTAAATGCATTTTACCCACTAACCTGATGTTTAGTAATACATTTCTGTATCAGATTTGTTGGAATTACCATTGCAAAATAATGCAATAATGGATGCAATTATTTTAGTGTTAGTACTATATCCTTAAAAATAATTATATCATATTTAAATAAGGTTAACTTCTATACATTTTATTTTCTTAAATACATCATCAGGTTGCGCCTCTTAGTACTCTTAGAAACGAAGGTGCACTAGATTTAGCTTACAGGCTGTGACACTGCAAAGAGCAAACAGCTTAGAGAATCAGGTTGGCCAGAAATTTAGTGCGAACTGACAGAATGGCCTGTCTGAAAAAATTAGGGCAAATCAGGAATTGCGCAAACGCTATTAATCCTCATTCTTAAAAAATCCACTCCATTTGAAGTTCTTATTTTACTTTGGTCAATTTTAAGTTTCAAAAACTGAATACCTTAGTGTGAAGATGTCTTAAAATAATAGGACGTTATAAATGCAACCTGGAAGTCAAACTAGTGTTCCATTTACAAACATTAATAGGGAAAGTAAAATATAAATACTGCATCGCAGCCCAATTTTGGAAGTAATATACAAATGCAATTCAAACAAAAACCAAGTTTTGGGAGACAGTGGGAGAAAAGTAAGTTTTCTTTTTCATTAAGAAAGCTAGTCCATCCACCCTTTCTGGAGAACGTTAAAATATGATTTAAAAGCATGTATCTATGATATTATGCACAGAAGTGGTCAAGTAAGGATTTCCCAAGCTAAATATATCGGTTATCATTGGTCTTGGCTTCGTTAAAGCTTGTTTGATCTGTGATTAACAATAATAAGTTTTGGAGAGCAGCAACAATACCTCAAATTCACGTACAACTTTAATAGAATTTTAAACTGAATCCCGTAGGTTTTTTGATTCAGGTAAAAATCATGCTCAGGAAAAATAGAGTTGAAAATTAAATTCCAAAAATTTCTGAATAATCATGTTACTACTGTGTGATGAATGTAAGGAGCTTTTTTGGATTCCCCTGTTCGACTGAGATGAAAACTAGTTTTATACCATTGCTTATAACATAAATATTAAAATTGAACATTTCGGCTGGCCTACAAGACAAACCGTAGCCATGCAATGATATCTCGTTGCCGACGAGGAAAGATCATGTCACGGAACACGGAGATGTTAATCGTAGGAGAAAATAAATATAGGTTATTTCTATGCTACTTAACATGTTAGAGATAATGTGGTTATCAATACAATACACGGAACCTGGACAAAAGATGTAAATTTTACAATTTTTTTAGCAAATTCAACGATGAGCAGTGCTGTTAAATCACGTTATTTGTTTTAGCCACGTTTAAAGTTCCTTTTTCAGATCTGATCAAATGTTTGACAAATTTGAGTAAACAATGAATTAAAAAAATACATTTTTTTTTTCTTCTTTGATCAAAACTTTTGCTTTAGGCAAACTTAAGGAAATAGCTTTTTTTTTTTGGTTGAAATAAGTTTTAATTGCGAACACCTTTTCTCGGCTTCAGAAATAAAGTATCACAATCAATGCTTTTTCATAAATGGTATGCTTTCACACATTTATAAACCAACTGAAGCAAACAATTTGCAACGTAATATGTCCGGGGAATTATCAACAAAATCAAACAAAAGAATCACAGGATGAATTACCTTTGCTTGAGTGACTGAAAATTTCGGCCCCTCTGATGTCGCAACGGACATCAGAAAACCTTTGCTGCAATTTCAAAATCTCAATAATTTATATGAAAATTTGTTTAAAGAATATAATAGATGTACTTTTTCTTCTAGATATTGTAGTGGTCTTTCTAGTGTAGTTAGAATTTGTATACTCTATTTCTTGTTACAAAAACATTTTAAAATAACCTAAATTTTTATGAAAAGATAATTAAAACCAAAGAAGTAGCAGATGCTTTCTGCGGACTACTTCAATGCAGATGAAAACTTAATTTATTCCCTTCCTCAGTTTTTCTATATTGAAATATTTCCCGAAAGGGAAATTTCAAATTCCACTCAGTGGGCACGCATAAGAAATAGAACTGAAAGACTTTCGTCTTGGATTCACATTTGTACCTTTCGCATCACTGCCACGCTAGGGATGTACTTCGCAGAAAGAATGGCCACAGATTTAACTGACATATGTGAACGAATTGTTTAAAAAGCACACTCAAAATCGCTATTTAGCTGAACTTGAAAAGGAAAGAAATGTTCTTAAAATTGTCGGCATCTACAAATCGGTGGTGTACTTTTAATTGAATACAAACAGCTGTTCGTGGAGTTTGTGTTTAGAGTATTTGTGTTTGTTCAAAATCGACACGATGTTCACAAAAAAATTCGTGCTCTCCCATTCAGATTATATTTACCTGCCAATTTCATTAGTGTAAATTGATATATTATATAATATCTTTATCCCAACAAGGCGTGCATGGTTTGTCATTCATCTGAAAGGAAATTTTAAAATTAGTTCTTGCAATGCCCGTCATGCAAGAGCAATAAGAAAATAAAATATATTTACTAATTTTGAAATGTGTTGAGAGTAGCAATGTAAACACAATACAATGTACTTTTCAAAAACCCAGAAAATCATGGATGTTGAAATTTAAACACTTTTCTTAGTGAATATAAAATTTTAATTAAGGAAACTAACCAGAGAACTTTTAATTAAATCACAGAAATCACATGTTTATTGGTAGTTGCGCATTTTACTGCTTCTTATTAACGCAGAAAGGCCAATGGTATGACCATTACGTCGTATGCAAATCGAAGCAACTGCAGGTAAACGACGGTGTGTGTGAAGGTCATTAAACGATACAAGAAAACACCTGACACTGAGCTGCATCAATCGATGTTATTTCCAAGTTCTTCATATGAGAAAAGTAGTGAACTTCAGCGAGTTCCACAAAGACCAAATTGAAATGGCTGCACAACTTCGACAGAGCATTTTTAGCATACCAAAAATTATGAAGTGTTCATGATCACTGGCGCTGCTCCGAAGAGGTAAAACCACCCACAGCCAAAAGGTTGTGGGCCGAGCACGGCTCATGGAAATTATTAATATTCAGTAATTTTGCTGATTGAGAAACCAAATTTCCACACAGAAGATATTTCGTTAGCGTCAGAAAAAATTTCTGCTTTTACCCATGATCGATTCTTCGTTACTGGTTTCTAAAGCGATGACACATGTTCTATTTACAGGCAGTACTAGTTTCAGGGAATATCGCATGACTAGTTGCAATAACATCTGCTTTGTATATTGTTATCGGAAGGAAAGTAATTATTTGTTCATTCATTTCATATTTTTTGGATTTGAACACCTATAAGCACATCAAAACAATTACTTGTAAAATGGACGGTTTCCATGCTCATTAGGAAACATTACAGTTAGTTAAAAAGTTGAAAGATAGATTTTCAGCCGAAATATCAAGTCTCTTCGTGCTACCCTTTTTCTCATCGGGGAAATGGCAGAAAAGGTTGAAACCCAAACAGGTCTTCAGATCGGGAAAGCTCTAATGTCACGCGTAATACAATTTGAAATTGTATTCTTCTTGTTTCTTTTCTCCTGCCGTGCAATTGGAATCCTGTTATTTTTATTGAACAAGCACACTGCTATTAGATTCATTTTTCAGAAATGAAACTAGCACAGGATCAGAAGTTAACTCCTTTATTGAAGTCACTTCTTCCTGGATGTTTTTTTCTCGTTTGCAAATTCAGGGCTGTCTGGTGTGAACAAAAATTCCACATTGTTCGCACCAAAATGTTTGGTGCGAAACGACTGGTTGCATTATGATGATTATATTTAAACGGGCCACATTTTCGTCTATGCCGCCGTTTGGATTAGTCATACATAAAAGCTAATCTCTCTATTTCTTCCGGTGCTTGGAAACCGTTTTTGTTCTCTTATAAATACAAATTTTGTTTCTCTTGTAATCACATCTTTTTGTATCTTTTTGCAACTAGGGAATTCCAGGCTAAAGCTGTTTCATATTTAGTGTAAGGCAAAATGGTAGGCTGAAATCATGTTCTTTGAAAATTTTGCTTATGTATGGCTCTCAGTTCTATTTTGATAATTGCAAATTTTACGCATTCAGTAAATATTCCGAAAAGAAAAATATTTAATATCAAACAAATTATTTCCATAAAGAATCTTCCAGAAGTAACAAAATATCGCCTTTCATTAGGCCTTTAGAAGCCAAATGCCCCAAAAATATCTTTATTTAACATGTGTTAAATGGAAAGCAATGTCACCGAAACTTGTACCTAACAAACGTGGAATTCGTGTTCTTTTCTGCAGGACATCATGACTAACTGTTGAGTATTTCTCATTATTTCAAACATATTTTCCATGGTTGTCTATAAATTTGTCAGCTATTCTATTATTCGCTGGCCTGTAATTAAAATTTAACAAGGGACAAAGTATTATTGCACATTATTTTGCAAGTATTAATTCGGAAAATGAAGCCAAGGGTATGTGACCCTGTATTAAAAAAAATAAAGTTGAAATAGTCCAGGACTTTCTTATTGAAATGGATTGCATATAAATATACAAATATATATGAAATAATATATACATATATATATATCATTGGAAAGTTAAATTTCACCATGTAATATAATATAAACCACAACAAAACTGCGCAGTGCTGCAAGTGTAAGATTTTATTAGTGTATGAAAAAGAATATTAACATTTAAGCAATCTACCCCCAAAACAAACAAATAGGGCCAAAAGCTGGAGGATTTTGGCCCTATACGTTTGTTTATGAGTTCTTGATGGCTTTTGTTTGTAAAAGCAGATTGCTTTATATATATATATATATCATCATCATCATCATCATTGTCAACCATTATCAATCCACTGCTGGACGAAGGTCTCCCCAAGTTTCCTCCACAACGGTCTGTCTTGTGCCAGTCTCCTCCATGTCACTCCCGCATATTTACGAATTTCATCCACCCATCTCCCATGTGGTCTTTTTCTGGGTCTTTTCCTGTCCCTTGGAATCCAATCTAAAATCTCGGCTGTCCATCTATGGTCTGTCCTTCTGGCAGTATGTCCAGCCCATTGCCATTTCAGGGATTTAACTCTGATCATGATGTCTTCCACTCTCGTCATTTTTCGGATCCACGAGTTCCTCTTCTTATCTCTCCTGGTTATACCAAGCATGCACCTCTCCATGCTGCTTTGAGTTGTCTGCAGCCTTTGTATGTCTCTTTTAGTTAAGGTCCACGTCTCTGCACCATACGTAAGCACTGGAAGGATGCATTGATCAAACACTTTTCTTTTAAGACATAATGGCATATTGCTCTTGAAAATTATGCTGTTTCTTCCAAAAGCTCTCCAGGCAAGTTTTGTACGCCGATTAATTTCTTCATCAATGTGACCCTCACTTGATATCTGCTGTCCAAGATAAACGTACGTATCTGTTATCTCCAGTTTTTCTCCATCAATCGATAAATCTTCATTTCTTGTAAAAGCATTGAACATCACTTTTGTCTTCTGAAAGTTCATTTTTAATCCCACTTCTTTACTCTTGTCAGCAAGTTCCTGGATCATACTCTGCAGCTCTGATGGGGTAGTTGCAAAAATGACTACGTCATCAGCAAAACGAAGGTGGGTTAGATAATCTCCATTAATCTTTATCCCTTTGTTTTCCCAGTTCAGTGATTGAAAGACATTTTCCAATGTGGTATTAAAGAGCTTCGGAGATATGGTGTCACCTTGTCTCACTCCCTTTCCAATTTTTATGTGTGTTGTATTTTCAAACAGCCGAATCTTTGCACTTGCATTTTCATAGATGTTATTAATAATATTAATGTATGCATCTTCAATACCGCAGGATTTCAGAGCCGTGGTAACTGCTGATGATTTCACCGAATCAAAGGCTTTTTCATAATCGATAAAAGCCATGCACAATGGAAGTTCATATTCCCTCGCTCTTTCAATTAGTTCTCTCAGTACGTGGATATGATCTATTGTGCTGTAGCCACTCCTGAATCCAGCTTGTTCTCTCGGTTGAGCCATGTCCAGTGTTACCTTCAAGCGGTGTGAAAGAACTTTAGTGAAGATTTTATAAACCACTGATAGGAGGCTGATAGGTCTGTAGTTCCTGAGATCCTCAATGTCACCTTTTTTATGTAGCAGGATCATTGTAGCATTGTTCCAATCCTCAGGAATCTTCCCTTCATTAAGGCATCGAGTAAAAATTTGGGCGAGTACTGTTTCAATTTCTCCACTTGCTTCTTGTATGATGTCTATAGTAATTCCATCTTCTCCTGGAGCTTTCCCCCGCTTCATGTTCTTGATTGCATGAGCAACTTCTGCTGGGAGGACTGGAAGAACTCTGGTACCTTTCATGATGTCTGGAGTGCATATATCATCCCTTTCATATAGTTTGGAGTAGAAATCTTTCACTCTTGTCAAAATTTCGCCTCTATTTCTTGTTATAGAACCATCTTCTTTTCTCAGAGCCATAATCTGTTTTCTTCCCTTACTGAGATGTCCCTTTGCTATCTTTAGGCTTTGGTTGTTTTCAATTGCTTTCCTCACTAGCTCACAGTTGAATTTCCTTACGTCTTCAGTGATACTTTTTCGTGCTGTATATATATATATATCATCATCATCATTGTCAACCATTATCAATCCACTGCTGGACGAAGGTCTCCCCAAGTTTCCTCCACAACGGTCTGTCTTGTGCCAGTCTCCTCCATGTCACTCCCGCATACTTTCGAATTTTATCCACCCATCTTCCATGTGGTCTTCTTCTGGGTCTTTTCTTGTCACTTGGAATCCAATCTAAAATTTCGGCTGTCCATCGATGGTCTGTTTTTCTGGCAGTATGTCCAGCCCATTGCAATTTCAGGGATTTAACTCTGATCATGATGTCTTCCACTCTTGTCATTTTTCGGATCCACGAGTTCCTCTTCTTATCTCTCCTGGTTACACCAAGCATGCACCTCTCCATGCTACTTTGAGTTTCCTGCAGCCTTTGCATGTCTCTTTTAGTTAGGGTTCACGTGTCTGCACCATACGTAGGCACTGGAAGTATGCATTGATCAAACACTTTTCATTTAAGACACAATGGCATATTGCTCTTGAAAATTATGCTTTTTCTTCCAAAAGGTCTCCAAGCAAGTTTTGTACGACGATTAATTTCTTCACCAATGTGACCCTCACTTGATATCTGCTGTCCAAGATAAAGGTACGTGTCTGTTATCTCCAGCTTTTCTCCTCCCAATCAATAAATCTTCATTTCTTGTAAAAGCATTGAACACTACTTTTGTCTTCTGAAAGTTCATTTTGAATCCCACTTCCTTACTCCTGTCAGCAAGCTCCTGGATCATACTCTGCAGCTCTGATAGGGTAGTTGCATAAATTACTATGTCATCAGCAAAACGAAGGTGGGTTAGATAATCTCCATTAAACTTTATCCTTCTGTTTTCCGAGTTCAGTGATTGAAAGACATTTTTTCAATGTGGCATTAAAGAGCTTCGGGGATATGGTGTCACCTTGTCTCACCCCTTTTCCAATTTTTATGTGTGTTGTATTTTCAAACAGCCGAATCTTTGCACTTGCATTTTCATAAATGTTATTATTAATATTAATGTATGCATCTTCAATGCCGCACGATTTCAGAGCCATGCCATTGTAACTGCTGATGGTTTCACCGAATCAAAGGCTTTTTCATAATCGATAAAAGCCATGCACAATGGAAGTTCTTATTCCCTCGCTCTTTCCATTAGTTCTCTCAGTACGTGGATATGATCTATTGCGCTGTAGCCACTCCTGAATCCAGCATGTTCTCTCTGTTGAGCCATGTCCAGTGTTACCTTCAAACGGTATGAAAGAACTTTAGTGAAGATTTTATAAACCACTGATAGGAGGCTGATAGGTCTGTAGTTCCTGAGATCCTCAATGTCAACTTTTTTTATGTAGCAAGATCATTGTAGCGTTGTTCCAATCCTCAGGAATCTTTCTTTCAGTAAGGCATCGAGTAAAAATTTGGGCGATTACTGTTTCAATTTCTCCACTTGCTTCTTGTATGATGTCTACAGTAATTCCATTTTCTCCTGGAGCTTTCACCCGCTTCATGTTCTTGATTGCATATGCAACTTCTGCTGGAAGGACTGGAGGAACTCTGGTACTGGTATCTTTCATGATGTCTGGAGTGCATGTATCATCCGTTTCATATAATTTGGAGTAGAAATCTTTCACTCTAGTCAAAATTTCGCCTCTATTTCTTGTTACAGAACCATCTTCTTTTCTCAGTGCCATAATCTGTTTTCTTTCCTTACTGAGATGTCCCTTTGCTATCTTTAGGCTTTGGTTGTTTTCAATTGCTTTCCTCACTAGTTCACAGTTGAATTTTCTTGCGCCTTCAGTGATACTTTTTCTTACTGTCTTGCATAGCTCTATATATTCCACTTTGATAGTCACATCTTCTTTAGTTGTCGTCATCTCTTTTCTTTTTTGCATCAACATTTTCGTTTTTCCTGATAATTTGTTTACATGCAACAAATTATGAGGATTTAGTGCTGACATACTGCCATCTGTCGGCCTATGTGAAAGGTAAAAACTCGTACCTTCTGCAACTTTAATGTTTACATTATTAATCTGTCTGGCCTTTGAACCTTTTCTTTGGACAGTACGTATTGAGGGTCACATTGATGAAGAAATTAATCGCCGTATAAAACTTGCCTGGAGAGCTTTTGAAAGAAACAACATGATTTTCAAGAGCAATATGCCATTATGTATTAAAAGAAAAGTGTTTGATCAATGCATCCTTCCAGTCCTTAAGTATAGTGCAGAGACGTAGACCTTAACTAAACAGACATACAAAGGCTGCGAACAACTCAAAGAAGCATGGATAGGTGCATGGTTGGTGTAATCAAGAGAGATAAGGAAAGGAAATCCTGGATCAGGAAAACGAGAAGAGTAGAAGACATCATGATCAGAATAAAATACCTAAAATAGCAATGGGCTGGACACATTGCCAGAAGGACAGGCCATCGATGGACAGCCGACTTTTTAGACTGGATTTCAAGGTACAGGAAAAGACAAAGAGAAAAACCACATGGGAGATTGGTGGATGAAAATCAAAATTATGCGTGATAAACATGGAGGAGACTGGCACAAGACAGACCGTTATGGAAGAAGCTAGAGATACTTTCGTCCAGCAGTGAATTGAAAATGGTTGACAATGATGATATGCCTGTTTAGAAAAACAGTGGCGTGAACACCACCTATTTTCATTTTACCTAGGTGTAGTGTGTTTGTTAAAAAACATTGGAGTGAACACCACTTATTTTCTTATTACCTAGGAATAATATGCCTGTTAGAGGAAAAAAATAACCTATTTTCTTTTTACCTAGGAGTAATAGGCCTGTTTAATGCTCTCCTAACGAGATACTCCCAAGGTATTGCTTCTTGGAGGTCGTGTTGGAGAGATTCCCTTGCACAATATGGTTGTTTAGAGTTGTTACACTCCCTCCCTATAGTATTTTTTATGAACATTATTCCGCTTTCACACATGAATTCCCTAGCGCTTTGCGAACATACACCTGTATGCCTACATTTTCTTTCTTCTTTTCCAAGGCATTGATCAGATGATTTCTCTGTTCTTTAAATGAGGAATTTTATTAAATATTTTTACTGTGCTAGTAAGCGATGATGATATTTATATTTCTTACCTAGGAATAATATAAATCTTACGTTAAATCCTGTGGTGTCTTTACATGTTTGTTAACAATGATATGACAAGCTTTTAATTAACGCTACAACAAACAAAAGTTGCTGTTTCTGGAACAAATCTGGAACATCACTAAATGGTGGCTCGTTACGATCAGGTTTTTCTGTATAATCCAGGTATCACCGTTCATTACTTAAATGAAGGTTTATCAATTTATATACTAGAACGTTTTCTCCTTATCTAACAAAACTAAGTCATTTGAAGAAACTACATCTGTGTTTAACAATTAGAATAACTAAATTCCTGAAATACGCGGCGGCTATTAACCTCCAGGATAGTATATATTTTCGTAAGTGGACATTTCACTTGAAAGGTTTGATATTTTTCTTACAGGGATAAATTCAATAAATTCAGCAGTGGAAAAAAACATGATTGACTCTGAAGTACAAATGCGTGTCAAAACAACGCCTTCTTGTATGATGCCTACCCCTTATTCTTTGTCTGAATTCTTATGTATTTGAGGAATTCCGTAATTCTTACATAAGAAAGAAGATTTAGAAAGCAAGATCGCGTCTGGAAAAATGAAATGAACAAAAGTAAAATGCAATCGAAGCAGAAATAATATAAACTTTGTATGCTGTAGATTCTCTGACGAACTGCGCTTCTGTTTAGGCGAATATGATGGTAGCATCTCTGTTTGCCGAAGACAGGATGCAAGGCTTCGGGAATCGTGTACTCGCACCATGCTACCGCAAACACGAAGCATTGTGGCCTAGGGTGCTGTCGGGTACGAAATCAGATCAACTCTAGTGAGAGTCCGTACCACAATTATAAGTGACTTTAAATCAAAGGCATTCTGCGGCCGGTCAGTCTGATGTATCTGCAGAATGTCTACGGGGCCATATTTCAATAAGACAATGCCACACTGTATTTTGAAGCGACAGGTGCCCTCTTCACGGATAACGACGTGCAACCCCTACGGAGGCCTGCTAGATCGCTGGATTTTTCACGCATAGAAAATCTCTGGGAAATTCTCAAACCACAGGTGACACAAAACGACCGTCCGCCATCAAATCTTGATGGACTTTGGACGCGTGTCAATACAGGTTGAATGGCTATTCCTTAAAACACTATTCAGACGTTATTTGATTCGATACTGTATGTAGCCAATAGTCGGTGTGCGCACCTCTACATACATCGACACGACTGGTACGTATGAAACCGAGAAACTAAACTTTTGTTATATCTCGCCTCATGAACAAATTCTGCAAAATCGAAGTTTTATCTCGACCCCTTTCAAGTGATCTTTGTTTTTATGGACATGAGCGTATCGATAACCACGAAAATGATTCGAGGATGTATTATAAGTTTTGAAAAGATTTTTCACCGGAAGCGCTCTCCCGCACAGAAATAATTTTTCAAATCAGACTCTTAAAAACAGAGACATCAACAAAAATAAGATGTGACTTTACGTACCCTGGTGGGAAAACCATGCCTTATTTTAGAAAGAAAGTATTCTAAAAATGTTTTTTCCATATGAGCGGTATTGGTGCAAGAAAAAAAAAATTAGTCGAGTTTTTAGTAGCCCAGATTTTGCTACAAATACATCAGAAGCAGAAATTAACCCTTATGCCCCTAGTGGCTAAACTGTTATTTACCAAACATAAGAAATTATGTGAAAAATATTGTCTATCAGATCTTGTATGCGATACAGGAAGAATTTTTCAAACCCCAGTTTTAGCAGCAGAAATAACGCAGAAAAAGTAATTTACCTTTGTGCCCTTAGCGGAAAGTCTATGATTTACTTCAAATTTTGAATTTATAGGAAAAACATTTCGCATCGGAAACACTATCCAACAGAGATGGAACTTTTCAAATCGGACTCCTAGAAGTAGATATTGACAAAAGTAAGATATATATCTACACACCCTGGCGTAGAAAGAATGCATTACTTCAAGAAGAAAATGTTCCTAAAAGGTTTGTCGACATGAGTAGTATCGTTCAACAGACTACGTTTTATTTTCAATCGAGATATTAGAAGCTCATATTTTGCTGCAAATATATCAGAAGCGGAAATTAAGTCTTACGCCACCTGGTGGCCTAACCATTTTTTTTACAAAAAACTAGAAATTATGTACCAACGATTTCCCATCAGGAGCTGTATCCGTTGCAGAAAGAATTTTTCAAATCGGAGATTTAGAAGCAGAGATATACAGAGAAACGGAATATACCCCTACGCCCCCTCGCGGAAAGTATAAGAATTACTTGAAAATTTTGAAAATATATGAAACACATGTCACACTGAAAACACTATCCAACAAAGAAGAAATTTTTCAAATCGGACTTCTAGAAGTAGAGATATTGACAAAAATGAGATATACATCTACGTCCCCTAGCGGAGAAACTGTGGAATATATGAAAAAGAAAATATTCCAAAAAGGTTTATCGATGTGAGTGGCATCAGTCCACGAAAGAATGTTTTCAATCGATATTTTGGAAACTCAGATTTTATGGCAAAAACATCACAACCAAACATTAACTCTTACGCTCTTGGTGGCCAAAGTTTTCTTTACCAAAAATTTGAAATTATATGAAAAATATTTCCCATTAGATGGTGTCCGCTGAAGAAAAATATTTTAAAATCGGAGTTTTAGAAGAAGAATTATCAGGAAAAATGCAATTTATTTTTACGCCCCCTAGCGGAAAATCTATGCGTAATTTGAAAAAGTAACTATATCTAAAATACTCTTCTTCATAAATGGAATCGAAATAATAAAATATTTTTTCAATCGCATGTTTAGAAGCAAATGTGTTTTAACAAAACTTATTTTTGAATTCCACATCGTGTGCATTTATGCCCTCTAGCGACAAAATTGTACATCGTAAAAAAACGAAATGAGGGATCATCATTTACATATTTCAGGCTTTCCAATGCAAAAAGAATTTTTCAAATCGGACTAATAGTTGCTGAGATATCGTGGGTGCAGGCTGACGGACGGACTGACGGACAAACCGATAACATAAGCACGAACATTTTTAACAACAGACGTGCTAAAACGTAAGCTAATATCAAGTGGAAATGTTTTATTTAAATGAGATTATGAAGGCATCCTTAAAGCATTGTTAACAACAATTTGTTATCTATGGCAAAATGAAACAGTCTCCACCACACACCCTGTGTTGATACGAAGTTATTTTTTACGCGCATTTCCTCGAAGATCACACATCACAACCCTTTCTGTCATTTTTATGTACCCTTTTTGTTGGTATTAAGATATATTCTCTTTTTCATAAATCTCTTGTAGATGTCCACATCCCCTAGTGAAAATGTATTTGGTAAGATATTCCCTCACGTATTTATGCAGTTAAACAGGTATGGTCAAACCTAGGCTATACGGTTTTCTTCGGGATGGCCAAGAAAAACTTATAACTATAAAAAAGTCGTAGAAACGAAATTTAAAACTATCGTACTATTGTAAAATTTATGCCTCAAAGGAGTATAATATGATCCTTAACAACATTTAATGTTGAATTCTCTGCAAACGCAAAAGAGATTTACAAATTATAAAATACCAACTCAAAAATCATATAGTGTGAAAATCAAATTTCTTCCACCACTCTATCTCTATCATGCTATAAGTATTCTTATTCCAGATTAAATGCAGTCTTTATAATTCAAAAATCCAACAACACTGTTCCATTATGCAACACATGATTTAACGGATCTCTTCGCTTTTTTTCTGCGGATCCAGAGTACGAAGTGGGAATGGTGAATACTGATGATACATTTAGGATTCTATTCTTCTGCGCTATGACATAGTGAAATCACAAAATCACTTTTCAGAGATGTTTCCATTTTTAAATAGGGCGTCTGCGTGTGAAACGTGAAATGCGAAAACAATTTTTCATCCGAACCGAAAGTAAATAACATGACCTTCTCTGGTGGGATCGAAGTTCAACATTCGCTGTATCAATAAGGAACACAACAACTTTGGTTGAAAGAGCTGCTCAGTTATAATGGGGTAATATGTACTGTTCATCATACACTGCTGGCCACATAAAATGCAACATGAAGAAGGACACGAGATAGCAAAGCTAGATTTACTGGACACATGACAACAGATACAAAGTTGAAACGATTGAGCTTTAAGGCCCGTGCGAATTGCGGAACACGCAGACACCAAAATTTCGTGTGTCCCCCATGGCTGGCAATGACGGCCGCTACAGCCGCGGCATCGAACGAAAGAGGCTTTAAATGTGGGCTTGGGCTATGTCGGTCCACACTGCTTCCACACGATGCCACAGTTAATCAGGCGTAGCCGCGGGTGGTGCTTTCCGGGCCACTCGGTTGCCGATCAGCGGCCAGACGTGTTCGATGGGCGACATATCGGAAGAACAGGCAGGCCACAGCAGGTGACACCTAGTGGACAGTGAAGAAATATTGCACGATGCGTGCCACGTGCGGGCGCGCATTGTCCTGTTGAAACGTGGCCGCTGGCAGGTCCTGCAGGTGAGGGAGGACTACAGGCTCCAAAACGTCGGAGATGTAGCGGTGGCTGTTGAGTGTACCGGCGATGCGTACCAGAGGGGTGCGGGTGTCATATACAATTGCGCTCGAAACCATAACGCCAGGCGACGGACCGGTATGGCGATGCATAATGCAGGCGTCATACAGTCTCTCGCCGCGACGCCGCCACATGCGGATTCGACATTCGTGGTGTTGCAGGCAGAAGCGGAATTTGTTGGAGAAGAAAATGTCATGCCATTCCGTAGTCCAGGTGCGGCGTTCAACGGCCCACTGCCGCCGCACTCGCCGGTGGTGCAACGTCAATGGTAATCGGAGCAATGGGCGCTGCGCGACAAGTCCCCGCTCGTGCATACGACGTCGAACTGTACGTACTGATACAATTTGTTGCACAACACACCCTAATTCCTGCGCTAACGTTCGTGATGTGGCGGCGAGAGTCGCCAATGCCCGCAGCACAACATGTCGGTGCTCTCATTTGATCGTGTGCCGTGGCTGCGGCAATTGCTCACGTCGGTCCGTCCGTCCCTCCTGCACCCACCCAAACCATAGTCGCCTCACTGTTACTGGATGTCGTCCCACACGGGCGCCGATGTCTCGGTACGATAAACCTCTGTCGCGATAAGCCACTATTCGTCCTCTGTCGAACTCCGAAACGTGCTGGAATGACTGCCGTATTCTGCGACGAGGCATCAGGAAGCTTTCCACGCATAGGTCCCGCAGCGCAACACACTTCCACTACTTCTACCCCGCCTTCTGGGCAATCTTCTTACAATGCTTTTTGGTGGCGTGCCGGGTGCACATGATTTGCATACGCCCGGCAGAGCTAATCTTTTGCATGTCCTTTCGCGCGCGACGCATGCTGCGAATTTTAGGCCAATCGGATGCTTCCTTCTTGGTGTTGCATTTTGGGTGGCCAGCAGTGTATTTCATAACTATAATACTTTCAATCTGCTGCTTGTGAATCTGTGTTGTCAGTCAACTGATTTATCAGTTTATCTACTTAGTTGTACTCCTGTCTACTGATAGATTTTCATAATATAATGATTTTTCTCTGTTTTAAGGCCACCTCCTAAATTTTGTACTGTTATGCTAATCCTTTTTTCTCGTGATGTAACTTTTAATTATTTCACAGAAGTTTTTCCACCCTATGAACTGTCATTTAATTTGTATTATACATCTGGGGTTCTGTTATGTAATTTTCAAGCAGCTGGTTATAGAGTATTTATCAAATGACATGCAGAAGAAAAAAATCCTAGATATTTCAATGGAGTTATATTTTTTAAGAAAGCAGGTGAAATATAAACGATCAGTGAATCAATGCTGTTGAAGATGAATTTATGGACGGATTGTCTGACCTTCGGTCTTAAACAGTCCTTAGAAGGAGGAAGGGAAAATGGAGAAGTAGGAAAACACGTGGAAGTACAGAAAAATACGTCTTTATCAGTCAGTCCTGACTTCCGCACAGATTCCAACGTCCTGTTTACTAGTTCCTGAAGGCCAGAGAGGAAACTCTGTAGGTGATTAAGCTTGTCAACAGGAATACACCAGTACCTCTGTTCCTCATTTAAAGCATCAAGTGCAACCTTTCAGTACTCACTATCTACGGGTCCATTCCACATATATCCACTCAACTAACAAACGCTAAGTAATATTCAATAACTACCTATTTTGTTTTTGAAAATTTATGCTGGGTGTCATAGAAAAAATATTGTAGGTAACTCATTAGTTTGCTGTACAAAGATTCTCCCTAAAATTTTCCTAAAACCCAGAATATTAGGAAAATGACTGTAATAAGATATCTATGTTAATGATACTTTTTCGAGTGCAGCAATTTTTCCACGTGCTTTGGAGATATCTGGGAATCGTTTAAAAATATCTGTAAGTGTATAATAATTAGTTTTTTATTAAGAGTATGCCAAATTTCCCCTCGTTTTAAGGCGAAAGGAGACAGAAACAGCCAGGAAACCAGTACACATTTATTCAACTAAACATTGGCCATTAACATGAATGGCATTTTGAATGCCCCTGTGATAGGAAGACTCGGGTTTCAAGATGAAGAAAGCAGTGACGAAATTTTCCACCTATGGAACTGTGATAAAACACTGTTTGGCTAGGGCATATTGCATAGAGCGAAACAGATGAAAGTCTGAGGGTCAATGTCCGTTGAGTAAGCCGGGTGCGGTAAAACCTCCCAGTGTAACTGTTCAAGGGTTGATTTCGTGCTGGCACTGCATGTGGTCTTGCATCATCGTGTAACAGGATGATGTTATCTGGTTTCTCAGAGAAAGCAGATACCACAAATTGTATTAACAATACATCTATCAAATTATAAAGAAAAAACAGGTTTTAGAGAAAACAGATAACATAAATTGTAATAAAAACACAGCTATGGAATTATCTCTTGCATGGGGGTTACTTATTAAGCCAGAGAATGAACAACATGCTACGCACAATGAAATAAAAAAAGAAGAATACGCGATTTGTATTTGTTGAATTACTTGGGATGCGTGATAGAGGTCTTGACTGCCGACGGGGGATATATATTCAAGTAATATGATAACCGGCGATGTGGTTTCTTCAGTTGTACTACAACCTGATGCCGTTGAGGAGATCCTCGATGTTGAGGGCGAAACGCGTCTGGCAGCAAAAACGAAGTGTGCATCTCTGTATGATGTTCAAATCAGTGGGAGCCATACACATACTTCAGATAAATCCAGAGAACAGATCTATAGAGAACTTTATCGCCATGGTTTGTGATTATGTGGGCTATAGCAATCAGGGGAAGCTGCCCAGACCTTCTGTGTTTCATAGCTAAGTGTCATGTGGACGTTGCATTTTATCTCTTCATAGTTTTTAAATTTCATCAATCACATTTTAGCTACCACAACGAGCATCAAACGAGGAGATTTTTGGTGTGTTTGCAACGAACATTTCCCATATTAGCATGAACTGTATTTTTACTGCTACGGAATTGGACGATTGACTGAGGGGTGAGTGTTACCCAATAATTTTATTAGAAATTTTGAAGAACTGAACAGTATTTGTCATGACGGATAACGAACAATATTAATAAGTAAATAGCCTAAAATGCATTTATTTATGTTACAGTGTTTCTGCAAATATGAGCTGACTTTAAGTTCGAAATGCCCCTTCATCTTGTTGTGGTGACATTTAGTGGTCTCACCCATCGATTATGTCTTCCTCCTATATGTAGTATATTCTGTCTCAGTACCCTGCTTATTGATTTTATAATGTGTATATGTTATTCAAAGTATATATCATAATGCAATATCCATTTTATCATGATTAAATATTGGTATATCTGTCCACTATTAAGGATTGACTGACCATTAATCACCCTATAGCAGAATTTATATTTGACACTTCTTAACCGTCCAAATTACTCACAGTATTAGGTTGGATGGTATACCTCAGAGATTAATATTGTGCAGGTGTGGTCCGTGGTGTTAAACTATTTAAAAAAAGTGTGAAACAGAAATACGGCGTTAAAATTTTCCTCACAACCATTATGCGTATAACCGCGTATAACATTGTGAATTATGTTATTCCTGAGTTAAACTTGTGAATTAACACATTTTCTGAGGGCAAACGTGCAGAAGTAATTTATCGGAACATGTTATCCCAATGTTTTCGATTGTTTAGGAGCATAAATAATAGTAATTATATTGAAACAGTTCCCACCCTTTTTATATCCATTGATCCCAGGTGGGTCGGAAACCTTTTTCGTCCTGTGCCGCAGTCATACGAAATTTATGAAGCACTGCTGTAGAACACCTCTCTAATATTTTATGAAAAACAATTGCTTATGCCGACATGACAGCAAATTCCACTCCATCAAACTACTAGGATCTCTCTGTTTGGGATTTCCTTTGTCTTCTGAAGCCAAGAAGCGTATGAGAGGGACTCCTACCAGAATGCTGAGCTATAAAAAACCTTTTTGGACATATTTTATAATAAATTAAAGAATGGCTTTTACCATGCGTTTGACCAATGGAAGAAAATTTTTAACAACTTTCGAATTTCCTTCTCGTAAGTCACTGTAGATTCATTTCTCTACCTGCTCATTATGTTTCTTAACCATAAACTTATGAAGTAATTGGATTGGCTGACATGAAGAAGCAGCTGAAATCGAATATGTAAATCAATGACACTACTCCTTTCTGAGTGGTATAAAAAGTTAAAAGAAAGTTATATATATTGATATGGTCTACATTCTTCGCAATTTTCATCAAATAATAGTGTAAAAAAACATTTGATATTATTTATTAGTTGCATCAATTACCTTATTTGCAGAATGTTAAGAAATATTCTGTTAATTGCAGTGTTATAGAGATATTTTTAAATAAATTGAGTTTCCATCGTGTGTAAGGATGCAATTATAATATGAGTTATTAATTTGCCATTTTTCTTTATTAAAAATAATCTAGCATTAAGCGCTGTTATGTTTTAACAGACATGAAAGAGATATCCCACTGCTCATTGTGGTAAGGAATTAGTTGATCATAGTTCAGTGTAAAATTTGTGTTACAATTTCCACGTGATTTTGTATTAGCTGTGCCGCATTTGATCACACATTCAGTAGCGAGAGAAATGATTCATTATGTTTGACAGCAGTTCGATATAATGCATGTAAAGCAAATTTATGCGTAAGAGTGAGCAGCTAAGAATGCTCTTACGGTTGTTATGTCAGATGCTGGAAGATAAATGAAAGTGAACAACCAAGGCGAAAATCGTAAATCTACGCTCTACTTGTTTTGGACGAGTCTGTTGCAACCTTTGCATCATAATACATCAGAAAGTTGAATATTCGTTTTATTAATTACTATTTGAAGTGAACGAAAAATCTTCCCGTCAAAACTAGTTATTGTTATGTAACTTTTGCTGTTTCGGCTGTTTGCTTTATTTTTGCTATACTTGGGATCATATAAACATATTTTTCATGTATGTTACCAAATTTTCTTTATCATTGGCATATGTACTTAATTTTTCTGTGTAAAATTAGTATATGGGCATAATGCAATAACTAAATTGAACTTTAAAATTAAAATAACTGAGTGCTCTAAAAATCACTTTTCGTCTCTGTTTGGTACGCTTTATGATTACAGCTCAACACTTTTCGGAACTAGCTTGCTTTGGGATTCAGAAACGTTTGTCTCCACCGGGTTCATGTTCTTGTGTCTTAGTTTCCATATGCCGAACACCGGCTTTCCGCTCACTGAGAACTCCTTTTGTGAAGCTGTCTTACAATACCGTTCAACAAAAAAATATATTGATCATAAAGCGTAAAGAATAATTTTTAAATTTAATCATAATCGGACAGTAATTTATCTAAGGACAATGGGTAAGCGGCGAGCTCAGGTTCTAAAATAATAACATGCAGTTGTTAAGATTTTCCTCAAGAAATATATTTCTGAAGAGAAAGTTTATATTCTATGGTTCATTCGCTTTTTCAAGCGGAGCCCGAATTCAATTTAAAGTGGATAAAAATATAATATGCATTTTATCGATTAATTATAAGTACAATATTTTTCTCAGAAATTACTGAACAAAAACAAAGTAATGTGTCATCATTTCTATTGTGAAATTTCTGTATAAATAACAAAGTACATGTTTATTTTCTGCATAAATAACATGTACGCCGTTCTGCACATGCAAACAGAAAGTTATGCCATTTCTTTAAAAAACACAGAGAAGATACAATAGCAAATGATTACAGTTCACGTATACTAAAACCAATTCTTCTAGGAGAAATAAATGCTTGCGAAACGGTGTAATTTTGCCCAGGCAAAACCAGTTTAGGCTTCTAAGCGATATTCCTTTCTAATATCGATCCTTGCTTATGATTATTTGGGATTCTCACCTATCGTTTCTTCCCGTTTTTGCTTCAAATAGTTACAACTTTCTAGAATGTTCATTCTAGTCATGGAGTAATATGATTATTTTGAAGGGGTCAATCTGTGTAATAATACAGGAGATAATCTGCCTTCGATAAAAACATTCACCTCCTTTTTATTTTTTGATCACACCATGTATTTCTTTTTTTAATGCTGTTAACTAATTTAGCTTTTTTAAAATCAATTATTAATCCGTAAACCTGGAATTATTACATCGTTGATAAAAATGTCAACTTTTGCAGTTTTAAATTCCAATTATTTTGACAGGTTTTTCATTGCATTCTTTGTTTACATTCCTTGCTGTGGACACATTTCACTCTTTGATGCCATTTTGCCAGCAAATAACAGTTCCCATCCGAAATAGCTCAAGCAAAAAATGTATGTAACAAGTTAACACAATCGACCTCCGTCGGTCATTTTACAAATCAAGTGCCCATATCAAATATGCTACCAGATTTAAAAATTAAATTTTAAATTTATTTTAAACATTATTCAGTGCAAACAATGCACCACAATACTTTGCTTGTCGGAAATTGTCGTTTTTTCGAATATTACTTTATACGTACGAATTTTAGTTTTATAATTTTCAAATTTGTAGTTTCAGTAAGATGTGCGCTTTAAGAAGAACAAACAAAATGAAATTTGACATCCTCACGTTGTGCGAACGTCTTCAGGTTAAATGTGTTTTGACGTCAGATTTAGAAATCTAGTTTCTAAATACGGGCGCTTCTGTTGTGTGTTCACATATGTATGACGCATTGATTGATTCATCGTATAGCACGCATTGATTGATTCTATCGCAAGCATTGATCATATAGCACAAATAATTAATTCTGTCGTAGCTCCATTTCCCGTGTGATATGAATCTAGCAATGCGGCACCACTGTATACTACTTAGTACGCTTTGTGGAAATAAAATAATTAATTCAAATCGTATTATTAGATAAAAGTTAATCACACTATTGTAATTTCGATTGTGAAATATATTTGCATTTTAGGGATGCACATTCTTATTATATTTCCGTTTTTTCTAGATATATATTTTGGTTTATTTTAAATGTTTTCCATGAAGTCATTATGATTAATATCACTTTACTTAATACTGATTTTCTTTTAGTAATTTTCTCTGAAAACGGTAAAACATATTTAAGATGTCGACAATCTTATTTGTTCCAAAGCAAATTTCTTTTATCTTGTACAGTAACGTTCTTCGAAGTGGATCAACATATAGAACCGAAAAGCAAATGTTCAGTTCATACCTGGTAATATGCGAAAATTACATTATTTTTAAAGACAGTTCTTAAATTAGTTTGAGTGTTGCAATAAATGGTAAATATCGGGATTCACAATGAGGTAACGCAATTTACTTTTAAGAGTATCACTTTATTTCTTTAAACAAGTGTTATTCACTACAGCTTAAATTTTGTTTCAGCGCTGTGAAAATTTTTAAACTCTAGGCAATCTTAACGACAACAGTGCAGAATATCTCGTAATATTAAAGCCGGTAAAATACGCAAAAAAATACACAAGACAAGTGCTGGGCCGATTCATGTATTCAAAAATAATGTAATCCTCACTGTGTTTTTTAACATGGAGTAATGGCGTTTGGAAAACATTTCAAAGCTTACCTCAGTATAAAAGAGCAAGGGTGAACAAATCTCATGCAACAAGGCAATTCTTTTTAATCATTCTTTAACGGTATATTCGGTAAAAATTTAATTTAACAGTTAAAATTTAACTGTCAATAAAATCATATAATATTGCCAGTGGGACTAGGAATACGGTTATTCTTAAACGAAAAGCATATGCTCCCAAACTCATAGTAATTCAGGCCTGGTCTGTCAGAGATTAATAGGGGTTGCTCTTTCATAAATTTCTTCATGGACCTAAGTATCAAAAGACAACTAAAAAACTTTTTAAATTAAGATACCTGTTTACTGAAAGGAATAGGCATTTTAATCCATTTTTTTAATTTTAGAAGTACATATTTTTTGTAGAAGTATGCTTCGGAATCAAGACACAGCGTTTTGAATGTAAAGTGTCAAGTAAAACTAAATACAATTTTGAATAAAAAGGCACAACTTTGAGTACTAAACTGAAAACAAAAATACTACGAGTTGCAATGTAACAGTATATACCCAGTTACACATAAATTCAAGTGAAGTTACAGGAAATGCTTTTCATCTTGGGAGTGCGGTAATTGCACTTTATTTAACTGAACTATGTGGAGAATGCAGTAAGCTATTTTAGATTTTGTCTTTACTCTTTGGCAAAAGTGGTGTGCATTTTTGTTACTCTTATTGGTAAGAAAGATTTGATTTTAACAGTGGGATTCAGTTTAACTTAAGGTTTATTGAACAGTTGGAATTGGTGTTTTGTAACAGTAAAGTCCCTGTGTCAGTGAAATTTATTTACCTGTACATATAAAACTGAAAACCCTCAATGACACACTCACTGACTCATGACCATATCACAGAAACTAATAAACTTAGAACTTTCATATTTTGGAGGAATGTTCCTTTTACAACACAGAGGCACACAAAGATAGGATGCTTTCTTACGATAACTTTAAGTGGGTTGAAATATATTTGTTTTAAATAACCCAGCTTTGAAAAGCTAGGACGTTTTGCAATGATGCAATGATCGAGACATTGCTGCCCAGCAACTGAAGCCCCGCCCTAAGTTTTGACTGACTTAAGTTGACCTGCTGAGTACATATTTTGTTCTAAATTTATTTGATCCGAATTTATTTAACAAATAATGTATTTAAAAATATCACGTAAAAAGCGCTATATTATAATATTCTTTGCATTTAAGCATTTATATTATCTTTTGACATATTGAATGTCAAGGTTTTTTGAGTCAAAATCAAATTACCAACATTCGTCTGCACCAAATGAACGGTGAGGTCATAAGAGTGGTAAGGTGACTGATATAAATATAAATATACAGGTAGAATTTCATAGTAATTGAATGTTGAAAAAACAAAAAAATCCCCCTAAAGACATTATTGGATGGCAACACAACTTTGCTCACGCTTCCAAAAACATCTGACTGGCTAGCATTTAAATGTACAGTTTCGAACGAAATAGTTTATAAGCAAGATTCTTTTTTTCAATTATACTAAAAAGTAACAACGTATTTTGTTCTGTTTTCTATAATTATTTTGTTCTGTTATCTATTAATATTTTAATGACGAAAGTGAAAAGTAACGACTTATTTTGATTTGTTTTGTGTAGGCTTGAAGTTTTAAATTTACAGTTATGAACGAAATTGCTTATGTGTCGTCTGGCAGAATAAGTAAGGCACTCACGTGTTTCCCGAAAGAGCGAAGAAATATGCAGTGTAGGGCTATTTCAACTGTCGCAATTTGTTATGGGTAGGTTTATTAAAAGTTTTCCTTTCAGTGGGCCAAAAATATTTTATTTTAAGGAGAGGTGACCAGTTTTACATGGAGTGCAAAACTATTAATCAAGTAAGTCATCCTTTTCTTTGTATTGAAGATATTATTCCTACTGTTCATTTGAATTCTGCAGTGTCAGGTATAGAAATTGTGTTAACGTTTTCTGGACTATTTCCTTCAAACGAAATCTCTTTCAAAAATACCGTGAAACAATTGGCCAGCAGATTAAACGGGTTGCTACATCAAGAAAAATGTAGTATTGGGTTTTTCTTTACCGGTCGCTTCTGGAAAGTTGATGATGGCCCCATCCTTTCAATTCCCATCCAGTTAATGACAATGGTGGATGGCAACAAGGGATGTGGCACTATTGTTTAAATGCACTACAGTGGAAGCTCTAGAAACGCTTCTTATTTGTCAAGAAAAGTTTGATTCACAGCTATTTCAGGTGGCAGAAATTACTTTCTTAAATGTATCCAGAATAGACTATCTTCAATAATTCTATCCGTTGAGGAATTGCCTACTCGCACCCCCTTCCCTTCCCCCCCCCACAGCTCGTACATTCAGTCAAGCCCATTTGAACAGTCATATAGTAATTTTGGAAATAGAAGTGGTTCAAAAGGACGTGTTCGCTCTTCAGATAACACTAGAAAAAACTGCGGAAAGCATTAGCAATATATGCTAAAATATCCTAATGTACACCGGGCCGCTGCTGAAAAGTACACAAATAAATGTAGAAGTGAACCGGGCTGCTTCTCAAAAATACAGGGAAGGCAGTCCACAAGTTAATCTGGCAGCTGTTGAAGAAAACACGATAAGCAGTACAGAAGAGCATCGGGCCTCCTTTGAGAAATATCCCCAAACAAACCTGAAGTGAATCGAACCGCTCTTGCTCACTACGATCCTTCCCACGGAAAAAAGAATGCAAAGAAAAAAACTCCTTCGTTACAGAATATGAACTCTGGTTTTATGTATAAAATCGGATATTGAGTCTGAAAGAGATAAATTTGTTGAATTAGGTTCATTAGATGTGGTTTGTAAACAGTGCAAGGCTCTCAAGAGGAAGGAAGAACCTACTGGCATGTGTTGTGGCAGCGAAACAGTCATTTTTCATCATATCCGATCGTTTCCCGACCATATACGTAGCCTTTTAACCGGTCACCATTCAGAATCTCGCAATTTTCTAAGCTCTATTTGAAAGTACCTTTTTAAACGGCGTTTTTCGGAGCTCAACAAACGTTTCTTGACCGTATACGTTCCAACCGTTTCCGGACCGTATACGTAGCCTTTTTACTGGTCAACATCCAGAATCTCGCAATTTTTTAAGCTCGATTCCAAAGTATAGCAGTTGTTTTCAAACGACATCTTTCGGAGCTCAACAAATAACTAAAGGAAATTGCGTGCCCACGTG
Source organism: Macrothele yani (assembly GCA_039090855.1). Classification (NCBI taxonomy): domain Eukaryota; kingdom Metazoa; phylum Arthropoda; class Arachnida; order Araneae; family Macrothelidae; genus Macrothele; species Macrothele yani. Next base: position 124,564,809 of record CM077034.1, on the reverse strand, counting down.
TAAAGTGCAAGGCCGAATTTATCACTTGATAGGAAGTTTATTACCTCCACCAGAGCAAGAACCGAAATTTCTCCAGATGTATTTCGTTGGTGAAGACATTAGGGAAACAGAAATCTCATGTAAAAAATTCAGTGGTGTTAAACCCGTTTTAGTCTCCGAACTTTAGAGGATGCTTCATGATCACAATAATTACGTCAAGGATTTCAAGGCCACCATCGAAAACGCACAACGATATACCGAACATTTCCAAATAGTTTTTTACGCAGATAGGAAACCAACTGACGGTCATAAGGGCAGATTTAACATGGCAACACAGAACGAAGAACAGGGGTTATCCAAAACAATAGAAACACCTTGAAACATTAGGTGTTGCGCACCTAATAGGGTGTGTGACCACCCTCTAATTTAAAACTACTTAAATCCTCCTTGGAATGGACGCATACAAGTCATGGATAGTGGTAAGTGGTATGTTGCACACTTATTCCTGCAGAAACTGCTGCAATTCCTTGAGAGTTGCCGGAGGAGGATAACGGGACCCCACTATGTTTTCCAACACAGATCACAGGGGCTAAATGATGTTTACATCCGGTGATTCTGAAAGCCAGGGAAGGTGTGCAACTTCATCCTCATGTTCCTCAAACCATGATTGAACAGTTCGACTTCTGTTAATTGGGCATTATCATCTTTAAATGTGCAATCCTCTGACGGAAACAATGTCTCCGCGATTGAATGCACATGGTCAGTCAAAAGAGTGATACAGTCACAGCTAGTGATCCGCCCATGTAAGGTGATAACGGAACCTGCTGCAAAAGACAAGATCATGGCGGAACCGCTCCCATACGTCAGGGTAGGAAGGACACAGTCTGTGTTGTAGGCTTATGCGGGGGTTCTCCACACTTAAACCCGTCCCGTGGTGGGGAATAGTGAAAACCTTGATTCATCGGAAAACAAGACATGTTTCCATAGATTCGCAGTACACGTTTCATGTTGCTGGCACCACTGTAGTCTCCGTTTCATATTCGCCTTTGACACCAAAGTCTTTGTAATCGCAGCTCTGCCGTAAATATTGTGCTTATACAATTCCCTTCAAACGGTATGTGTCGAAACTGGCATTTTCAGTTGTGCATTAAGCACAGCAGCCACTCTTGTCACAGTGGTCTTACTTCTTGCTGTCACAATCTCTGTAATGTCTACCTGTCTCTACCAGTGAGTTTGGTTTTCCTGCCACATTTGTGTCTCGCAGATGATGTTGTGCAGTGAACATTGCATGCTGTCATGACCTTCCACACGGTACCATTTAATACCCCCAATACCTGTGCCACTTTGGTTACTGAAGCACCAACCGGACGGACTCCTACAATCTTCCCCCTTTGGAACTCCGACAGGTCACTCATTGTTCCTTCACCTGGAACGAAATTATACAAACACCGATTTACAATGCAATCACACAGACCCGTAAGACTATAAGCCACACTTTTTTACAAAAACAAAATTTTAGCTACATGATCATTTTATTCAAAAAGCAGCACATACCAAAGTCACTGTTTTCAGCTAGGTGTTTCCATTATTTTGGAAACACCTCGCTTGCAACAGTAGATCTGGCGTTTGAAAAGAGGCATATTATTTTGCACAGCCGAGATGACAAACCAATACGAATGAGTGAAACACACAGGTCGTATGACGCTTTACAATATCCCCTCATATTCTGCTGCGGTGCACATGTATAGTCTATTGCATTATCCAAAATGGATCCGGTCACAAAAAAACATCTGCAAAAAACTGTGTCTGCAACCGACTTCTACAGCTACCACATTATGCACAGACAAAGTGAACTAAATTATTTGCTTTATAACTGCAGTCTTTTTAGCCAATACTTTGTTGAAATATATGCCAAAATCTAGACGTAAAGGCTAAATTGTATACGCCATACTGAAACCAAATTAAGAAAGGAAATTTATATTCACCTGCAAGAAGTAGCTCAGAAAAATGATGCCAGAGCTTCAGAATCGGGCTAATTGGTAATTTTGCCATTATCGTTCACCGGAGGCCCACGTTACATGTATCAACGTACTCAGGACGCTATGACTTATGTGCGTTATTACAGACGTAGAGATTTGTTCATAACGTTTAAATGTAACGCAAAATGGACGGAAATATGTGAAGCTTTGCTTCCTGGCCAAAAAAAAAAAAATGATCGCCATAACATCATAGCACGCGTTTTCCTCCTGAAAGTTAAAACAATTATGAATGTATTAACGAAAGGATGTATATTCAGGAATATAAGATGTTACATGTGCTGTGTAGAATGTCAGAAACTATAACTACCGCATATGCATATTTTGCTTTTATTACAAAAACAAAATTTTACCAGATAATATTGTTACGGAAAAAGTGCTGAAATTCCAGATCCAAAAATAAATCCAATTCTTTACGAGGCAGTAAAGAGTAACATGATACACAGACCCTGTGGTAGTGTGAACAAAAGCTCACCTTCCATGTCAGGGGGCGTTTGTAGCAAAAGGTATCCTTGAACTCAGATCAACCACACTCAAACTGGTGATGACGGCTACCCTCAGTTTCGAAAATCTCCAACCGGTGGAGGTTTTACTGGGGAAATAAACGGTATGACACTTTTTGTAGCACTAAAGCCAGTTCATTGCCATTTTAAGGATTTTATTTTTCCTACGATATCTTCTGATCGTGTCATTTTCCCGATGGAGGAATTCGTTTTCTTATTTCGTGTTTACACCGAGGGAGTGTTGCCAAACGCACTGCGTTTATATTAAAAGCACTGTAATTTACCTCATTGTACTATGAACAATAGAAAGTGTGTTATGTCATATAAATATCGTATATCAGACTGTAAGATTACAATCTGCACTAAAAAAAGTTCTTAGGTTCTATTGTCCCGGTATTTCATTTTTACTTATTTGTTATTAGTGGGATCAAAACTGTTGTCTTGTGAATATTATGCCAGCATGCGGGATACTCCTTGATGGCTACTGCGCAAAATTTCAGAACCGGAATTCAGATGCCAGAGACTAGATATAGAATGTCTACTTGTTGATAAGTAAACTTCTGTATTTGCACATAAAAAAAATTTACGTTACTTCCTTTTAACAATTTGAAACAATTTATTCGTCATTTGAATTTAAATTATGATTCAAGAATTTATGACCCTTAAAATTTATCTGATATTACAGCGATGAAAAACTTGGACTAATTCTTACATTTTTAAATCATGAAAATGCATTAAGGAGTTGCTTCTGTGATCTCCCTTTGTTCATGGTGTATAACGTATTTTATAAAAATACCACAGTTTTTGAAAAATGGTTCTATAAATAGAATTTTAGAGGTCGGCAACACCCGTACCGAGCATACATCTTTTCATGATTCTTTCAGTAGTTTCGAGTCGGGATGCCTTTTCAATAAAAGTACGTGAAACCTGCTCCGTACCAGAGAAAATGGAAAGATGTCTTGATTTTAATATTCTAGTTCAGGGAAATTTTCAAAACGTCGTACGTTTCGTACGGACAGCGTGTAAGATTTCAATGTCTCGATGTACTCATTCCCATTAGTCACAACAGTCTAGAGATAGACCCTCCCATCGGTCACTACAGTCCAGAAATATTAGACTATTTAGAAATGCCCTTGGGCTCTGTCAGAATGAACTCGCATGCCGCACACCACGTTTTGCGGCTGATGTTTAGTAAACAAATAATGCTTTTCATCTTTGGAAATACATTCTTTTGTTCTACGCGTACCATATTTCTGGCCAGCGAGAGGGAGAGTGTAACGGAATAAAACTTCAATTTTTTAACCGTTACCGGCTATTTATCACCCAAATTTAAAGTGAGTTTCATCCATGAATTAAATTATCTTCTTTTATCAATAATAAACCGAAGGAAAATTTAAAGATGAGCCATCATTACAAGAGACATTCCTTAAGCATGAATAGTTTAAAACTTTAATACGTTTTCTTCGTGTTGAAATACATATTTACGTAAAGATACTACTGGATTATTGAACATACCACCGTATTATCGGAGAAAACTGACTGTGACACATATGTGTGCACATCTGAATGCTTCGAAATGAATATTAATATGGGCTGAAAATTTCCTTTGCTTATAATTAATAAGATAATAGGTTACGGATATATATAAAAAGCAAATTTATGTATAAAAATCCATTTAGCTGCACTTCTAGGGATTTTATTAACAGAAAAAATGTTACACGGTTGCTTACAGTATTTTTGAAAATGATTTTCTTTAAACAATATTAATACGAAAGAAAATCCACAAGCAGCATTTAGGTTAGGTAAAATTACTCCGATATGCACTCAGTGGACAAAACATTAGAGATAATGCTGATGGATAGTTGACATGGGCATTCTCCGCGAAGAGTGGAACAGATCAAATCCGAAAGCAAGCGATAAATAGGCGGAGTGCAGAGCTTCCAACAGGGTATCGCAATCGACAAATACGGGTAAACTTGATGGTCTGAAATGCATTGTGGACCGTTCTGTTGCCCAAGTGGTAGGGCCCTAGGGCTCCCGCAGACAGCATAAGAAACTGCACTGTGAATATACTATCGACAGCCGCACCAGTGCTGAGACAGCAAGCAATTGCAGGCTACAGGCCATTGATGATCGGGATCGAAGTAGAAAATCCAGGGTCAGACTGCAAGGTTGGCAACAACAGCGCAAATAACATCCAGGTTAAATATAAGAGGCCCAAGCAGAATCAGCAAACAAACGGCACGCGTGGCATGTTCAGGGCTACGGGAACAGACGCTCTACTCCTGCGGCATGGTTCACTATTTGTCATCGGAATTTATGCATCACCTTTTGCACGGAACATTAAACTGGACTCCTGCGGAATAACGTTGTGTCATGTGGTCAAGTAAATCCCGTTTTCAATTGTACAGAGCTAACTGGAGGGGTGTTAGTGTGGCGTAGACAGGATAAGTTCATGTCCCATTAGTTCAAGCTTGGTTCTGTATGAGGAGGAGGTAGCTCTGTGATGGTTTCTTGATGCTTCTGATGAGACACATTAAGTAAATTAGTATGTTAGGGGAGGACCTCAATCGTTGCGTGATACCAGTCTGTGATAGCTGATCACCTACACCTGGGGTGATCAAACTTTCGATTGTTTGTTTTATTAAACAGGCGTATGTTGTTCCATACGAACTGCCTGAGACCAGATCAAATTTTAAATTAACCAGACATCCCTCCCTAACTCTAACCAACTCCGGGTAAATATATTTTTAATATATTGGCGGGATTTGTCCAAAATATAAACTACCGTTATGGAAGCTTGTTTGTATCACTACTGACAGGGCACCTTTGATGGTAAGCCAAACCATTGGTTTCATTGCACTTTGTAGGAAATATGACAATTTTCCAGACTTTAACTCTTTTGCCTGCATTATCGACCAAAATACATCAAAGTTTTAATGTCAAAGAAATTATGGACATAACTGCCAAAATGCCTAATTCTTTTGGGCACAAAGTTTACGTAGGACGCTCTTTCGAATCCAAGTAGAAGAAAACGAAGCTGAATACGAAGGCCTGGTTTTTTTCACCGATATTAGGTGGCTTCTTGAAATATTTTTGAATCTCTTGCCAGAAAAAAATCGAATTCCGAGACACAATGGGAGAAAAGTATGCTCAGCTACAAGACACAACTTCTCTACAAAATTAGGATTTTGTAAGGGATCTCACAGGCCACACAACAACACATTCAGCCTTGGATTCCAAGAGAAAGGAAAGAGTGTTACAAATTTCGTGAGCACGCTGAATACTTTCGAATCAAAACTAGGCCTGCTAAAATATCAACTTGGTAAAGGAAACTTGAAATACTTTCCCAATCTTGAAAAACACGCAACACTTCAAACTGATTGCAATTTTGACAAATATGTACTTGAGGTATAAGTTCTGATAACAGAATTTGGCAGAGGATTCATAGACTTGAAAAACTTTTAGCACGTTTTAAGTTAATGTCATACCCTTTTAGCAAATGTGATATCGAGGAAGTTTCATCACAAACATTTCTTCTACTTTCCTCTTTGATTCTTCAGATTTAGTATCAGAAATTGTGAAAATTCTATCCGACATTGTACTGAAGGAAAGAGTGTCAGATAACACATTTTGAACTTTATCGTCAGAAAAAAAAATATCCCTGCTTGAGATCTGTTGCTTTGCGGCTTACTGCCTTCTTTGGATACACATATCTCTGGGAAGCAGTTTTTTCAGAAATGAAAATAATGAAGTCGAAATACAGAAGCTGCCTGACTGATTCTCATTTAAAAGCGTATCTCCGACTGTGTCTCACTGAATACATGCCTGATTATTGTAAACTTAGTGAGGACATATAGCGGCATGCATCAACATCTAAGAATTAAATACTGTAAATTAAGGATCAATAAGAAAAATTATATAAATTGTTTGAAAAATAGTGTTTCATTAATAAAACAGATTTAAATATTATTTTTCTGTATTTGCTTCCAAACTTACAAAATCACACGCACTAACAAAACACTCCTGATATAGGCTTATTCCTATTGAAATGTGCCTATATCACTGCGATAAATCTTGGTAGATCACAGTATGGAATGATAGCTTAAGTAAGATATTGGTTCCTCAAAATTTGGTCACCCCTGACCTACACGCTATACGTGAGTATATACGTATTACGATTATCAAGAAGAACGTTAAAGCTAAATTCAGTTTGCCGCGTTTCCTTGCATGGGCATGTTTTGAGATATTCTAAGAAAGGCAAGCTTTGAGATCATCTTGGTTTGAAAAAGAAATATTAATATTTTCCCCATTTAACTTTTTCTTCATATTTTTATATATTTATATACAAGATCATCACTTAACAAACTACTGTTCGCCAACGATTGTCATGGGTGGAGCTCTGCGCTAACTGCCTCGGCTCTCTCTCTATTCCCAAGAACCAGTGTTATCATATGTGCCTTCTGAGTGCTTCATAATCATCATTGTCAACAATTATCAAACCGCCGTTGGATGAAGGCCTCCCAAAATTTCTTCCAGAACTGTCTGTCTTGAGCCTGTCTCCTTCATGTTACACGGGCATGATTTCGAGTTTCATCCATTTATCGCTCATGTGGTCTTCTTCTGGTATTTTTTCTCTGTCCTGGAATCCAATCGAAAATTTCTGTTGCCCATCGGTAGTTCGTTCTTCTGGCAACAAGTCCAGTCATTGTCATTTGAGGTAATTTACGCTGATTATGATACCTTCCACTTTTGTCATTTTTCCTTGTCTACGAGTTCCTGTATTTATCTTTCCAGGTTACACCAAGAATGAATCTCTATATTTATCTCTCCATGTTTCTTTCCGTTATCTGTAGCTTTTGTATGCCTTTAAATTAAGGACCATGTTTCTGCTGCGTATGAAAAAACTGGATTATGCCTTAAACCTTTTCGTTTTAAGGCATAATGACATATTGCTCTTGCAAATTATACAATTTCTTCTAAAAGCTGTCCACCCGAGTTTTATACACCAGTTGTTTTCGCCATTAACGTGGGTCTTGCTTGTTAACCTGAGTGCTTACTGATCTTAATGTTGCTCATGTTAATCGTTAACCCTCATAAATCAACTTTTATGCGTCGTGACAAAGCAAAAAGGATTAACTAAAAGGTAAGCTCTGCGTACAGCATCTAGAAAAAATTTTCTTCCTTTCTGTGAAGTTTTTACAAAGAGGTTGTTAGATAGTTGACATAATGTTATGTGAAGTTCTATAATTGAACATTTGGCCTCGGTGAAAAAGAGATAGTAATAGTTTTATCATAAATGCGTGATCAAAATGTCAACAGTAAAGTTACTCTGTCACCATTTTTCAGAACTCACAACTATTCTTAACAGGGAATTAAACTATAGTCCCACCATACAGGTTTTGGCGTCACATAGTTACTATAAATAGCTAGCACGTGTGTGAAGAACATGGTTTAGGCGAGATTTGGTTAGACCTAACGTGGATTGCGAAGGAAGCATGCAGACAACGGATTTGAGTGTCATCTTCCTGAATGAGTTTAAACTAGGCCATTTTGCGGGAATTGCCGTTTGAAAAGTTAGAATGCGTTTGGGGATAATGCAGCCAACGATAGAACCATTCGACAATAGTTTGTGAAGCTTCAAAGCAAAGATACGGACCTTCAAACCGAAGCACGTAGTTGCAGACCTGTTGCTGATTCTGATGATGTTCTGTTACGTGTAGTTGAAGCGGAACTCTGAAAAACATGTCGTGAGATAGCAGCAGAGGTAAGCGTCCACCATATGACCCAATTAAACTAGACATTTGAAATTCTGCACGTCGCTGCTTGTCAGGAGTAAACAGGAACATCTCCTTCCTCGAATAGTCACTTCCGACGAGAAGTAGGTCCTTTATGATAACTGGAAATGATCTGCACAATGGTTAATCAACAGTCTGCTGAATGGCATCCTGAGCAACACCTACACACCAAGAAGATGATACCCTTTGACTGGTGGTCCACAGCCGGGATTATTCTTCGGAGTTTCCTGGCAGGTGTCCAAACCATTACTGCAGGACGTTATTATGTTCTATCACACAAGACGCACCAGAAATGTCTTCAGAAACAACTGGCTTTGGTCAACCGGCATGGGGTTCTTCTGCTCGAGGAAAACGCCCGCCCTTATGTCGCACAACGAACGATGACGACACTAAGTTCCTTGGGCTATGAAGCACTGCCTTAACCTTCCTATTCCCTGGACTTCTCTCTGACAGACTGTCATGTGTTTAGTAAACTGGATTCCTTATTAACCGGGAAACATTTCCCCACAAACAACGATGTTCAACGTGCAGTTGTGGACTTCTTCGGGTCCGAGCCACAAGGATTTTTTGTTCCGGGTCGTGGCCTTGTCGGACAGATTGCAACTATGTGTCCAAGCCCAGGACCATTATTTTGCCTAGGTAAGTTGTCCTACTTTTCAGTACTCGCCGTCGACGTGTGCTGGATCTTTGCCGAGATTTCATTCGCACCAAACTAAGAGCTATACAGAAGAAATGCGCCTTCATTGCTCCAATTGAAGTAAGCCGCCCAGCTGGCGCAGTGGCCTAAGCTCTGACTTATGATTATTCGTCTGAGACGAGTATGTCTTCGAACCACGGTGAGCCATGGACGTTGTTATTTTGCCCTTTTCCTGGCACCAGCGACGATAAATTAGTGACAGATGACTGCTTATAGCCAACTAGTTTGCTCATGGTGATCCTTAAACCTGCAATAAGGAATGAAATAATAGAATATCCGAATCCGGAGGAGGATGGTATAGATTCGAATCGAATCCATCCACCGGCAAAGGTTATATTTCGCTATACATGCGCGCGAACGTTTAGATTAATCTCTGGCCGTTAGGTTCGAGAAGAAATTGTGACCTACACAAAACAAGCTTATGGCTTGCATATTGAATTAGAGAGGAATGCTTTTCTTTATTATGTGCGAGTTTAAGAAACATCGTAAGCAAATTCAGGTTATATTTCGCTATACTTGCGCTCGAACGTTTAGATGAATCTCTGGCCGTTAGGTTCGAGAAGAAATAGTGACCTACGAAAAACAAGCTTATGGCTTGCATATTCAATTAGAGAGAAATGCTTTTCATTTTTAAGTGCGAGTTTAAGAAATAACGTAAGCAACTTCATGTGCTATAAGCATTCACTTGTACCTAACGTAGGAACGAGCAAATGCTTATAGCTAATCAAGAGGGAAGGAAATTTGCTAATTCCGTTAGGAAAGCTAAAAAACCATACCTTACAGAGAATCACTATTATTATTTAATAATTAATATAAATATAGTATTTAATAACATATTTATATACTGGATGTTTATTATTTGTTAATTTCAATGCTTTTTCAGGATAATCACTAAATAAGCAGTAGATAATCACTCCAATATTTCAGGCAGTATTTTCTTCAGAAAAGAAATTTATTCAATCTTAAAAATATTTTTATTTTATTTTTTATTATCTCAAAAATTCATATTTAATCTTGATCACTATGAAAGGCGAAAGGCAACAGTCTTCTATCATGTATTACAACTTGCCCTAAAGTATTTGAAAATAACAGCACTTTAAATGTAAAGCAAGCTCTTCGGCTGTGAACTTTTGTAAAAATCAAATACCTATCTTACCACCATGATAAATCTTTTCGAAATTACATTCGTTTTTAATATAAACATGGGTAAATTATTTTATATTAATTTCTGCTACCTCGCTGTTCAAGGGTTGCAAGGTGATAAATATTTATTTAAACAGAATGAAAAATAATTGCAAATATATATATATCTGTAGAATAAGAAATCCAAAAATAAAGTCAGTGTTGTGTGGTTAAAAATTTGCTAACAATACAGGCATTTTAGAATATCGAATTTCGCCAAAATTCTTTGCAGAGATATCATACATTTTTTTTATATTTTAAAAATACGCAAAACGGTCTAATTAATATTATAATACAGCGAAAATATATATTTGGAATTAATTTTGCACGGATAATTCTCTGTAATGAAAGGTATTGTTCTCCAAACGCCACTCATTCAGACACTATAAATCAAATATGGCGGGAGTTTTGAGTTAACGTCGACATGTCTCTGAGTCACTGATGAGAAGAACATGTTGCATGTGAATTTTGGAAACTCATGTGATGAGAAGAATTGATGGACAAATGCGTATTCTATTAACCTAAATCTATGCTATTATGTGCATAAGTTTATCTTAGAATTAGGTAAAAAGAGGTTAGCCAGAGAGACTTATACAACTGAACCTGGAAAAATATCCCACTGCTCAACTAGAAAACTTGACACCATGGAGGAATGCACGTAATGAGACGACGCTCACCGCACATGCAGCTAAATCGGTGAGAAATGAAAAGAAATAATTTCTAAGGGATTAAATGGAAGCTACTGGATTCCTTAGCTGATGTGGTTGCCATGCTGCGCAATATTTTTCAGAACACGCAGAAGCATCAAATGAAAAATGTTCCCAACGGTGTGCCCCGAAATGTATTAATATTTTTTAAATGTAAATTTTTTTTCCGGTAGATGATAGCTGGTCTGATCAAGCAGAAATGTATATGTGTAAACGTTTTGAGTTAAACGATTTTCTGAAAAGAGCATGCGATGATGAAGGAAGAAACATTTCGATTCCTATGTAGGCGCCAAAACGATCTGTGGTTGGAGATTTGTTCTTGATGTTGCAAAGGTGGAAGGATAGCAAAGAAACAAAAAGGCATTAGACGAATGACCCTGATGATGCAACAATGGCAAGATTATATTATAAATTCCTGTACAGGGCTGTACTTGTTATTAAACATTATGGCAAATGCTCTAATCTGATTTGTCAAGCTTTTCGTACCGAAACAACACGTGTAAAAGAGTAATACTTTCATTCAAATGCTTTAATATTTTCAAGATATTTATACAATTTCATGGTAACAAAACGTGCAATCACCAATTAAGAATATTTTCAACATTCCAACAAAATGTAATATACTGAGATCATATTTTCACTTTACTGTTCCCACTTCGTCACTTGCACGCTAATTGAATGAGTTGATATATTGTGTTTCAAAATGACTGCTTCATATTATATAATTGTTTCGTTTTCTAAAATGGTAATTGCAAAAAATTGCAGAAAAACTTCAATGAGTGTTGGTGGCTTTTTAGAATGTACTGCAATACATAAATGGTTAATAATGGAAAATGCGCTACCTGCATTGCTTATCTGTACGGTATGAAAAAATGACCATTAAAGATGTCAAACGCATTGCTCAATAAATTAAAACCCAGTTGTCTGAAATTTAATGCACCGATGGCGCTCTCAAGACGATTAAAACCATGATATTTGCCAGATGTTAATAGTTGGGTACCTTGGTGTTTCAGTTGTTGGATAAAATTTAACCCCCAGGAATTCCATATTAACTCCTTTAAGAATACAAAAACTCCTTTAAGAATACTTTCGTTGTTTTGCTTAGAATTTAGTAATTTTTAAATTGACCATATTTCCAAGTACATTATTTAAGCACCTAAATACTACTCTATGAATATTAAAAAAAAAGCAAATTATTTTACCTCTATCTAGATCAAAGTTGAAACAGATACTATACTATTTAAGCAACGTAATTGTACACTGTAAAAATCGAAAACTCTGTTTAGTACTTTGAAAATTTACCCACTCGAAAAAAATAAACCAGGTTATACTATATTTGTCCTATACAATAATATAATATGGAATTTTCCAGTTTTTCAAAAATGTAAATACCAAATTATTATATACCATAATGATAAAACTTCTAAATCTACTATCTAAATTTTATGAAGCATGTTTTTGATTCCTAACTTAGCTCAGAACATTTACAATCGGGCTGATTCTCCCCAGATCAAGCATTATGACCTTTACACATTGTAGAAGTCTTAATTTTTATTAAGTTTCTTCTTTGTAAACTACAAATAAAATTTGAAGACTGTGGGGATCCACTCACAATTTTCCTCCAAGATATCCATCTCTTGGTGAATTGTGACTCTACCAATTTAGCATGATCTGTTATCATTCTGTTTCTAATCATTCTTTTAATACTCCATATAACTTGTTGGGTATTAATTACCTTTTTCCTTTTCATTATCGATGACTCTATTTCGCGCCAACCACATCTCGCATTTTGTTTCAGTTACAATGATCAAATACACAATATTTTCCCTTTAGGGACTGGACACATTTTAATTATCTGAGCAGCACCTGGCGATGCAAAGCTGGCTGACGACAATACGCCCAACCAAACACGCTTGTTAAAACGACAGTTCCTAAAGAATTGAAGTCTGTCTTCCACTAGACCACAATTCCAGCAAAGAAAATTAGACCTCCCTGCCCAGCGGCCGGCTCTCTGTTTGGTCGGAAGCACATCATGCCCCAGCTTATAGACAAAATCTCTTCTTGTAGAATACAAAAAAAAGTAACCTGTCATATTTTCCCAAGCTCTCTCATTAAAAAATAAAGATGGAACAGCAAATTCGAGTATTTCTAATCTACGGGATAGTATTTTTAAGAAATACAATTATTTTACAGTTTTCACATTGTCTAAAGTATTACAATGCATACAATTTAGCCCTTCTCTGTAAAATACAGGATTAGAATCTTTCATTGGTCTTTTCCAATGAGTTGCATTTAACACAGAATTTTTAATGTCCAATTCAATTAAATATCTCCTGAAGGTGTAATTTGGGAAACGACAATTATTCAGCCATTTTCGAATCAACCATAAACGTATTGATTGAAATCAAGTCTTTACGTTCTTGATCTGCAACCCACCTTTATTTATATTCTGGTAAAAAACATTACGACCAATATATTCTTTCGTTTTACCACTCCACAGGAATTGAAACATCAGGCTTGTCATTGTCAACAACAAAGACCTGGGCAGATCGAAGAGAAGCCCCGCATATGCACATTTGGTCACCATAAGAGAACTGATCAATTTGGCTCTGTTACTCAGCAAAATTCGGTGAATTTGCCATCGTTGTATAGTCTGTGAGAGTTGATCGATTATCACATTCCACGTTGTTTCTCTTGGACCTGAATGAGTGAAATGTATACCCAAGATCTTAATCTCTGCAAGACATAGAATTCATCCATGTGTTGTCCACATTTCCCAAAGGATTGCCTTTGATTTTTGTACATTTGATTTCGCGCCACTGAATGTTTCATATTTTTCAAAATCTCCTAAGGCCTCAGTTATAGAGTTTTCGTCCTTTAAATATAGAAAAATGTCATCCTCAAAAGCGGTATATTTAATTTTTTTATGATTCTGTGCTGGCACAGGAATTCTTTTAATTTGCTGTTAAACATTATCTTCTTCAAAAACAATGCATTAGTCAAAACAAACAAGGAAGGAGAAAGAGGTAAACCCTGTTTGATACCTCTCTCTATTTTTATTCTTTTTGTTTTGTATCCACTGATTAATACTTGTGCATAAGAGTCCTTATGCATTATTTCAACGGTTTTCATAAATAGTTCTGAAACACCATATTCTCGTAAAATTCGCAGCAACGCTTCATGGTAAACCGAGTCAAACGCTTTCTCTTGGTCTAAAGAGAATAGACCAAACTTGATTTTTCTTTCATTTATTAAGAAAACAATGTCCCTTGAAATGAAAAGACTGTGCGAGATGTTTCGAACGGGAATAGCACAACACTATTGAAAATCAACTAGTTTCTGAATTACACTTCTAATTCTATTATTGAGAATTGTAGCCAAAATTTTGTAGACTACATTCAGCAAAGTAATAGGTCTAATTTTATTAAAGTTTATTTCATTTCGTTCTTCCTTCTTGATTAACTTAATATATCCCTGTTTAAGTTCAATTGGAATTCATTCCTGAATCATTTATTCCAACATTTGAATTAGAATCATTGCAATTTGAGTCTCAAACAACTTAAAAAATATTGTCATTATGCCATCAGGTCCAGAGGACTTCTGTTTTTTTCTTTATAGCTGTTTGCACATCTGTTAGAGTAATTTCATTTCCTAACATTTCATTTTCTCTTTCATCTACTTTTGGAAATTTGACAAAATTTGTGAGATTGTTAAATTCTACCTTCTGTTTTCTGTATAATGTTTGAAAAAAACCATGTGCCTCAGAAATCGTATTATGAGTATTGTTCTGATCATCAATATATATCAAAGGAAGACCCATCGCTTTGCGCTTTGCCTTGTTTTTTTTATACACGTTAACCATGTTTTCCTCTTTTTACAAATCTGCTGTTGCCAGACCTTCTCTAATGCGTATTCCAATTGTTGTAGTGATTTCCATAATTTCCATTTTTACATTGATTATTTCTTGTTGGTTACAACTCCGTATATTTCGTTTTTTCAGTGCTCTCAACATACTTTCAGAATGTGAAAGTTACCTATTTTCTCTTCTGCTATCTCCTTTGCTCTCCCTTGTAAATACTGACACAATTGTTGTTTAAAAATACACCAAATTCTGAAATTTATTTCCACTTTTGCTATGTAGCTCTTTGATATATTCTGTAATCTCTCTTTGAATGTCTTCATTACCCAAATGAAGAGTATTCATTTTCAACGGCATTTTCCTTCTGCGAGTGAAATTATAAATAACAACCTTCCACTTAACAAAATGATGATCTGATATATGCACAGGATGTGCATTTGTGTCAATTATTTCTATATCTTCCAAAACGTTTATATACTGTGTGAATACATAGTATATTCTAGAGGGAAGGCCTCTAGCCTCCCACGAGAAACCAGGAGTATTTTGTTTGAGAGTTCTCCAAATTCAATATAAATCGTTAGCCAGAGCCCAGGATCGAAACAAGGTTTGACTTCCGTCTGAAAAAGTAGCTTGACTCCAGCAATCTCGATGGATATCCAACACGGAGTTGAAGTCTCCCGCAAAGAATAAAAAATCAAAGTTTCCAGTTAGGTAGTACGGAATGCTCCGAAAGAAGTCCTAACGCCCTGGAATCGTTGGATGTAACATACACACACACTAGTTTGAAAAGAAAACCATTCTATTCAAAATGACAGTTCATCCAGAGATCGAATTATGTTCTACGGAAATAACAGTAATCATTTCACAATTACTTTCCTTAGTGGAACACGAAGAAAGTTGGAAGAATATTTCAAACCGATATAATAATTGCGGTCTTCTCTCCTCTGTGAAGCAAGAGAACGGACCTTGAATCAGTAACGGATAACAAAATGAGCTCTTTAATCTTTGGACGACCATAACGCGCGAAGCACCCTGTCATCCAAACTACCACGACCGATCGAAAACGGCTGTCTAGAATGAGTAGAGTTTTCTACAGAATCTTTAATTTTGCACTGCCACTGCGTAATTAGCAGAATCCACGCTTAGACGCCTTCGTTGTCGCTAAACAAATAAGTAAAGCAGGTGTCGGTATCTCCAGGGTAAATTTTTTTTTTCATGACATAGCGTGCCTTCTCTGCGACAAAATGCAGTGATATCTCCAGGGAAGCATCTAAAGTTCAATAAACATCAATATTGCAGATCGAAAGTTTCGTGTGGTGACCGAGTACTAATTATTTTTATTACTTGTAGAGGGGAAGAAAAAAATTCTGAAACCAGCAACAGACAGTTTTGGGAATTATCGTGTTCTATGCGACCGAAGAGTTAACGACTGTGGTCGTAAAATGGTTTAACAAGAACATGTTCAAGTAATTTTCATCTCCAACAAATGCATACGATTGAAAAAAAGATACATTACTTCGATTTGTAGCAATGTAATATCTTCTCCACTAAAGAAAGGGATGTAAAATAGCACCAACTAGCGACAGAATTTTCCACAATATATAGACGAACAAACTATTTTAAATACAATTCCACCGTGAATAAGCTACGTCACCAAAATGAGCCTTTCAGCTAGTGCTTTCAGAAGAAATAATATAATGGAAAACACAATGTGCGTTAATGTTCCTAAAAACTATATTATGGAAATGCTTATATGAAGTATGAAAATGTATTCTTATATCGCCTTGCCGAAGAAGTGTACTGCGCAATATCTTTTCTTTATTACTGAAAAATATTGGACATTTTTCGGTTCAAATCGGATAAATAGGTACAAAGATTATATACCTAGCTGAGCATGCAATTTTGTGGCACATTAAAAGACACATGTGCATAAATGTAAATAAAAATTGAACTTCAAATACACCTCTTTTGTCTCAGAAAGTTCTCATAAAAAGACACCGCATCTTTAGGAAAAATATTATGTTGCGGTAATTTGCATATTTCTGCCAATAACTTCTGCTGTTGCATCATATAGACCAGATATGAAAAAGATATCAATGAATTCGTTCTCAATATTCGGTCATCACAAGACAAAAATTATTTTTGTGTCAGGCAAATCATTCGTCATGTGGTGCTGAGAGAAGGGCAGAAGGATGACATGTTTACGTAAGTAGTTATTTCTTTTGCGAAAGTAAGGTTAATAAAAAAAACAATGGCGGAGATGGTATCATTGTATTTTCTGAACTGATAAATCGAAGGATTATTGGAGTATCAAAACCTAATGTCTTTAAAAGTATTTCACAAAATTAGAAAAAAAATATTAAAACGTATCCCTTAAGTAAATTAGGGTTAAAACTAACGTTTCCAGACACTGATGGCTGTTCATGTTACAAAAGCGAGCTGATATTTCTAGAAGTTCGAACAGTTTTTACATAAGAAATAAAGACAAAGGATTTCGGTTTTCGGTAAAACTTTTCGTGAAATTATTGGCATTTCTCGCACTAGTAGAGTAATTACAAATATACTTTTACTTTTTAATTTCTCTGGTTTTGTAGTAAAAGCACTGCAACCACCTTCTGTTATTCTAGTCTAAATCATATAAAGTTTTCAGTATTTTTTTATAATAAAATTATAAAGTGTTGGAAAAAAACAATTTTAATGGGAGGTAGTGAGCATTTTAATTTGAAAAAAACGCTGTAAGTAGCGAAAACTGTTTTAAAACCATTAAACAACTAGACTTTCAATGCTAATTTCACTTATGCTATTTCAATCAACAAATATTAAGATAAAGCGTTGGGAACAGAAAGGGTCCATGTCTTAAAGATTATTTTAAAATCCCTGTGCTGGATTCTCTGAATGTACCAAGTACGCATATTTGTATTCTTTGATTAAAAAAATCGTTTGCTTTTGTAACGAGTTAACCGAGAAAGGAAAATTTCCTGCACATCGTTTTAGGCTGTGACGGCAAGCTTCGTGTTTTTTTATTCCTCCGACGCTGAATATGATACACATGACTCAAATCAAAAATTCGTGGTTTAAAAAAAATGAAGATTAATAATGTCCCTGTCAGATACACATGTCAACGGAATTACATGACTCAGATCAGAAGGAATTTGACGGGAGTATTTGTTAAAAGCAGGTTTTCCTCATTTTGTACCTTAACAAAAACACTTTCGAACAACACACAGTTTAAAAATAAAAATACAATAGCGAGTCCAAAAATTCAAAGAAAAAAATAACGTTTATCAGAACTGCCCAAAATCAAAAGAGAGTTTTATTGAAATACACTGCTAGCCACCCAAAATGCAACACCAAGTAAAACACGAGATAGCAAAGCCAGGTTTACTGGACACAATGCAACAGATACAAAGATGAAACGATTGAGCTTACAGGCCCATGCGACTTGCGGAACACGCAGACATCAATAGTTCGTGTGGCCTCCATGGCTGGCAATAACGGCCGCTACACGCCGCGTCATCGAACGAAAGAGGCTTTGGATGTGGGCTTGTAGTATGTTGGTCTAGGCTGCTTTCATACGTTGCCACAGTTCATCAGGCGTAGCCGCGGGTGGTGCTTACTGGGCTACTCTATTGCCGATCAGCGACCAGACGTGTTTGATGTGCTACATATCGGGAGAACAGGCGGGCCACGGCAGCAGTGACACCTGGTCGGCCATTAAGAATTGTTGCACGATGCGTGCCGTGAGCGGGCGCACATTATCCTGTTGAAACGTGGCCGTAAGGCAGGTCCTCCAGGTAAGGGAGGACTATAGGCTTTAAAACGTCGGAGATGTAGCTGTGGCTGTTGAGTGTACCGGCGATGCGTACCAGAGGTGTGCGGGTGTCATATCCAATTGCACCCTAAACCATAACGCCAGGCGACGGACCGGTATGGCGATGCATAATGCAGGCGTCCTACAGTCTCTCGCCGCGGTGCTGCCACATGCGGATCCGACCATCGTGGTGCTGCAGGCAGAAGCGGATTCGTCGAAGAAAACAATGTCGTGCCATTCCGTAGTCCAGGTGCGGCGTTCAACGGCCCACTGCACCAGCAATCGCCGGTAGTGTAACGTCAATGGTAATCGGAGCAATGGACACCGTGCGATAAGTTCCCGCTCCTGCAGACGACGTCGAACGGTACGTGCTGTCACAGGTTGTTGCAGAACACACCCTAATTCCTGCGCTAACGTTCGTGATGTTGTGGTGAGAGCCGTCAAATCCCACCGCACAACATGCAGGTCCTCTTGTTAGGTGGTATGCCGCGGCTACGGCAATCACCCACGTCTGTCTGCCTATCCTTCCTGATCCCGCCGAATCCATAGTCGCACACTGTGGCTTGATGTCGTCCCGGGCGCCGATGTCTCGGTACTATAAACCGCTGTGGCGATAAGCCACTATTCGTCCTCTGTAGAACTCCGAAACGTGCTGGAATGACTGCCGTATTCTGCGACGAAACATAAGGAAGCTTCCCATGCACAAGTCCGGCAGCACAACACACTTCCACTACTTACATCCCGCCTTCTGTGCACCCTTCTTATAGTGCTTCTCGGTGGCGTGCCGGGCGCACATAATTTGCATATGCCCTGCAATGCAAATCGTTTGCATGTCCTCTCGCGCGCGACGCATGCTGCGAATTTTAGGCCAATCGGATGATTTCTTCTTGGTATTGCATTTTGGGTGGCCAGCTGTGTATATTACGAAACTGCGTAAAGATGAAGTTGACAACTCAGTAAAGCAATACTCTATGAAAATATTGCACCATTGTTAAGTAATTACATATGGATTCATATGTCCGAAAGATACAAATTTTTGGTTTTAATTTATTAATACTTTTGGCATGTGGGTCCAAGGCAGTAGAGAATGGCATCTGTGCTTTTGAGAACAAATATTTTCTAAAATTTTGAACGCACATACTCTCTCTCGAAACATCCAACGATGCACCTAACTAAGTGCTTGGGATTGATCTTACTCTTTCCTAATTTGTATCATTTCAAATGATTTGACTTAATAACTCTGCTTTTTACTATTGGATTTCAATAAACATTCTAATGATAAAACCCGAACATTTGATTTTTGTTTTCACACAAATAAAACAAAACTTCATAAAATAATCTAAACGTGAAAAGCGATCTACAAATGTTGATGAAGCTGGCTTTCTGCAAGTCTCCGATGCCATACACAGTCATCAATATGTATTTTCACAGTGCTGTGTTAACACAGGTCTCTGTATGGATAAAATACCTTTTATATTGAATTCGGTTCTCCCTGACTTTTTATAATTATCTTTTGCTGTAACAGAATTCCTTAAAAGAATGTATCACCAGTTCCGAATATTTGGATCAAATTTCGGACAAATTACTATATATTGATTTCAAAAAATCTTAGTGTTGTGTATGCTGTTGGGAGCTCCACACTAAATTCTAGAAAGCAGCTATCGAATAAACAGACCGTACCGGGAAAACATCTCAGTATCTCCAAGGTGTTCCCACTTTTGAATGGATATTGGTTTCATGTAAAATGCAACAATAGGATACATTAAATAACAGATAGAAAGGAAACCCAATTCACCAAAATTATCTGAAACAACATTTCGCAATTTCTATAGTAGTTTGGAAGAGAAGTCTGAGTAAATTTTCCAAGATGTTTTTGTTTGCGATTTTCAAAATTGGGAGCAATGTAACATCTACTAAATAATTAGAGTCAAGTTTAAATGACAAAAGTGTTTTAAAAAGATTATTATATATATATATCCTAATTAAATACTAAAATTTTAATTTTAAATTAAAAACATGGAAGAATGGATCGTGTTTGTTGAAGTTAAAGGGAGTTTAAAAAACATTACATGTATGAGTCTCACTGAAGAACTAAAAATAGTACTCTGAAGAACAGGATGATATTTATTATTTCAGAAAGGTCTGCGGCGATATAAATGTAAATATCGAAATAGGTCACAAATCTCAATTATTCCATTTAAGCTAATTCAAAACGAACGAAAGAAAACTGAAACTTTATTAGTGCAGAAAATTCTTATCACCATGTTTCTCAATCAATAAGACAATGGTCTAATGAGAGAGGTGGATTTGAAGGCTCATCCTATTCATTTTTATAAAATAGTTACTTTTGCCAAAAATGTGCATTTGTAACTTCTCTATGAAACGTATAACATTTATATCACACGGCACACAGCCAAACAAGAAAGCTGAAACCAAATATTCGGTTTTAATGAGCATGTCTATTTGTTGTGTTGAAATCGTTACTGACGAGAATAAAACTTACCAAAGTTATTGAACGTGAGAAAAATCGTATAGAAAAAAATTCCACCAGATTTCTACAATCGATAAAATATCCAAAAATAGCATTTGCTTCTTATACTAGCGAATAAAAGAATGTTACTAAAATTAATAGATGATATTAAGACAAATAGATTATAAAATCGTATATTTAAAAGACGAAATATAGCAGGAAACAAGATAAAAGTACACGCCTTTTCGCTGAAGCATTTTCACAATGAAAAAATTCAAAATAGCTGAAAATTATTCTTTACGGCAAAAGCTAAGGCGAAAGAACTTTTCAAATACGCCTTCCTGAAGCAGAGGCAGGGAGAAAATGTATGATTCTCACGCCCCATAGCGGAAACACTTTGTATTACGTAAAGGGCATAATACTTCCCATCTTTATTTTAGTGAATTGCAGACAGTAAAAAATAACTTCTGAATAGCGTTTTTAAAAGTGCAGATACAGCTGAAACAGAAATACATAACGAACACGTAGCGATAGAACTGTCCATTACAAATCTTCTAAAATTGAAACCTAAGTGTTCCATAAAGCAAATTGTATTATTTGTTAAAGCAACTTTTTAAATAGCGCATTGAGAAACATATATTCAGAAAAACCTTTTGCGGCCCTTGCAACGAAATCGTGCATGATTTTGAGAAGAAAATACGCACAACGTGTTTTCATAGTTGGCAGTATGTGACCGAAAAATATATGTTAATAGGTTTTCTATACCCACAAATATTGTTTTAAACAGGAACGTCATCCAACCCACTCTAGTGTCACACTTGTGCTTTAAAATTTGAAATTATATGAGCAGCATTTTACACTTGAACGTTTGGCAACAAATTAAAACAAGAAAGATGACACCGAATTTTCGGGTGTAATAAGCACGTCTTTGAATCCGTTCTGAGGCAAATTAAATTTATCAAAAAATCTACTCCAAGTCAATGGAGTCGCCATGGAAACCAATAGTATCTGACGGAAGAAAGAAGTTTTTCAGTAGGGATTATAATCCCTCAGATATTGCTGTAAACGGAATCATGAGCTTACGCCCTCTGGTTGCAGACTTGTGTGTTAAGTAAAACAAGAATTTATATGAGAAACATTTCGCATCGGAAACGCTCAATAACACAGAAATATTTTTTTAACTCGGACTATTAGAAACAGAGGTATCGACAAAAATAAGATGTGACTTTACGTCCCCTGATGGGAAAACCATGCATTATTTCAGGAAGAAAGTATTCTCAAAAGGATTTTCCATATGAGAGGTATAGGTCCAAGAAAAAAAAATTCAGTCCAGTTTTCTGGAGCCTTGATTTTACTACAAATACGTCAGAAGCAGAAATTAACACTTTTGCCCCCTGGTGGCAAAACGTTTCTTTACCAAACATTAGAAATTATTTGAAAAATATTTTCCATCAGTTCTTGAATGCGATACAGGAAGAATTTTTCAAATCGGAGTTTTAGATGCAGAAATAACGCAGAAAACGTAATTTTCCTTTGTGCCCCCTAGCGGAAAGTCTACAATGTACGTGAAAATTTTCAGTTTTTAGGAAAAACATTTCGCATCGGAAACACACTCCAACAAAAAAGGATTTTTTTTCAAATCGGACTCCTAGAAGTAGAGATATTGATAAAAACATGATATACATCTACGCCCCTAGAATAGAAACCATGCATTATTTCAATAAGAAAATGTTCCTAAAAGGCTTGTCGACTTTGAGTAGTATCGGTCAAAAAATAACTTTTTTTTCAATTGAGATTACAGAACCTCATATTTTGCTGCAAATACATCATAAGCGGAAATTAAGGCTTACGACACTTGGTGGCCAAACCATTCTTTTACAAAAAATTTGAAATTATTCGAAAGCATTTCCCATCAGGAGCTGTATCCGGTGCAAAAAGAATTTTTCAAAACGGGGATTTAGAAGCAGAGCTACAGGGGTAAAGCAATTTACCTTTACGCCCCCTAGCGGAAAGTCTATGAATCACTTGAAAATTTTCAAATTATATGAAAAACATGTCACACTAGAGACACTATCCAACAAAGAAGTATTTTTTTCTAAACGGGCTCCTAGAAGTAGAGATATTGACAAAAATAAGATGTACATCTAGACCCCCTAGCGTAGAAACAATGCATAATTTTCAGAAGAAAATGTTTCTAAACGGTTTGTCGACATGAGTACTATAGGTCTACAAACGACGATTTTTTCAATCAAGATTTTAGAAGCTCATATTTTGCTGCAAATGCATCAATAGCGGAAATTAAGGTTTACGCCTCCTGGTGGCCAAACCATTTTTTTCCCAAAAATTAGAAATTATGTGCAAACGATTTCCCATCAGGAGCTGTATCCGGTGCAGAAAGAATTTTTCAAATCGGAGATTTAGAAGCAAGGATATCGGGGGGAAAGCAATTTACCTTAACGCCCTCTAACGGAAAGTTTATGATTTACTTGAAAATTTTGCAATTATAAGAAAAACATGTCACACTGAAAACATATCCAACAAAGAAGAAATGTTTCAAATCGGGCTTCTAGACGTTGCGATATTGACGAAAATAAGATATACGTCTACCCCTCCTGGTGGAAAAACTGTGGAATATTTTAGGAAGAATATATTCTGAAAAGTTTTTTCGATGCGAGTGGCATCAGCCCACGAAAGAATTTTTTCAATCGATGTTTTAGAAGCTTAGATTTTATGGTAAGTATATGTAAGGTCAGGTGATGCGTAACATCACAGCCTCTCCTTGACAAATGTCAACCCCGCCTTCTCGTGGTGCATCCTGTTCCTACTAAAGGGGCTCTGACGACCGCCAATAGCGGTATAACTATACCATCGGGATTAGAGGAAATTCTATCCCACACTCACCAACCCGCTTGGCCAGCGTGGTGAGTTATGGCCAAACCCCTCCAAAATGACTCCACAACTTAAACCTTGGCCCTCAGTCTCCGGCAGCTGGAATGTACCTGGCCAAGGCAGCGGCCAGTGCGACATGAAGGCAGAGGGTGCTAAGAATCCCCGGAGGACCGGACTAGGCTGCCATCTGATGCTGACCTTGGCAACGTACAATGGACGCTCCCTATCTTCTGATTCAAGGCTTCTTGAATTGGAAGAGGAACTACAAAAGATTAAGTGGGACATCGTGGGGCTAAGTGAGGTAAGGAGAAAAGGAGAAGATCTCGTCGAACTGAAAAGTGGACATCTCTTCTACTATCGTGGGACAGATACTGGCAGAACTAGTGGTGTTGGATTTATAATAAACAAGAAACTGAAGGATAAAGTTGTAGAAGTTGAAAGTTCCTCTGACAGAGCTGCACGGCTTGTTATCCAACTCTCGAAAAGATACCAGGCTCAGATTATTCAAACTTATGCACCCACCACAAGTCATCCTGAAGAAGAAATTGAAGAATTTTATGAGGAAATTTATCATCTAAATAATAAAGGTAAGCAGCACTTGAAAATGATTATGGGAGATTTCAATGCAAAAATAGGGCAACGGCAACAGAATGAAACTTCAGTAGGTAAATTCGGTCACGGCAACAGAAACCAGCGTGGAAATACTCTCGTTGAGTTTGCAGAGGCAGAAGGGTTTTTCATCTTGAACTCCTTCTTCAAGAAAAAGCCGCACAGGAAATGGACATGGAGACATCCAAATGGGACGACAAGTGAAATTGATTTTATTATGTGTAGCAAAAAATTCGTCATAGAAGACTGCAGTGTGCTAAACAAGTTCAACACAGGTAGTGACCATAGATTGGTGAGATGTAAGATGCACCTCAACACTAAACTTGAACGTGGCAAGCTCATAAGACAAACAAAATCTATTGACATAACCAACCTTAAAAAACACCATAATACCTTCAAGTTGGAACTGAAGAACAGGTTCTCTGCTTTAGAAGGCCTAACATCGGAAGAAGTGGACATCTCTGAAGTTAACAGAAAAGTAACCAAAGCTCTTATGGAAACAGCAACAAAATTAGCTGGGTCTAAGAACAAGTTGCATGTAAATAAATTATCAGGAAAAACGAAAATGTTGATGCAAAAAAGAAGAGAGATGAGGACAACTAAAGAAGATGTGACTTCCAAAGTGGAATATATAGAGCTATGCAAGACAGTAAGAAAAAGTATCACTGAAGACGTAAGAAAATTCAACTGTGAACAAGTGAGGAAAGCAATTGAAAACAACCAAAGCCTAAAGATAGCAAAGGGACATCTCAGTAAGGGAAGAAAACAGATTATGGCACTGAGAAAAGAAGATGGTTCTGTAACAAGAAATAGAGGCGAAATTTTGACAAGAGTGAAAGATTTCTACTCCAAATTATATGAAAGTGATGATACATGCACTCCAGAGATCATGAAAGATACCAGTACCAGAGTTCCTCCAGTCCTTCCAGCAGAAGTTGCACATGCAATCAAGAACATGAAGCGGGGAAAAGCTCCAGGAGAAGATGGAATTACTGTAGACATCATACAAGAAGCAAGTGGAGAAATCGAAACAGTACTCGCCCAAATTTTCACTCGATGCCTTAATGAAGGAAAGATTCCAGAGGATTGGAACACCGCTACAATGATTCTGCTACATAAGAAAGGGGACATTGAGGATCTCAGGAACTACAGACCTATCAGCCTCCTATCAGGAGTTTATAAAATCTTCACTAAAGTTCTTTCACACCGCTTGAAGGTAACACTGGACATGGCTCAACCTAGAGAACAAGCTGGATTCAGGAGTGGCTACAGCACAATAGATCCTATCCATGTGCTGAGAGAACTAATTGAAAGAGCGAGGGAATATGAACTTCCATTATGCATGGCTTTCATCGATTATGAAAAAGCCTTTGATTCGGTGAAATCATCAGCAGTTACAATGGCTCTGAAAACCTGCGGTATTGAAGATGCATACATTAATATTATTAATAACATCTATGAAAATGCAAGTGCAAAGATTAGGCTGTTTGAAAATACAACACACATAAAAATTGGAAAGGGAGTGAGACAAGGTGACACCATATCTCCGAAGCTCTTTAATGCCACATTGGAGGGTGTTTTTCAGTCACTGAGCTGGGAAAACAAGGGGATAAAGATTAATGGAGATTATCTAACCCACCTTCGTTTTGCTGATGACGTAGTCATTTTTGCAACTAGCCCATCAGAGCTGCAGAGTATGATCCAGGAACTTGCTGACAAGAGTAAAGAAGTGGGATTAAAAATGAACTTTCAGAAGACAAAAGTGATGTTCAATGCTTTTACAAGAAATGAAGATGTATCGATTGATGGAGAAAAGCTGGAGATAACAGACACGTACGTTTATCTTGGACAGCAGATATCAAATGAGGGTCACATTGATGAAGAAATTAATCGGCGTACAAAACTTGCCTGGAGAGCTTTTGGAAGAAACAGCATAATTTTCAAGAGCAATATGCCATTATGTCTTAAAAGAAAAGTGTTTGATCAATGCATCCTTCCAGTGCTTACGTATGGTGCAGAGACGTGGACCTTAACTAAAAGAGACATACAAAGGCTGCAGACAACTCAAAGTAGCATGGAGAGGTGCATACTTGGTGTAACCAGGAGAGATAAGAAGAGGAACTCGTGGATCCGAAAAATGACAAGAGTGGAAGACATCATGATCAGAGTTAAATCCCTGAAATGGCAATGGGCTGGACATACTGCCAGAAGGACAGATCATCGATGGACAGCCGAAATTTTAGATTGGATTCCAAGGGACAGGAAAAGACCCAGAAGAAGACCACATGGGAGATGTGTGGATGAAATTCGAAAGTATGCAGGGGTGACATGGAGGAGACTGGCACAAGACAGACCGTTGTGGAGGAAACTTGGGGAGACCTTCGTCCAGCAGTGGATTGATAATGGTTGACAATGATGATGATGATGATGATGATATGAGAAGCAAAAATAACACTTACGCGCCCTGGTGGCCAAAGTCTTCTTTACCAAAAATTTGAAATTATATGCAAAAGTGCACAAAATGGAAGACTAAGTTAATGGTGCGAACCGTTCAAATAGTGGTAAAACTAGTTTCAAACCCTTCTAAAACAATACTGCCATAAAGATGTTTGCGGGGGAAAATTAAAAGAATAGAACCGAATTAACTACAATTTTTGCAGCAGGAAAAATGATAATGTCAGGAGCGTTTCCGGTAGAGTATGGAAATTATTGTTGTTTCACACATATGTAGGAACAGGCGCCTTGGTAAGCAGAGCACGTGGAAAAGTCAGTGTTGGCTTTGATGAAGAGTATTGCTATGACAAAGGGCAAAATGTAGTCGGATTTTGAACGCGGTAAAAAACAAGGATTGCTTGCGAGTGTGAAAGAATCGTGCGGAAATTGCAGAAGCAAAAGGCCGATTCAAGAGCGTAGTGATAAATTATTTTCGAAATCCATCTGCTTATGGACTAAACAAATCTACAGGTAGTTCAAAATCAAATCCAAATCGCATGATACGTAGAGTTAGTTTACTTGCATGTGCTAACAAAGAGTTTTCCAGTGGAATTATTCGTCAACTTAAATTGTCCTGCAGTGGCTGAACTCTAAGCCGGCAATTCGAACATCAATACATTAAGCTAAAGCCAAACCCTACCTGAATGCTAAACATACCTTCTCGAGTAGAGTTTGCAAAAATGCATATTACTTTACGTGACATGTGGAAAGACGTGGTTTTTTCTACGAAAACAGATTTAATTTGGACAGGCCTGACGGTTTCCACAAATATTTGCGTGCTCTGCGAAAAGAAAAACCCTATTTTTCAAAGATCAAATTCGGTGGAGGCTCGGTCATGGTTTGGGAGGCATTTTCTGCAACTGGAAAAACTTCACTTGTGATTATAGACATACACGTTTATTCCCATAAGTACCAAGATAT
The DNA here is from genome assembly GCA_039090855.1 of Macrothele yani. NCBI lineage: Eukaryota > Metazoa > Arthropoda > Arachnida > Araneae > Macrothelidae > Macrothele > Macrothele yani. The sequence continues at coordinate 124,536,855 of CM077034.1, read as the reverse complement.
GATGGAGAATAATTAGCTACTTGTTGCTCCCCTTATGACATCGGGAGATTGGATTTTTCAGCAGAACAACGCCAGAATCGAGAACTCTCAGTCTACTAAAGAGTGGTTTGAAACCAATATCGTTTGTGTTTTGGTCTGGCATTTACAGAGCCCTAACCCCAACCCAATGGAAAACCTTTGGTACATAATGGTGCGCTCTGTTTAAAAAGACTTAAGACATTTCCAGAAAATGAGGGCAGCATGGGCAAACTTCGAAATTCGGACACTATCGAAACTTCCAAACTCATTGAATGATGAATTAATTACAGTCATTGAAAAAAAAGGCAAACTGTCAGACTATTAAATATTAATTGTTCAAACATATGTACCAACCATATATTTTTTTTCAAAAATGGAAATGGTCTGATTATTACAATTTTACATTTCACTGTTAATTATGCAAAATTCACATAAGTATCTTGTCCGTACTCCGATTATATATTGCTTTGATACTGTGTTAAATCGGAAGACCACTAGAATTGAAGTACTTATATGATAAACCATTTTGTGTGCAAAATTATCTTTTCTTCTAGCGCTATAATTCCGTTTAACCATGAAATCAATCCTACTGAAACAGCTACCTGCAATGCTTAATACAAAAGCAATGTTCCAGGGAACTAACCAGCACCGAACTCCTTCACAACAGGGCTAACATCCTTTTTACAGCCTAATAGTTTGCCTAATTTTCCTCTTTACAGCTCCGAAGGTATTGTTGAATTCTTTTCATTTCAAGCAAATGTATGGCAAGAAATTATAATGCGAAATAAAAAGAAAATTCTCTAAACTGGCATGAAACGAATTGATATTTCCTTAATCTTAATGCCTAGTGAAAGGCGTACTGTTACAATCGACCCTTGGAAAAATTCGTAACTTTTCACTTTTTGAATAATATTCGTACCTAATTTTATTAATAATAAAGTGAAATTTATTTGCATGTCCTTCCTTTCTTCGATAACTAAATAACAGATAAATTTGAAATTTTTTTGTATTAAACTCTAATCTGTATGACATGAACAAAATGTATTATATTAAATGCAATGTCATGTCGTGGCTACTACGTTTTCCTTTAACAGTGGATTTAATCAAAATTTTCGGTTTGGCTTTGGTCTATTCTTAAGAATATGTTTACTGTTATTGTACCTTATCCGTAGGATCTCAATCCAGGATAAAATACATTGACTCTACTGTCTGTATATTCGAACACATTAATTGGTGTGACAGATTAATTTGGGGACATTGACATGGAACACAGAAAGTCCGGTAATACAACAGGTTTTATCTATTGTGATATATTTTCTCGTTATCTTCACTGGAATTTGTTCTTTTTAGATATGTTTGCAGTACAGAAATAATATTTTACATGCAATATTTTAATGTTTTAGGTATACGCGAAATTTTCCAACTCTCCTGTATCTGGCTATGAAAGCGAAGTGGCTGCACTTCTGTTCAAACTTTTGTACGGTGGCTTTCAGGTAACAACTCCGTATTAAACAACGCTCGATGGTGAACAGAACACACCTGCGGTTATTCAAGACAGAAATCGAAAAGGTGCATAATCGTTTAAGGTTTTCATATATAATGGCAGGTAAACCAAGCAAATGCACAAGACTGGCGTAGTTCAGCATACATAGCGGGAAAGATATAAGAGCAAGCATAAATAGCGATGGGTTTGGGAGATTCGGAATTGGTGAACGCAAAGTTGAGGGAAAGCAGCGTAGCATACGACCGAAGGAGATACAGGAAAAAGATGTGCAAACTGTTTTAAACAAACATGTAGCCCAATTGACATTATAAACGTCAGCAATTTGGCACATCCTTTTTTGATGACTGAAATCAAACTGCATTATGCACGATATCTATTCCGTTGTTTAAGTGCTGAAAAATCGTGCATCGACCTCATAATATACTCATATACAAAAGGAAATATCAATATAATGAAAATAATAACTGATCTTAGTAAAACGCGGTTTATTATTCTGAAAAACTAATTTGATTCAAATGTTTGGAAATGTCAAAACCTGAACTTGGTGAATTGACAATCCAACCTCACCATTTCTTTTTGCAGTTACACGCTTTTAACTTTTCAATGGAATTCTTCGCCAGTGCTGATAGTTTACTGTATTTTATGTCGCACCTCCGACTCCCTTAAACAAAATTCATTTCATTGTCATGCGATAATTTCTAACAGAAAAGTGATTGACCAGATAGATTGTTAATACAATCTGGACGATTCAAGAAAGTAACAGAAAGCTATTGAAATTAAGTAATATGGATTTTTTCACCCATCATAAAATGCCATTAATGAATATAACAGAAAAGTACTAAACAATACTTTGAGTATATTTGACTATGTTGATATTTTTGGAACCGTTAATAAACCAATTAGCCACATTATCAAAAAGGAAAATAATTGAGGAATCATTTCTGAGAACATTGCATTATAGCTTATAGAAGTCCTGTGTACCATCACGTCGTTATTTTCATCACCACAGCATTACATAATTTCTTCCATATTTCTCTGTGTGCGTAAAAGTTACGTTGCTTATTACGTGTTTCGAGTGAATCATGCCGTTTCAGAATTAGTTGCCGTAATCAACCACTTAGAGAAAAGAGGAAGACAAGAATCAAATTAATGCATAACAGGCAGTATCATATCCTTTGACAAGATAATGGTAGAGTCGTTTCCGAGGAAGATGTTCCACTCGAAAATGATCAGATCAAAGGTGGATATCACAAATTATGGGATAAAATGGCCGTTCTGTTTCAGTGATGATCTTCAATACAGCACCACCAACATTTACACCTTGCGTGATCATCCGTCACACAGTGAAGCTGTTGATAGTGGAATGGTATCCCTGCAGGATACGTTTAATGAAAAATCTGATAGCGGGCGGCAAGTATCATGCTTGAAATACGCACTTTGATTCCTGGCACTGACTGCAGTTAATAGCGTGTCACCTTGGGCTATGATGTAGTCAGATGAGGCATTTTCATTGTTAATTGACTGTGGACTCGCAGACCTGACGAATATGTGTTACTACTCGGCCATCTGATACTCAAAGATCAACCACTACAGAGGTCGAAAGATATGCCATCTGAAGCATCAAACACTACAGAGTGCATATGTGAGGGCATGACTTGCCGATACAGTTGATTTCATCATTGAACCATTTTTACACGAAACCGCAAAAACACAGTGCTCAGTGCAATTTACTATAAACATTCATCGCGACTGCCTTTAGCAGCCACAAAACTCTATTCTCGCTTTGCAGGAATGACAATGTTTGGACATTACGTTGTTCGTGATTGTACACTTCCACATGTTGACGGCGTGTGAAGGAATTGCGCACTCGAACGTTCGGCAATGAATATATTATTGCTTGAGGTTTCCTTAAGCCCTGAGCATCCCGTTCACCGGAATTTAATCTTTGTGATTTCTGCCTTTGCTCACTTCTTAAAGACATAGTTTATGGGAAAACATTCGCTCTCCATCAGAACTGAAAACCAGTACTAGACGTTAAATGGCCAACATCGACCGCGACTTCCTGCGAGCCGTTATGTGATATCTCGTTCTTCCTTTTCAAACAGCCATTTCTTGTAATGGCAAGAATATTGATCATATTTGGAGGATTTTCAATATTGATCAAGTTCTGCCCTGGACTTTGTGTTGTCAGTATATAACAAATTCACGCACGTGTCTATTCTAAAATCTTTATTTGTATCCTAGCGGTGCTGTTGTGAACTCATTTTTTTCTACTACATATTTTTGTTCTATTCCAGAAGGAAGATTTCCAACTGGTTTCGTCGTGATATCCGCATTTCTGCCTTTTCTGGACACTTGGGCTTAATGGTACTTATTTTTAACCATTACGTACACAGACAGTATAAAAAAATTGAGTATCTGCGATAGACTACTAAAGAAAAGAAACAATTTACTATTACGCATTTAAGGTAATCTATTTCAGCATTTAAAAAAGCCGAACTGTTATTTACATTTAAAAGAGAAATAAAAATGTAAGTTGACGAAAGCTTTAAGATTCAAAAAATAAAAAAATGAAAGAACGAGCAACATCTACCGTGATAGCAGTTACCCATACGAATTTTCGTGGATACAAAACCACATCAAGAAAAAGCAAGACGTAGAAGAGACCCACTAAAAACAAGGAGAGAAGTGTAGAAGATGGAAGTACAGTGCAACCGATTGAATTCCGCGCTATTGAGACATTGCGTAAAGCGATTAAGAGTAAACAGTGAGGAAATTTGTCAAGATGAGTTCTGATTTTCTGGGACAATGCTGCAATACAATACATACCCCTGGGATTCAGAGCAGGTTGTGACAGACTGAGGCTTTCAACTGCTTCCGCACCAATCGTACTCATCGACTTCTTCCTTTTCTAAGAATCTGGAAAAAATTGATCTGGGAGACATGCGTTTTGCGAATGAGCATCAACAGAAGAGGGCAAAAAAAGGTCTGTTTCAGAAGAAAGGTAAAACGTTCGTCGCAGCATGGATTCTCCAAATGTATGGTCATGGGTTCTCCAAATGTATGGTCGGTACAACAGGTGTATCCAAAACATAAGGGACGACGTGAAAAAAAAGCGGTGCTTATTTAAAAATGAGAAGTACATAAACAAACGAGCGTCTTCGAGCATGCTTCATGCTGACCAAGCTTCTTTGTCGAGTTTCGGTATCTTAGTGTTAAATTCCGTAGACCATCTATGTAAAAAGATCCGGCAGTTAAGTTACAATCATATAAGCAATACGGATATTTCTGCTGCACAGTGTTGATGGCATGCTTTGGTGATTTGTGTACCGTATTATATTTAAACAACCTCAGTGGATTGTTCTCGAAGTACGGTTGACCCTGTAAAAGGTGACAGTACATTAAAATCTTTATAAATATGTGTGAGATTTTCGAATTTATTTGTTCACTGTAAGATCAATCCCTCTCCTCAGCGTCTTACAGTACAATAAATTAATTTTTTGAATAATGTTTTTTATTCCGAAATAACGTTATACTAGGTACTACATTCGTTTTAATTTTAGAGATATTCAGGATTTTACATATTTCGGAATGATGTGTGTTTTATAAAGAACAAACACAATGGAATCTGCTATCCCCACCTTTTATGAACTTGTTTTGCACAAACATGTACTGACTTCAAACAAGAAGGACAGGACGTCTAAAGGAAGTCTTTGCTGTGTGTCTCATGTGATTTAGAAAAGTGATTGTAAGAGCAGTGAGCATTTGTGTTTTACAAATGACAACTTAAAAATGATCGTACAATAGAAATGAATTTTTCTAAGGATTTTTTGAAATATAATGTGATACCTTAATGTTGGGTCACTTTTATTAAACTTCGGCAATCGTTAAGATTTTTATGTCACTCAGTAGATGCAGATAAATCGAATTAGCGATCAGTGATTATATCTGAACCATCCAAGCACCAAACCGTGAAGTAAGAGTTAGAAAAATCGGTTTTTAGCGGTAATGAAGAAATAATTATGCATTAAAACTTTTTGAGCATCATTGTGTTGGTCACTAGCTGTTGTGATACTTCTGTCAAAATGATTAAATAGGTTCTATTTTCCTTAAAATTTGTGAAGTAGGCTATGCTACAGAACGTTGTTCTACATCGTTCGTTCCCGGTGTTGTGGTTTGATACAAATGTGCAAGCATAATTTCAAAGGTGCTATAATTTCTTTTACCGTGCAGTATTTAAAGAAAAAAACTTTATACAACAGATATATTCCACTAAATTTCGTATATATTCAGTCTCTAAAAGGAAAATTGCGAGTTTAGGTCCTCTACGCAGTTTCAAGAAATGGAATGATGATTAAAATTCGCTGCTAAGACTACATTTTTATATATGTTTCAGGCTTTGTTTCGGAATTGTTTAATTATTTTCTACATTTAGGGATATCTCCTACTATAACAGCAAGCGGATGGGTTATAATCAGTTGCCTGCATGTACTTTATGACCACTAGTCTCAGGGAAAAGGCAGAGTCAATGACTTACGCCAATTATTCCAAGACCCACCGGCGATTTGAAAATGAACTAATTTCGGACGAATGGTCAGAACCTGAACTTACTGTCTGATTTTTTAATTCCAAAGAAAGAGCTGTGAACATCTTTCAGCGCTACGTGTCCGGTCATTTTAGCTCCATTTACAGCAGAATAAATTGTTCCGCCTCCAGTAAATTCTCTGACCTGTTATTATTGTTCTTATTTCTGGATATTGTTTTTCGTATTCCCGAAATAACTCCCTATAAACACTAAAATTGAAATTCATGTTTCCTGGATTAACATCTCTTGATTACATTTCAGTGGATCATTTTGCTATTTCTTGATATATTGCCCAAACGTTTCTATATAAAAAAAAGACAAGTAGATAGTAATGCTCCTTGTGATTAATATTTCGTAATTTTATATTAATGTCAGTATTAGACCAGATATGATTTTTATGTTTTCCAAATTGTAATTATGAATTTCGGGCACTGGCGCCTATAACATTTTCTGGTATTCTTTTATTTCTTGAACGAAGTGCTCCTTTTTCCTCAAAACAATGGTATTTTACTTTGCTATGTTCCTTCGGCGGTTTTTTTCCTTTCCATTCTTTTTCTTTTCTTCGTGAAAAGCAGATTTAATTCTGTGACATCGTTCTACAATTTTAGGCGTCACATCAGATCCCCGGAGGGGGCTTTCGGTGGTGCAGTGGTCTAAAAGTTGTTTTATGATCGTTCTTCCGAGTTGGGTCCAGATTCGATTCCCCGGAGGCATCGATGTTGTGTTTGCCTTGTGGCACTGGTTTTCTTCCTTCCATGGAACCAGTGACCCCAAATTAGGGACGAGCGACTGCTTATAGCAAATTGAGTTGCGCACGGTCGTCGTTAAACCCAGAACAAAAAAAGGACAATCACTGGAAATTAAAAGACTCCATCTTACAGTGCTTGAGTAAGAAGGTAATCCTACAGATTCTGCATTTAACATTTTTATGATGGCTACCTGGTTATGCTTAAGTATTGCTTTCTGAAATAACACGAATAATTATAAAATATTATTTGATTGATAAATTTTTCATTCACGGAAACGAAATTATAGTTGAAGAGCATGATATTGTCAGTTCCTTATATAGGTTTTTGAAAAAATTTTTGGATACAGGTCCCATTTTCCCATAAACGAACTGTTGTTGACTACCTAGATTTTGACTGGGAATTTCATGATTTTGTGTTTGCAAACCAAACGTAATATTCGTGCTTCTGGAAAATGTTACAACCTGTTAACAAACACGAAATTACTTTTTGGATTGCACTGTTTTCATTCCTAAGTCTCTTTTCCTAAGCCGTTTATAATATTGGCTCTACAGATAACCTCCTCCCACGACTTTATGCAATAATCTCGTGCTAACTCGTTACTGAACTGAAAAATCAACGAAGAATAGTGGGTATTTCGTGTATTATTTTAAGGTGACTATAACTACATTCCGCTGACGCTTCCGGAAATTCTTCATAACTGCTTTCTCTATGCCCATATCATCCTCTCTGTGTAAATAATAACGACAAATCTTAATCTCCCCAAATTATTCGTATATGTGTTTGGTAATAATCCTTCGTGGTTTTGTTTCTATCGTCCTATTATGAATGAGAAACTGTGCTCCTATACGTTCGTACTGTCCCGAAAAGTGAATTATTTTCCGTACATCACAACAGTATAAAAACGTGTGTTGTTGATGACAATTTCAAATAAGAAAATCAGTATTACTGTAAAACCGAAACTACGGCATACGCAAACCGTTATGTTACTTTTATATCACCAGGCCTAGTGGATATACTACAATTTTAAGCAAAATCGTGCATTACCTCCTTTTATGACACCACTTTTTTGTTTCATGTAATTCACACTATTATTTCTGAAATTGCTAAACCCCGTCCTCATGAAGCTGAAAGAATGCGTATTTAATACACTAGTGTGCAAAACGTAAGCAACAACGTCGTTTGACAGCATACAGTCATGACAGGGGAGACAAGGGAGATTTGCGGGTTGTACAAGGGAACAACAACTCATGACAAAGGTGATGCATATGCAAATAGCAGGAGTTCGACGTCAGAGGTGACGTGAGGGCACGTAAGCTGCTTGGAGGCAGCGCGCGCAGTGCCAGCCGACTACAAAAGACGGCGGACAGAGGCATTTTCAGACATTCGCTGCAAGTGAAAGTGAGATCAATCGTGCAATATGGCTAGGAGAAACCATCAGGATGCCTTTACACGTGGTAGAATGATCGGCAAGCTGGAGGAGGGGCGTACCGTGATGAGTGTTGCCCAAGAGTTTGGAATCGATAAAAGTGTAGTGTCACGAGCTTGGAAAACCTACCGAACGACAGGTACAGCATTACGAAAGGTAGGTGGTGGTCGCCTCAGGAAAACAACGGCGAGTGACGACCGATATCTCGTCGTGCAAGCGAAAAGAGACCAGAACCAGACAGCTGGCAGCATGGCTCAGCGGTTGCGTACAGCAACCGGACGACAGGTATCCTGGTTTACTGTGGCCAGACGCCTTCATAAGGGTGGGCTATATGCCCTCCGGCCGGAGCGCTGCATACCATTGGCAGCAGCCCATCGGCGGCACCGTTTACAGTGGTGTCGCGAACATGCACACTGGACACCTGATCAATGGAGTCACGTCCTCTTTACCGATGAGAGTCGTTTCAGTCGGACAAACGATTCCCAGCGCCAGTTGATCTGGCGAGAGGTAGGGACACGCTTTCATCCCACGAACATCAGGGAACGAGACCGTTGGGGTGGTCCTGGCGTACTTGTGTGGGGTGGCATTATGCTGAGCGGTCGGACGGAGCTCCACATTTTCGACACAGGTTCCGTAACCGGAGCGCGTTTCAGTGATGAGATCATCCGCCCCCACGTAGTCTGTTCCGAGGTGCCATTGGTCCAGACTTTGATTTTATGGACGACAACGCTCGCCTACGCAGGTCCCAAGCAGTTGAGGACCTGTTAGATTCTGATGATATTCGCAGAATGGAGTGGCCAGCGTGCTCCCCTGATTTGAATCCCATCGAACATGTGTGGGATGTTTTGGAGAGACGCTTGGCGGCACGATCGTTTCACCCGGAGAACACCAGACAGCTGACACAGATGCTCATCGAGGAGTGGGAACTGTTACCTCAAGAACTGTTGGATCATCTGGTGTTGAGTATGGCCAGATGGTGCCACGCAACCATTGCACTTCGTGGAGGTCATAACCCGTACTAAGGGACTTTGGATTGTTGTTCTCCCTCATGGACTGTCGGTTAGGTGTACGAATTCCGTGCTGTCAATAAACCATTTTCTGCTGCCTGCCTTCGTGTATGCGTTCTATTCATTTGTTTGCTACGCTGCTTTCGTCATCCTTTAGGTACTGCATTGTGCCTCTGTGGTGTGAATTTCATGTCTCACAGTTGAGTTTTCGCGGAATTACGCCAACATCAGTAAAGTTGCTTAAGTTTGGCACACTAGTGTATAAATATATTTAATAGCTGAAATCAGAGTAACTGACTGAAGCAGGTTTAGCCGCACCTGTGGCGCAGTGGTCTAAGCGATATCTTTTGATCATTAATCCGAAAGGGGTCTTGGTTCGAATCCTGGTGAGGCATGGGGGTTGTGTTTGTCTTACGGCACTAGATATCTCGATTCCTTGGAACCAGTGGTCATAAATTAGGGACGGGCGACTGCTTATAACCCATTACGTTGCTCATGGTTGTGGGTAAACCTCCAATTCAGAAAAAGCAGTTTTATTTAACAAACACAAATTGTCTTAGATGTAGTTTTTATTTTTGTTTATTAAAAGCTTTTGACTCTCTTATTATTTACAGGACGCGGACAAATATTTAGTGATATCTTAGTTCAATATCACCATGCTCAATTTAAGGAAACATAATTTTCTTTATACAGAAATCTCTTTGTGTGTTGACTGTATTTTGTGCAAAGCAAATATCAAAGCATATAATGACTGAAATCGTTTTCAGAAATATTTTAAAAACATTGTTATTTCATATCCATGAACTGGCGTAAATGAGTTAGAGAAAACAGCTGTAAAGTGCATTGACATATATAAAGTGCAGCGACGGTTGAGAGTAAATGAAAACCTTTCTTCTATCAGCATTTGAATAAATGAATAAATCGTGCTGATAAATGGGAGATAGTTTGTCGTACTTATTAGGCAGTCCCAAGGAGTCATATGCGATTACTCTAAGAATAATTCAACAAATATTTACGGGGAGAACTTTTCAGGAGAAATAGTGGAGTGCTCTTAAAAATTAAAAGCTGCATTTTCTCAGGTGGACTTTCATGTTCGCAGATTTCATCTTAACACCCGCGAAAACGATGAAATATGAATTTTTATCACGATTTCTACTTACAACTATGAGAAAGTCAAAGACAAATGAATCATGTCTTCGCAAATGCATTTATGGCTTAAAATTCAACTGTACCACCGTACGTTGTGTTTAATCGTCTTTCTTTTAAGAGCAACTTTTTACATCAGATCATTTTGCTGTAATTTTTGTTATATTATTTCAAAGATAATAGTACACTATTTGCTAAGAGAAGAGAAAAAAAAACGAAGCACTTTAAGAAAGTAATTTGAGCCCAATGAAACACGGCATGCAAATACATGTGGACGGAATATTCAAATTATAAAAAGATAAGGACAAATAGTTACATGATGGTCCGCCACAGCGCTTGGCAACAGAGTATCGAGGATGGTACAGTAAGAGTAAAGCTCGCATGCAAGGACAATTATGACACGAATCGAGGTTTCATTAGCTTCCACGGAGTGTGACGATGCTTCGATTTCGGATTCTTGCACATAACGAACAGCTGAGGAATTGTGAGAGGATGCATATAACCGCTGAGACAAGCCGTTTGTTCAAGTCGCAGTATCGGATGCATTTGGTACGTTAACACCGCCGCAAGTAGACGACGTCGGCGCCAATGAGACGAAAAATGGAGAAACCAGGTTCACGTGGGCTGAGAATGCCGAAAGGAACAATTGAACACAGGAATAGTGAGGCACACGAACAGAAACGAAGTCGTAACTCTTAACCATGCGTAACCATGCATTTGTCTACAGGTACAGAAGTGGCAATCCGGACACCCCACCCTGGTGGAGCAGCGGTCTACGCGATAGCCACTGATCATTCGTTAGAAAGGGGTCCGGGTTCGAATCCCGGTGAGGCATGGACGTTGTGTTAGTTTTACAGCACTGGCTCGCTCCCTTCCCTGGAACCATTGCCCCTAAATTGGGGACGGGCGACTGCTTATTGCCCATTGAGTTGCTCACGGTGGTCTTTAACTCTCCAATCAAAAAAATAACAATGCGAACAGCTGCCAGTCTACTGGCGTCAAGGAAACTACATTCGAGGGAGCACCTCTCTCGCCTCCCACTCACCAGCAATCGTCTGAAGACGAGCCCGTCAGTGCTCGGATCCTGTCTTTACCGTTGAACGGGACGCGATTCGCACACCAGGCGTGACTGTCTGTGGAGCAATTTCCAACGATAGCCAGGCTCTCTAGGTAGATCTAGATACCACTGTCCCCGCTCAACGGTACGGCGACGCCATTCTGCGACCTATTATGCTGGCATTCCTGCGCAGCATCTACAAGAAAAGTTTCAACACGATAATGAATGACAACACAAGCCACGACTTTCCCAGGCCTGCCTCCGTAATGTGGACACTCTACCACGTGCAGCCCTATCGCGCGGCGTCTCCCCGATCGAACATGTCTGAGACATTATGGGACGGAACTTACGCCTATCCCGGAATGTAGCCGAACTGGCGAGTAATTTGGATAGCATTTGGCATTATATTACTCGGGACAGTAACCGTGGACACTGCGCATCTATGCCACGCCGATTAGCTGCTTGTATCCGAGCTAGACGTAGCGCTACAGCACACTAACTTATTACACTATAAATAGCCCAATTGCAGGAATTGCAGTCGTTTGCTTTCCTCTATATGTACATTGTACATAAAGATTTTCATCTTGGTTGGATTGTTCTTTACGGGTGCTTAGTTGTTTTTTTCTGGACAGAGAGTATTTACTCTTTAATTACCTTCCTAGTTCATTTTTACTACTCATCTTCGAATTTGAAGATTGATTTTTTAGCCGTATTGAGTGCTGACCTCAGCGAACATGATTAAAAACTCAAACTGATTTCTCCTGTGGATAAATTTATGTTGCTGATTTCAATTTAGTGATAAATGTTTAGAATGAATAAATGCGATTTACAAATTATGTTTTTCAATGGTCGATTTGTTTTGTAACAATAGCCCACCGATTGGAATTTACGTTTCTAATTACAAAATTAGTGAAATCTTGAAAAATTATTAAATCCGTTGATCAGAGGTTAATTTATTTAAGATGTCACTTACTTGCCCATTTCTTTATTGTGTTTGTACCTATAATTTAGATAGATTAGTGTTATTACAACTATATAGATAAATCGCGAAAAGTTGAATTGCTTCCCTCTGGAGTTCATTACAAAATATTTCATTACATGCTTATGTAACACTAAAGCACTTAGATTTTAAGATTTTCCACATATGTGAATATGCACACCAGTTGATAAAAAAATTATAGCTTTAGACTTTGTGTTAAGTACTGGTATTGCTTATATCGGTTCTCACAGAAGTTCTCGTGAACGGATTCTCGACGCAACTGTACAGTAAGCGATATCCTTTGACCTTATGTGACTAATTATTCATTTGTGAAGGAGACAAATTCAACAGAATTTGTCTCTATTTCCACATATATTCTGTTTGTAGCACTTTCTGAAAAACAAGACAAAGGGCTGTTTTCAGATAAAATGCACTTTGTTTTAAATGAAAGCAATCCATTTTAAAACCTTGGAGAAAATAAAATATTAGACATGAGAAGCATATTACCAATGAGTTCTGCTCTTTTTAAAGGGGTTTTTGCCTCCTCAAAATTAGTCAGATTATGTACCTCTATATGGAAAAGTAAAACAACAAAGAAATTTCAAATAATTTTTTCTTAGAACTAAATACCTTAAAGTAACAAAAATTAAATATACACATGCGCAAAGCTTAATGTGCACTGTACTTAACTCACAGTCATTTCATTTTTTATTATTTCCTTTGCTATTTTTTAACGAATTTGCAGTATGTAAGTTTACAGTACATAACTCGAAAGATGAAATAAAAATAGGTATAGCAATATTGTTTTGGGTTCCGTCCTTTGCAAAGGTAAGCTTTGCAAAGTAAGGAAATAAGAACAATAAAAACAGGGCATTTCATGCTTAAGAGCTGTCACTCCCAAGGCAAAACCAATGACCGTCAAATTATAGGATTTTCTTGCTTTGCAAAGAGCAAAATAATAATAATAATAAATAAGAGGACTTAATTTTGTCCGCTGTTGCACATAATTGTGCAACAAGCAGACAAGTAGCGAAGAAAAAAATGGTTGGCCCTTATACTACCGGCTCCCTAAATAAGGAATAAAAACCTTGATTGTGGCTTTTTTTTATATTTCTGTTGTTTACTCAAAATGAGTATCTTAAACCTCGATCGGTGTAATTTGTGATCACACCATCTCTGACATGTCAGGAAAGAATCGACAAAAGTAAACCTGAGAAAAAATCCTTTAAACCAATGGGGAAAAATATTTTCTCTCATTGGCTGGCGAGTAACGAAGCAATAGCGGACCCGTGAGACACACTGAGCAAATGGCCAGTTTTGTCTTATCCGGTGTTGAACGTTGATTTTCCTCTGGGAAATTTATTCTGTGTGTGATGTTTTTTCTTTTTCAGGTTCCCCTTTCTCGTGTCCTTTCCTTCTTTTCCCCCTGTACTCATCTGTGGCACAGGCGTACTGGGTATTTTTCTGCGGAGAGAAATATCGCTTGGAATGGCTTGTTGTTACAGGTAAGTATGTAGGGCAGCTTACAACTTCACTTCTTAACGGGTAACCGTTTACCTTTCCTCTAATATTTCCATACTTTTCTTTCGTGCTATTATATCAGGGCAATCTGCTCCTAACTCTCTTAGATTCTCTTTCACCTGTCAAAAGGCGCATGGCGCTGTGGGTTCGGGTTTCTCAACCTAATTTAGGAATTCCTTATTCATTATTCAATTATATGTCCGAATTTTTAATACAGGTCGTTTATATCTTTTTAGCAATTACGCCTTTTAGTAGGCTTTGAATACGTGTATGTTTGAAGATTCGGAAAATGGATGTAAAGAATTCAGTAAAATCGTGGTATGATTGTCGTTATCCATCCGAACACTGACTGTGACGATTATACATGTATCTCCATAATGCGTAATCACCGTTTCGTTTGGCTTTCATTGTCATAACACGGGTCGCTCTTACCTTGTTGATAAGTGCACAGGTTGAATCGCTGTCAGTGTTCAAAATTCCTTTTAAATAATTCCGGGTTGAAGCACTGTGTTTTTGCGATTGTGGGTAATCTACGAATTCCACACGTAGGGAAATGTTCGTTATAAAAGCCAAGCTGTACTCGAGGGATAAGACTATTTAAGATATCCGGTGTTTGAAATATAATTTTGAGCGGCATAACTGCGTAAAATATTTTACTGCACATTGTTCAAATGCAACAATAGAAATCAAAGTACTATATCTTGTGTTTGATCTGACGACTGCAGCTCGAAATCGCAAATTATATCGAAGGAAATCGCTAACTCCATGCGTTGAAGCTTATGGGATCTAGTGGTTTTATCTTAACGTGAGAATGTTTTTAAACTAAATTGTTGAAGGAGCTTTTTTACATAAAATGTTTCATCGAGACGCAGACTGTGATAGCTGATACAAAATTTATTGCATGTTTTTGCAACCGATAGATAAGAATTTCTATCAGTTGAAAAAATATGCAACTGTTAGAAAGTTGCATGCTTTAAATTTTCAGTTATCTTATTCTTGTGTTTACAAGTGAGGAGCACAGATATCTCTATCTTAAGAAAAGAATAAGGAAAATATACTTGTGGGCAAAATAAACGACAGACAAAGAAAATGAGCAAATTTTCGTTACGTTACTTTATTGCTTATATATCGAAAAAATAATTCTCAAGCGTGGAAACTTCTTAATATATACAACGTGTCATGCATTTTTATTCCTAAAATCTAATGGCACCATTGATTTAAAGTTTAATGAAGTTTTCTACACTTATTTAATATCATGTCAATTTTATTTGCTTATCATCAATTTTTTTCTTTTTTCTGGTCTGTAATAGTGAAACTCTTAAATCTCTAAAATAACATCAATGCAGTTAAGCTCACAGTAGTTCTACATCTAGGTTTCTAAGCACAGGAGAAGTGCAACGAATCTAACATGTTATCTTCTATTGGTATCGAACCCAACTGTCACCCCACCCATAGCATCATGTGGCGGAAGCTCATGCTCATTCGAAAATGTTTTTTTATTGATACTTTAACTACAACGGTGAGCAACTCAGTGGGTTGTAAGTAGTCGCCCGGCCTTAATTTAAGGTCACTAACTCCAGGAAAGGGACCCAATGCCGTAAGACGAAACCGAACATCTATGCCTCACCAAGATTCGAACCCGTACTCATTTCTGAAGAATAATCAGAAGCCATCGCTTAGACCACTGCGACACCGAGTCGGCTGAGAAATTTCAAACGCCTGTTGATGGAGAATAAAAAGACGGTGCTTTTTTTATAGATGCATTAGTGATATAAGTGTCTGGCGTTTTGCGTCGTCCCATTTGGGTTTTCCGCGGTTAGTGGGATTTCTTCATTTTATCCTTAAGCTTAGGCGTTTCCCGTGTTTTCTGGGAAGTTAAAACCCCTTCCCTAAATGGCTTTGAAGTGATTTTAATTCCAGGGATGATTTCACATATCGTATATATATATATTTTTTTTTCTCAGGAAGTGCCCAAAGGCAATGGGAAAGAGATTTGAGTTATCCTTCAATTTCATAAGCACATGTTCAATTCGTTTTCTCTACATATTCTGTTACACGTTTGATTATTGGATTAGGAGATCCATGTTTCCTAGGCTTTACAACAAGTACATAAATTGAAAATACTCAAATTTTGATAAATATAACGCTAAGTTGTATTTCTTTAGAATGCCATTTATCGTCATTGCTTATGTTATAAAGCTAACCAGATACCGAACTCAAATTCTGTCATTTGACTTGTATGCTTCGACATCGTGTTACTTCTGTTCTTTTTTTCTTGAAACACGGAGAAAGTGCTTTGATTAGCATTTCGGGCACGTGGATTGACCCCGAATGTTTTGTGAAGCAGGTTACCTGCTGATTTCTGGTTACTGTTTTTCTTTTCAATAGTTCTAATCTTGCTTACGGACCGTCCTTTCAAAGCCCTTGAGTCTTCCCCTTGTACATATCAGGACTGACACACTCACGGGAGCTCTGAAATATCACAGGCGTCGTTTAGCAAATCGAGGGAACTGCCAGTAAACGAGAGTATGCGTGAAAATCGTGAAATAACAAAGTCAGCGCTTAGAGTACTTATTATCCTTCCAAATCAAATTTAACGAGACTTACAATGCACCTGATGTCTCTAACTCTGAACAGTACTTTTTTTACATGCGGTTATTTCCCAACGTTTTCTGATGTGAACTACAACGTTCAATTTAACAATTATATAATACAGTGATGCCAAATTGATGGTTCACGGACCTCCGAATGTCCAACTATAACATTTAGGCGTACGTGCTGCCATTCACATGTTAAAACTCCAATATGTATTTTTTTTTACATATGTTGAACAATCATTGTATTGGAGAAATCACACTTTTTACTGTTTGAAATGCGTACTGTTCCTTTTGCAGTTTTCACAATGAAATGGCCTTAGTTAGTCATTGTGGTGTATTGTTACGTGAGACAACTGACAGAATAGCAGGGATCTATCGCGAGCCACAAACATCGTAAAAGTAATTTTGAGATGACGCATAAGGTCCCGGACACCAATTATTATCACCAGAAAAACCTACTTTGAGTTATCTAAAGTTTAGCTCGTATTCATTTTCGAAATGGCGGGTGAAATGGCATTTACTTTGTGTCCTTAAGGAAAAGGAAAAATTTTTTTTTTTTGAAGAACGGCAATTTGTGCCTTTCGATTACAACATTTAGTCATCTCCGGTAACTACCCAGATGTATTGAATCGTCCCCAACCCCTCTTGCGACATTTCTCAATTTTACATTAATACCCTTTGCTCATGCTCCAAAATCCAAAAGCATTCAGGTAACTTAGGCCGTGATATTTGGGATTCATTATCTGGGAACTGGCCTTTAGGTTTTGTAAGTGCACTATAACAGGGACCGTTTTTCGGCGTTTCCCAGAAACCATATCCTGCAAAAACGAACATGTGCCATGAAGGTTTTATCCTCTTTTAGCTGTAGTTTAAAATTTATTGAATAGCTAACATACTGTCCAAAGTTTATCAGCGGCTTCGTTGCTCTTTGACATAGGTTTATGAATAAGAGAAAATACTTATGTTTCCCCCACTTATTTAGTCATCAACTAGAAATTAAACTTGCATATGAAAACAGAAACGCAGAAGCAAAGTTATTTCAAAGTATATTTCAGAGTCTGCGTAAAGGCGATTTTAAAAAGAAATCAAGAAAAAAATAAAAAACGTTGTGTTTCAGGTTACGGAATCAAATGAATGTAAGAAACGGTTATTGCGAATTCTAGTGTCGTCAGTGACATATTTAATTTCAGGTGGCTATTCGATAATTTAATATGATACCAACGGAAGCATCGGGTAGGCATACACCAGTAATACTAAAAACGCTGAAATCTGTTTTATTGGTGTAGTATTAGATACACTAGTACAAATACGCTAGCTTTCACCACCACGTGGGGCTTTTTCAGGCATAAGTATTCCAATGCAAAAACAAAAATAAGCAAAAAACCGAGTTCCAGTTATGAATCCAAAAATAGAAATTTGCTATAGTTAATATAGAACGTGCGTGTCATACTCTAGATGTGTGATTAGGAGCGCACGTATTAATGAGCGTGCGCCATACATGTGGGAGGTCCATTGACGTTTCCTCGTTACATAACCCGTGACTGGATAGGATTTCTACAGTTTCTCTGAAGAGGGTGGCTCTGGCGGTTGTGTATCGTGCTATTTTCTTAATTTGTCCCCAAAGAGGTGTTGCAGAGTTGTTGGCGACTTCACGCGCTAGTGCGGTTGTGAGAATTTCTCTTTTGACATCTCTTTGATGTTTCTGGAGTCTTAGTCTCAGAGACCTCTTGGTCATGCTCACATAGTTCTTGTTTGTTCCGTCCGGGTTCAAGAGGGGTATAGTGTATACTCCCGCATTTTCCAGGTCCACGCCGCCGTTTTTGTTAATGCGAGACAATATGCTATTGTCCTAGGTGCGGTAATTCCTATGCCGAAACCAAGTTTTTTAGGGAATTTTTTAGGAAATATGTGAAGCCTGGTACATACTGGCATGAGCCTATATATTGTAGTTTTTGGGTGGGGCATATGGTGCCACGGGATGCGAGTTTAGACGCCATCTGGTGGATGATCTGATCGACCATGCTGGGTGAGTGTCCTGCAGGAAAGGATAAAGATCTTACGGTGTCAAGCTCGGCGTGGAGTGCGGCGTTGTCTGATGAGTGGGTGAAAGCTCGCCTAGCCCTGTGTCGGAAAAGTGCTAGCTTTCTCTCCTTGCGGCAAAATGAGGAAGGCAGTATGGCATTAGGAACATAGGTTACTTTGTAGTGCACACTAGTGATGAGGTACCTGGATGGAGACTTCTTGACCAACACATCCCGGAACGGTAGGGATGCATTTTTTTCTCGCTCCATAGTGAACTAAATTGCAGGGTGTTCCGAATTGATTGTGGTGAAAAACCGATTTAGTTCCTCCTCAGTATTTTCCCAGATGAAGCAAACGTCATCTGCGTATCGTAGCCATGTACATGGGGTTGGTCCAGGTGTGCTGAGTATCCGGTCTACTAGGGGTCGTAGGATTGCTTCGGCCAGTACTGCAGAGAGGGCGGAGCCCATTGGGAACCCTTTTGGTCTGCTTGTAGGTATTGTTCCTGAAAACTAAAATAGTTAGCATCTGCAACTAGGTCAATGACTTTGGATATCTCCATCAGCGTATTTTCATTGTAAAGCGATGAATCTGCGAGTGCTTGCTTTAGGATGTTTGTAGCTTCCTTAACAGGAATTGAGGGGTACAGTGAGATAATTTCAAAACTTCTAATTCTTTCTATAAAGTCCTGAGATGACAACAGCACCACACTTGAATGCGGCAGGAAAGGAGACAAAAATGTAGGTAGCTCCTTCTCTAGATTGAAGGATGGAGCAGACCTTCTTGAAACGATAGGTGGAATTGGGTTGTCCGTCTTATGATGCTAAAGCCTTGCAAACATTGGTGGTGTCTTTGGCCCTGGAGGTATCCTAGCCCCTTTCCTGATGGTGTCCAGAAGTGCTGTTTTCTTCGCCACCATCTTAACCTGCGCTATCCAACGGTTAAGTGGGCATTTGGTTTGGAGTGTTGACTGCGACTGTCGGATGAAGTCCAGGATCCCTTCATCATAGTCCGTCTTGTTCATCACTTCTAGCTGGCCGGATTTGTCTGTGATAGTATAGATCACGCTAGGGTCACCCTTTAGCTGCGCGATGGTCACCTTGTGCTCAGGAATTCTGTTAAAAGCGGTCAAGGAGAACTTCTGCACCTGATCCAGTTTGTTGACCCATTGATATCTAAGTGAAACTCGGTTATCTAGTGGGACTCTGCTAAGTAGGTTTTCTATGGCCGAAACTAGATCTTGAAAGCGCGGACATGAAGTAAGGCAAAATTTCGGACCTTTCTCTAGTATGCTCAACTTTCTTTAGGAGAAAGTCTTACTTGAGCGATGAATCGGCGATTCATCGCTTTACAGTGAAAATACGCTGATGGAGATATCCAAAGTCATTGACCTAGTTGCAGATGCTAACTATTTTAGTTTCCAGGACAATACCTACACGCAGACCAAAGGGTTCCCAATGGGCTCCGCCCTCTCTGCAGTACTGGCTGAAGCAATCATACGACCCCTAGAAGACCGGATACTCAGCGCACCTGGACCAACCTCATGTACATGGCTACGATACGCAGATGACGTTTTCTTCATCTGGGAAAACACCGAGGAGGAACTAAATCGGTTTCTCACCACAATCAATTTGGAACACCCTGCAATAAAGTTCTATGGAGCGAGAAAAATGCATCCCTACCGTTCCTGGATGTGCTGGTCAAGAAGTCTCCATCCAGGTACCTCAACAGTAGTGTCCACTACAAACCTACCTATGTTCCTAATGTCATACTGCCTTCCTCATGTTGCCCCAAGGAGAGAAAGTTAGCACTTTTCCGACACAGGGCTAGGCGAGCTTTCACCCACCCATCAGACAACGCCGCACTCCACGCCGAGCTTGACACCGTAAGACCTTTAGCCTTTTCTGAAGGACACTCACCCAACATGGTCAATTAGATTGATGAAGTCTAAACTCGCATCACGTGGCACCGTATGCCCCACCCAAAAACTACAATATATAGGCTCATGCCAGTATGTACCAGGCTTCACATATTTCCTAAAAAATTCCCTAAAAAACTTGGTTTCGGCATAGGAATTACCGCACCTAGGACAATGGCATCTTGTCTCGCATCAACAAAAAACGGCGGCGTGGACCTGGAAGATGCGGGAGTATACACTATACCCATCTTGAACCCGGACGTAACAAACAAGAACTATGTGCGCATGACCAAGAGGTCTCTGAGTCAAAGACTCCAGAAACATCACAGAGATGTCAAAAGAGGACTTCTCACTATGACACTAGCGCGTGAAGTCGCCAACAGCTCTGCAACACCTCTTTTGGGGACAAATAAAGAGAATAGCACGATACACAATCGCCAGAGCCACCCTCCTCAGAGAAACTATAGAAATCCTATCCAGTCACGGAATATGTAACGAAGAAACGTCAATGGACCTCCCACATGTATGGCGAACGCTCATTAATACGCTCTCTCCTAATCACTCATCTAGAGTATGACGCGCACGTTCTATAATAACTATAGCAAATTTCTATTTTTGGATTCATAACTGGAATTCGGTTTTTTGTTTGCTTTTGTTTTTGCATTGGAATACTTATGCCTGAAGAAGCCACCCGTGGTGGTGAAAGCTAGCGTATTTGTACTAGTGTTTCTAATACTGCACCAATAAAGCGGATTTCAGCGTTTTTAGTAATATGATACCATATGATATTTGAAATTTAGATGCTGATGTCGAATCAGAGACTCATTTAAATAGGTGCATTTGTTCAGAGTAAACGTTTGCATATATTTAATATGCCCCATGCTTTGGGGTTAAATATTGGAAAATTTTTTTAAATATTTCCAATTTTGCAAAAAAATTCATTAATTGTAGGATGAAAGTTTTTATGAGCCGATATTTCGCCAGACATACTTTGTTTGTGATATATTCTCCAACTGATATTTAACACTTAATAACGACGTCTATATGAAAGAATAAAAGTTTCCAGTTTATTACACATAAAAATTATTACTTAAAATCATAATAAATTCCAGTTATGTAGTCTTTTTTACTGGATTTGAATTTTAGTACAACTTTAATTTTGGTCTGCAAATTTATATTACACAGCGCTAATTCCGAAACAGATTCACCGTTTAGCGCAGCAAACATTACTTAATATGTGGCCCGTGATTATGGTAGCACGTTTTATAATTGAGAAATACAGCACATGTCGTTATCTAATCATACAGTCGCTTTTCTGGGACAGTGGATAAGTTTGTGAAGCTTAACGCTGAATTAGAAACTTAAAAACCTCTTGTTAAAACGAAAATATACTGAATATAGTAATAAACTGATGAATTGTTCGTGATCACTAAATTTACCGTTTTTTAATCCCGACGTTTATAAAGCAGTTACGATTTCCTATTAATCGCATGAAATGATCCGTAATTAAAAAAATCTGCAATACTTACTCACTTTAGCTTGGCCCATTTAAGCAATTTTATAAATCATAACTTTCTAAAGTTAGCGGTATTTATTTGGAAATATTTATTTTAAATATATTTACATTCTTAATTTGTTCTTTTTTGTAGTTTTATAAATTTTCTGAGACCTTAATAGGTACTGGAATTTATGTTTTCGAAAGATTTTCAAGATTGATATTCACCTCACACAAGAGGAATCGCCATTCCTAAAATATAATTTTGCACGCCAAGGGTACTAATTCCTGCAATTACAATCTCAAAAAATATTATATCCAAAAGTATATCAGTGTCACAGATAATAAGCCAGAGTATTATCTTTTTTTTATCCTACTTTTTATTCAGAAGCAATCAGACATATATAAAGCTTTGCGTGTTTGATTTTTTTCCCGACCGCTGATTTGTGTCGAGAAACATACTACTAAGTGATCTCAGAAACGATTTTCCCTAAGGGCAAAGCTATCGTGATTTCTTTTACTTATGCTTGAGACGAACAGTTTAGTTGGGAGCAGTGTCTTGCTTGTAATTTACACTTAGGCACAAGGATGCTTACTCGGCATTCTTCTTTTTGGAATTTTGGTCATCCTTAAGGAACATCTTGGCCCTCCCAGTTAGCTTTCGTTCTCTTCGGATGCAAAAAAAGCCATTGTGTACGACAATAAACTATTTAGTATTTTTGAATTGTACTCTACATGATAACCCAGGCAGCACATCCTTGCAAATTAACGTAGACGCGACGCTGTGCCCCCGTATTCTATTCCCAATCTGGTAGGAGAGACGTTATCGTTGAATGTTCACGTAATGCCAACGATTTCCCAACTGATGAGCTACTAAAGAGAAGGTTTGGGTAATCCAATTACAGTCAAGCGCATCTAAGATCCAACCAGTCTTTCTGTGAATCATAAGCACGGAGGTAGGTTTTGCCTGAAGCAACATGTGGACGACTCTTGTTCAACAGTCTTTGGGTCAACCATTGTCCGTTAACAGAGCACGTGCTAACTGGAACTCTCAAATAAGTAGAAAAAATATTTTTGTTAAGCAGATTTCCTGCATGTTTTTATCACACATAATATAATTTTAAAACAGCTCTTTCTAAATCGCGATAGCATATTTTTTATAGATGTTGCACTTTTATTGCTGCTTTATTGAACTGAATTTTGGAGGCTAAGTACATCGTGTCGAAAATATTTAAACGAACTGCTGTTGTTCATCCTACAGATAGTTTTCATTGCGTACACGAAGTAAAAATCCGATGAATGTGATAGATGAGAGTTGTTAAGGCTATATTTTCAGCGATGTCAGAGAGGAAAATGTAAGTAGGTAAGTTTGTTACAATATAATTTCTTAGTGACTAGGAAAGTAAGTGTGTTTAAACTACTGACTAATTACAAATGACAAATTAACTATGTTATCCACTCAGATATGATAGGAGCATGTGAGTTTTTGAAAGAAGAGACGAATATTCACATAATTAAAAATTTAATATTCCCGAATTTCAGCACTGTTATCTCAAAATATGATGTGAATTCAGTTAAATTTGCAAACATAAATATTGACGTAAATTTTAGGTTATGCTGTAAACTGATTTCACAGTGTTTTCTTCGGAAAGATTTCTTGTTACATTACCTCAGTCAAAGTTACATACTTTTATACTGTTAATGATAATATAAATCTGGATATTTATTTTTTTGTGTTGTTACTAAAACAACAAGGCACAATGTCAGCACCTTTGAATGAAAACCGATTTTGGTATTTTATGATTTCTTATACTGAATTTTGCTGTCAATTTTTTAAAATTGTTTAGACTTATTTTAGGTTTGGTCGAATGGTTACACTAGCTTTTTTTTTGCTGAGGTGGCCAGGGTATATATTGTGAAAATAATATTTTTGATAAACATTATTAATAACGATTAGAAATTATCAAAACAGTACAATTTTGCAACTGGGTTTAGCCAGAATATCTTCATTTGTGAAATATATATATTTTTTTCCTTTTAAAAATATTTATACTAAACAGTGGTTCAGATTTCTCTTGATCAAAATGAGAATGTAGAGTACATTGATGTAAATACAATATATAACAGCTGTGTGAAACATTTATATCAATGAAGAAACTTAAAGAAAACAGTTAATGCTCAATGTTAGGGCATCTGAATTTCTTGACTTTTAATTGAAAAATTGCACGAATATGTTCCTTATGAAAAATAAACAAATTATCAAAAACATGAAACTAAAATATGAAAAAAATCTCGAAGCACAATTGCACATATTCTCCTGCTTCAGATCGCTTGAAGAAAACAGTCAACACATACGGTACACACACAGTATTTGTCATTTTCTTATAGGATTTCCGTCCACAGTGAGTAGAGTTTAGGTCCCAGCCACCTACAGCGAGATCGCCTTTTGGGTAGGACACAGAAACGAAGGAATGAGAGCAAGTCTAGCGACTTTGACAGAACAGTTTGTAGTGAGATTAAGCAATCTGTGCCCTTCGCTGTTTTTTAAGGATTTTTTTTAACATTTCTCTGATCATTATTGATCTCAGGAAATTGTATCCAATTTTCTACTAAATTTCCTGCATAGCTGGTATTTATTTGCGAGATGTTGAGTTTGTACTAATTTGTTCATAGAGGTATTTCTAAAATTATGTATTTCATTTTGCCATGGAACAGTAAATTTTTTTCAATGTTTCTTCATCGAAGAAAGTACAAATGTTATCTAAAAAAAATAATAATATTTAGACGTAACAGATCTTTTTTCATATTGTTCATCAGTTTTTAATATTTATGAGGTATCTCGTTTCGCAAACTGAATTGGAGATTTAATGCAAGTGTTTTATGTTAGTGTATCCTGCTGCTATAATAAATCGACAGTATTGAAGAACATATGTTTGTAGTTTTGTGCATTACGGAATTATATGTTATGATTTTCTTTTGGTTCTTGTGTTTCCATTTTAGCGGCCGTAGTGAAAACCCAGTTGTATCCAGCAGTTAGATTGACAGGTTTAGAAGCGCATTTATAATCCTTGATCACCGTCTCCCCATAAGTAGAAAGTTGAAAAATACAGATACATTCACAATGTTGTACTTATTGAACTGGCCCACAAATTTACGTTCGAAGCATTGCTGTTGCATATGACAGCGCTTGCTATGCGGTTAACACCATCGTGTAAACATTCTTCACGTGAGTATCACAAGAAATAAAATTACTTCTACGATATGTTCAACACAGTTGCTATTTTTACTTATAAGATGTAAGGACATTAGGTAATTCTTTGTTTAATGATCAAAATTACACGTAAAGGATTAAAAAAATCACCTAGGATTGATTTCTTCTTGCCACCTGGAAACACCGTAGATTTTCGGCGTCTTCGGAAATGCAGAGTAACCTACTCTAAACGTTTTCGAAGCACTTCTCATTCGGCTACATAAAGCTTATTATATAAAAAATTGTGGGTTGTACGCCACTTACAATAATACGATATAACACACTAATGTGTTTTTTTATTCCATTAATAGGCGTAAAATTACAAACGTTTCGCAAGCTATCACTGCCAACGGACAGCTTCTTCAGGCTTCTGAATATAAACACTTAACAGAAACAGACAAAGAATAAATTCAAATGTAAAATTTAAAATCATTATAGCATAGCATGAGACTCGTACTACGCCTCGTGCTCATTGGTAAAGATTATTGTTTGAAAAAGATACTGTAGTCCAATTTTTGAGAATAAAATGCAGATCAACTAAAAGCTCCAATGATTCTCCGCAATAGAAGATCAACTACATAAATGTTGCAGTTATATTTCATTGCATATCGTATGAAACAAAATGGGATAGTAATGAAAAAAATAAGCTCCAACTAAACGTGTCACTTAACCGACATTTCAAAACGTATCGAAATATAGCATAACTATTCTCTACGCACTAAAAGTATCAATAGAGAGACACCTTCTCATCAAAATGAAAATGCTTTATCCGTATAATCTGTACATTGCAATATTTTCAAATATCTTCTTCAGAAGCAATACAATCTCTTTATATTGAATCTCGATGTAGATACAGTAAACCGACAACGTTTTTTAACAATTTGATGTTTATTTTGACATCTATTATAGTTTCGCAGAGCGTTTGGCTGTCAATTTCGATGCAAAATCATATACAGAAGAACCGAAGGTTAAAACTTTCAGACGAAGCCTCCGAACAGAGATGATCGAAAAATTAGTAAGGTGTTAAAGTATATAGTGAAGCCAATTCTTGGATTAGTTCAAGGAAAAGCATTTAAGCGTGCTGAATAATATTGATCCCACTATAAATTTATCGCAATTTTCTTTTCAATTGCTCTTATCACATTATTTTCACTGCTAGGTATAATGACCGGGTTATACGTACCCATCGAACTACATAGAATTACTGTTTTGAAAATGCAGGACCTTTTTGTTTCAAAAGTTAGGTTCGAAAAAGTAAGAGAATTTCCAATTTAATACACTGCCGGAAAGTGAAAAAAGAACACCGAGAAGGAATTGGCGGACGATCATGAAATTTACATATGCTAATGTGGTCGAGTGTACGTAGGTGTAATGTTAACTTCGGTACCAACCGGTGAGCGCTTACGCCACAGCACGGCATAATATGCAAATTATCGTCGGTGGTATTTAAGGAGTATGGCGAAGTGAATGTAATCAGTCATCGGTGTACGAACACGTGTGAAGACCCCTGAAGAAGCTGCAATGCCTGGACATGGATGACGTGTATGATTTCATCAGTTATCGAACTTTGAGTGAGGTCGTCTCGTCGGAATCCGTGAGGCCGGGTGGTCGTATCGTCGTATTGCGGAACGAATTGGACGGGAAGTATCGGTGGTGGTACGATTGTGGCGTAGATTATCCGAGGAACATTCCCACACGAGAAGACGTGGAATGGGTAGTCACAGACGGACTGATGAGCGGACCGATCGACGCATAAGAAGACCGGCGTTGTCAAGCAGAACATCCACTGCGACGCAAATCCGAGCTGCCGTTGCACCTGAGGTGACTGTGCGAACAATCCGCAACCTTCTACTGGATGCAGGACTACGTGCACGTGTGCCGCTGGTATGTGTACCTTTGACCCCAGCCCACCGTCAGGAACGGCTGCAGTGGTGTCGCCAACGTCTGCACTGGAGAAAGCAATGGCGATCTGTCGTGTTCAGCGATGGAAGCAGATTCTGCTTGGGAACCTCCGATGGCCGTAAGCGTGTTCGCAGACGCACAGGTGTGCGTCTCCACCCTTTTTGCATCCGCCAGCCACACACAGGACCTACACCTGGTCTCTTGGTGTGGGGATACACTCCGTCAAGTCAAATGTGTGCCAATTATTTGATTGCTGAATCTGTGGGTTGCGAAATCTTAGAAATAATGATTTTCATCTTGAATCTTGAGTCCGTGAAAAAATGTGAGCGTGGAGAGAAATATGAACTTTTAAAGGAATATCAAGGTAAAGTAATAGCTTTCTGAAAAGTAGTCATTTGTGTTTCACTGATTTGCATAATGTTAAAAAGCACAAGAATTTGACAGTACTTTAACTGGATAGTATTTGTAAACTACACCGTAGCAAATAACTCCCCTTATTCTGTGAAATTACCGTGAACTCCCTGATTCTCTGAAAAGTTCTACCGTAGCAATTAAAAAAGTTAGAATGTTTCATCCATATTCTGAACCAATCACCCTTGCCTCCCTATATGCTGTTTCACTGTGCCCTAATGTACCAGTGGACGCCACCCAACTCATTATAGAGGCCAAACTTGCTTAGTTCCTAGTTCCCACATCTGAAATTTTAGCCGTTACCAACTCTCTTAGATTTGTTAAGCAGCGTTCATACTTTAAATTCAATAATCGAATCTACAAGCAAGGGGAGGGCTCACCCATTGGTTCTCCACTTTCAGCCGTACTCGCAGAAATTCTGCTTCAACACATTCAGAACAAAGTTCTCAATGAGTTCCCCCTTCCCCTTAGTATGTATATCAGGCACGTCGACGATATCCTTGTATTTTGGCCTCATACACAGGATGATTTGGCTAAGTTCGCCGACGCGCTTTCATCTGTTTTTCCCACTATCGAGCTCATGATAGAAACTGAATCAAACTAGTCTCTTCCTGTCTTGGTGTTTCAAATCACCCGTAACCCAGAAACATGCAACTATTCTTACTCTGTATAACGAAAACCAACTGCCGGCAGTAGTTTAATCTCTTTTAACTCCTCACATGCATTACCACATAAGCTATCAGCTGTCAACTTTTTAATCAAAAGAGCCTTCTTGCACTCATCTGCTAACAGCTTGCATTAACTTGAAATAGATTTAATTTTTGATTTAGCCGCCAAACATGGATATCCCAAATATATGATTAACCGAATCTATCGAAGAATCTTAAACGGTAGATCTACATGTTTGGCAAAAGAACAAAAACCAGCAAAGCGTTTTGTTGGTACAATGTAGCAGTACCCAAACATTAGTAATGTACTGACACCCGCATGTATGAAATATGATACTCATTTTGGCATTAGATCCAAAAATTTATTTTCACTTATCAAGAAAGATAGAGAACCACCTGATATTTTGTGTAATTGGGGTGTATAAAATTTACCAATAATAGATGTCTCCAATTATGAACAAGTAAGCAACTATGTGGGATCTACAAAACGTAGCCTTGAAACTCAAATGCAGGAACATAAATATGACATTCGCGTTAATCATGGTAACACAGCGCTCGCCAGATATGTGGAACAAGAAACAGTCCAATCGGATTGGAAAAACATTAAGTTGCTACGTACACCCTCTTCTGTATACCAGTTGCATATAACTGAAAATTTATACATCGAGGCCTTCGGGGACAGCTGCTGTAACGATAATTCCTTAACTGAATTACACAGGATTTGGAAAAGACTCATTACAGCTATGAACTTACATAGCATTTCTTGTTAAATATGTGAGTTATAACAAATACATATATTTCATATATTTTGCACCCTGTTTATCATATTCCCACATGGCCCTCGTC
The DNA here is from genome assembly GCA_039090855.1 of Macrothele yani. Classification (NCBI taxonomy): domain Eukaryota; kingdom Metazoa; phylum Arthropoda; class Arachnida; order Araneae; family Macrothelidae; genus Macrothele; species Macrothele yani. The sequence continues at coordinate 124,507,754 of CM077034.1, read as the reverse complement.
TGATTTGTGATTTAGCAATGAAATGATGGCAACAGAGTGACACCTTGCAACGCTAGTCCATACATTTTACGTCATCATACTCGGACATATATATGGAAGCACAGGAGCAGCAGCGGCTCTTCTCCATCTGAAGACGGGTCGATTGTCGACCCGAATGTACTAATGGGTCCTTTAATCTTTTAAATATGTACATATCTGTCGTTTTTTAAATTAAATAAAGCGGGCAAAGACGGTGTAAGCTCTTTAATGAATTTGAAAACCACTTTTCGTGATTACGCAAAGCCATTAACATATCCCTGGTATTTGGATGAAAAGTAAACCTATCGTCAATAACATGTAGTTCTAACAACTATACGTATCAAACCGTAAAAATTAAGTTATATTTAAAAATTATTACGAAAAAAAACTGCAAATACGTACTTTTATTAAGTTTTGTTTCTAAAATTCCAAGCATACAGGAATGGGGGAATAACAATGTATTTAAAACTGGTCTTTAAAACAGTATGGTTTTGTAGATATTCTTTTCATTTACTTTACTTTTCTAATTAACATAAACACGAATTAAGAAATTTTTCGTAGGAACTCACAGCATCGGGAAAATTTTGAACAATCCTGAAGAAAATAAAAATACGCCTTACTGTAGTTCTTACGTTGATGCCTTATGACTGTCGGTCATATTTAGTTTCCAATGTTAGAAATATTTACAGTTTGGAAATTATTTCTTTCTTGATTCTATTTCCAATTATTCGGGCTTCGAAATATTATTCTACAACGATATTTTAAAGTTTTCATCACAACGAGCATACTGTTTACGTTTTCCTTTCCGGTGAGATTATCAAACTGAAGTTTAAAGTTTTTACTACGTGATCCGCAAACTAAATGAACAAGATTTTGTGAGAACAACAATTTTAATAATGCGTAGTAATGGAGATATTTGGTCGTTGAAGTTATGATTAATTTTCTGTTTGTGACAAACAACTTGCCGAATTTTGTTCCCCCAGTATAGCAGTGTTACGCAAAATATCTAACAACCAAAATGGAAAAAAAAAATAGGCGAATGGGTACTATATTCTTTTGAAAGGTTTACTTTTACAACAAAAATTTAAACCGTTCAAAAGGCAGATATACCTACAGTAAACGGCGCCTTAACTTTTTAGTGTTTCACAAAAAGATATGTTCACATATACACCAGGTTTTACGAAAGCTACGTTAAAACATATTCTTTCACCTCCGTTCCTTCAGTAGTACCGACCATGAACATGGGATGGTGAAATGTGATTCCTTTAAGTACTTTATTTTGTGCTCCATGAGCAAAGTTAGGACGGCGATGGGCTAGTCCATCTGACACTGACATCAAGCCGCTGAGTAAAAACACGTGGCTCAAAAATGTTCTGTCTCCTTTCTTAGGTTCGTCGCTATTGATGTAGCTATTTTAGCAGGTAAACAGTAAAAAAGGGATTAAATAACCCCATAAATGACGACTTCGAAGGAAATTTGCTGGTTCCAGCCGCGTTATTCTCACTTATAACACAGCGCTTATATTCGTTGGAGATTATTTCAATGCATGCTACTCACGCCGAGAAAATCCCTTCCATTTGGTTAAATGGTTAATTCTGATTTTGGAATGCTCCTCAAACTGGGAATGTGGCTGCTTTTTCAATAAAGGTACAGAACAAAGCAAACAAAAAAAGAAAAACGACAAACACATCATATAGACACAATGCTTCTGTCGTGTTTTTTTTTCGAAATAAATTACGTACTACTTTAAACTTGGTAGGATTTCGAAAGGTTGGTAAGTATTATTTGAATAAGATTCCACAGAAGTGAAACTTTATTCCCTGTCAATAGAAATTCAGTATCATTAAACTTCGAAAGTTTAAATACTTCAATAGTTTGAAATTTGAATGTAGTGTAAATGTAGGTGCACTAAATATATGGAAATAAATGCGAGGCTTATCTGGTTTTACAATATATGGTTTGCGTGAGAACACGAATTAGCTAAAATATTAAAACCACCTCTGCGTTGGTCAAATAAGCGCGCCAGATTTTTTATGGGGAAATAATTAACGCCAGGTGAAACATATTATTTACAGATACTCTTGGTGCGTCCAAATATCTTGTCGCTTCAAGAGCACTGGTTGTCCCACTCCACCCTTGAGATGCTAGTTGGTCGTTTTGGGATGCCGCAGAATTTGAATGGCACTCGATTAACTCAGGACTCCTGTGTTAAGTGCTGTTCAACTGACTTGCTCTTTCTGAATTCAACTCACCAAACACTGCCACCCAGGGGATTGAACATTTGCCCTTATTTAGTCCTTTATATGTTCGCAATTTTCGCAAATTTCTGTTATCGATTCTCCGCATACGTTAAAAAAAGATTAGCTAACAGTCCTCGATCCCGCAAAGTTAATTTCGTACTAACACTACTCGTAAAGCCCTTTTAAATGACCAGAGACTTGAAGGGAAAATTCACAGGCAAATTGGGGCGTCATATGTTTCTTAGTATTTTTAAAAAGTAGAATTTAAATATCTTTCATGGTTTACATGAGTTTAATATGATCAGTTTCGTATCATTTTCGAAGTAAAATTTCTTCCGTTGGAGAAAAAATTCCCCTACAATCTGATGTTTTTCTAAGAAATCGCACTATCACACACGTTTAAACCTTTCTTATAGTTATACGATAATATTCTGCGATAGATATACTCAGTTAGCTGATACACGGAGTTAAACTGCCTATGCTACCTTGGAAGGATGTGCGAAATATCGAACAATGTAAAATTCGTAAAGAGCATAACGATTTCTTCTGTGAAAATAATTACTGTGTTGCCCACACACAGCAAGTGGGATACAACTGAGAGTTAGATCAGGGAACTAATTTTATCGCATTAAATCCCCCAGTTGGACAAACGCTTTTAAAACACCTGATGTAGGTATATGACAACAAAAAAGTGGAATATAATATGTAGCACAACGTATTCAACCTACTCAGGACCTTTATTTGCGTCCACTCACCTTCGGCCCTGATCAGGATTTATGCACAGATACAAAACACTAAATTATTAAAGGATAAATTGTGGTTTTCAAGGATGTAACCAAAGTTTTTTTTAAATTTATGCCGTATTTAAGAATTGAATGTCGAGCCATTTATAAGCAGCCGTCGTAGCATATATATTGTGCAGGTTGTGGTCACAAGATCAAGTGAAAAGAAGTACATGGTCTCTAGGAAGCCATTCCTGTAGAGTGCAGCAGTAAGGGTGACTCCTGGAAACACGTGCAGTGCCATAAATACACAAAATATGTGGCCATCCCAAACCAGATTTCATTTACCACCGCAGAGGTAAATTTCTCTAATGTTGGAGAGTAATGTTCGCCTTACAGCGACTCTCCAAACGTGCACACTTCAAGAAACCGTGTTTAGGCTGTCCCACGACTCGCCACTAAGGACAGCACAGGCGCATTGATTAGGGGAACCGGGGTGATGTTTTGAAGCTCATATTAGACGGACTTTTCCGTGCAATTTGGCCAGTGGAATGCATACTGTTTGCCTTCTTAAATGCAGAATTCTCCCGTGGAGTTTTGTGCAATTTGTTTTCTTCGATATCGCGGTTTCCGTAGAAAAGGAGAGCTCCTGCAAAATTTTCCTGGATGTCGGCTTCATAAGGCAGCAAAACTCTGCCAAAAATCTTATTTCTGAAATACTTGATATGTCTGAAAAGAACGCATAGCAAAATGTTTTGTTTAGTGGGAGGTTATTAAACGAAAGTTGCATACACAATCATTGTGAGAGCTCACTTAAAATAATAAAATCGGGAACATAAATCTGTTCCTTATTCTTCAGCTTCGTATTAACTTCAAGGGCATTTTGTTGTATTGAATATAGTGATCTCAATGGAAGTTAAGTGGCGTGTAATATGTCTGATAATAGATTTTACCAAATATTTTCCATGGTTTTTGACTGCATAAAGTTTGCTACCACCGTCGTGTCTTTCTTGCATTAGGTATAGAAAAAACAAACTGACATGATGTAAACTGTTATAATTCCTTCCCGATTAACAAATGCTCAGAATAATAAATATTATGGAGAAATAGGAAATGCTACTATATATCTTGTATAATATTGTTATTGTCTCCGATAAATTATTGTTGTCAGTAACACCGCAGATTATATTGGATATATTGCCGAAATCGCTTCGTATGAATGATATGCAATTGATATTGCCTCGCATGCGTGTACTTATCTCCTTCGTACGTACGGCTGGTTAATAAATATTATGGTTAATTATTTCAGCTTTTGCAAATTTTATTTATTACTTGCACTGATGATCGTCTTAAGATTTTCATGCATCTGAAAACAAGGAGGTTCTTGCATTTTAACAATTTAAACAGCTTTTTTGAACTATGTTGCCGTTCTTCAGGAAAGCAGCCTAGTTTACCCGCTGTATATTTTCCTTGCCCTGAGATTTAATTTTTGTGGCGTATGATGCAAATATTAATTCACATAATAAGATAAAACCACCTTCTAATTAATTTTTTTTTGCTTTAACTTTTGAAACTGAACGTTTCCGAGGAAACTCAATTGACAAGTTCCAATAGCAAATACATTACTACACAAGACATACTTTTCTAATGGTCAGCTAGAGAGACAGAAGTTTTTTACGCTTTCCAACCGTAGGTTGAAGAAGCTTATATGCTCTAGCTGTGTCCGTCCGTCTGTCAGCAAGATTACTTGAGTAAAAATGGTTCGATTTCGATGAAATTTTAGTATGTGGTATGTAGTAAGTGGTATGTCCACCTGGGGAAGAACACCATTGAAAATGGACAAAATAGGATCCAAGGTCACGGCATAGAAGCTGGATCAATTCCATTGCCCTTATGGTTCATAACTTGCGTGAATATGGTTCGAATTCAATGAAATTTTAATATATTGTAGGGGACAATCTGGGAATGAACCCTATTTAAAATGGGTGCAGTGGGTTTAAAGGTCAGGACATATTAGCGGGATGCATTCCATTGCCCTTATGCGTCTAACGTACGTAAAAATTGTTCGATTTCGATGAAATTTTAGTATGTGGTAGGGGACGACCTGGGGACGAACCTTATTGAAAATGGACGAAATGGGGTCAAATGTCAGGATATAGGATCGGGATTCATTCCATCGCCCTTATCCCATATTATTAAAGGGGCAATTCTTGTATGTATGTAAATTTTATTTTTGAAAACGGCTCTAAGGATTTTGATGAAAGTCGTTAACCTACCGTTTTTTGGTACTAGAAATCGAATTATCTTGATTCCGACTTTAGGAAAATTCGTTTAGTGCGTTAAATAACCACCCCGAATTACCACGTTTTATTATCTTGGCGTCGTCCTATTAATGTTGCTCATGCTTAAAAAACTTTATGACGTCACAATCTCGCGATTGAGGTATTGGCGCGTGGTCACGCCATCTGTCTCATTACGTCACGCGTTGTGTGTGGATCCTAATAAAGTGTTATGATGTCACACTCTTTCGAGCAGATGGTCGCGATTCCCATCTGCCTTATAACGTCACGCGTTGTGTGCGTATGTCCGTCCACACGATAACTCGCGTAAAAATCGTTCAATGTCGATGAACTTTTAGTATGTGGATAGGGAAGCCCTAGGAAGGAACCCTATTTAAAGTGAACGGAATTGGGTCAAAGTTCAGGACATAGGAGAGGGATCCATTCTACTGTTCTTATGCGTCATAACTAACGTAAAAAAGTTCGAATTCGACTTAATTTTAGTATGTGATAGGAGACCACCTGGGGACAAACCCTATTGAAAATGGGCGAAATGGGGTCAAAGGTCAAGATATAGGAGGGGAAAACTTCCATTGCCATTATGCGTCATAACTTACGTAAAAATAATTCGATTTGGATGAAATGTTACTATATTGTAGTGGCCTGCCTGGGGACGAATCTTATTAGAAATGGGCGAAATGGGGTAAAAGGTTAGGACACAGGAGCGGGATCTATTCCATAGCCCTTATGCATCATAACTTACGTACAAATGCTTCGATTGTGACAAAACTGTATCACGTTATTTCGGAGGTATACTGAACCGGTTCTGCTCAATATCATCGAAATGAGATCAAAGATCAGGGCACAGGACAGGGATTTTTTATTCCACAGCTATTATACTCATAATATGCGTAATGATTTCTGGTATGTTGGAAAGCGTATTATAATCAATGCATTGCATGATTTTACTAACTTGTTTAATGACAGCTAGGGTGGTGAGGTTAGTTTTCAGTAAATAAGAATATATCTATAACGTATTTTTAGTGGAAAATACTGAAAGCTGTGCCTCATTTGTCAGATTATTAAGGAAATTTCATAAAAGTCCAAACGCATATAAATCTGTTCTAACTGTCTCAAACCCTTAATACATACTGTTTACTTATAATTAAAAATGTGATAAACATGTAAAGAATAAACGCGAAAATTAATGAGATTGTGATGAAAGTTCCGAGAATGTAAATAGAAAATCACTCCGAAATGGGATATATATAATTACTATTGCTAAGATTTTTATGTTTTTGCATAGTTTTTTGCCAACACTAAAACGTTTTTAAAGTGCCTAGAAGTTTGTTTTATACATAAATAAGCTGATTTAAGTACCTTCGATAAAGGAATTTCTGCATTTTGTCGTGATTTTGATGCAACATGTTTTTTTTTAGGTCTTTCGGTCATTTAAAGTCCTTTTTTTTTTGGGTATTTTTCACTCATTATTTTGCAAATTATAGCATTTTTTTTTTAAATGGGATTTTTGGTTGAATTTTCCTGAAACCCAGGAGCAAGACTGAGACACCGAGGGCGGGGGGGGAGAAGCAGTACTCGCGTTCAAAACATCTGTACATGGGTCTTAGCAAACGGCGGCGCCACGAGGGCGGTAAAAGCACTACCTCCCCTCCTGTGTTTCTTCCTTCAAGTCAGTGATGAGCTGTTCTTCTATTTCGAGTACGGCCTTTGCCATTTTGCCGGAAGGCGAGGTTCGGTGCCGCGGCGGGTGGATAACGAACACCGCAGGCTTCAAGCTCTCAGTTTGTGCAGAGATAGTCAAACCGCCGATACAGCTTTCACTGTAAAACCCTGCCTTCCTCTTCCCCTTCCCTCAAGTGCAGTGTGGCTGGCTGTAAATGCACTTGTCAAAACCAGAGTGTGCGAGTTTTACAGATAACTGGGGATCATTGTCTCTCGACATTTTTCGAAGCTGCATGGTTTTTTTAGCTGTGAATAATTTTTGCGTAGTAATTGTGAATTTCAACACCCAACAAGCCTGCAGGGGAAGAAAGTGCCTCACAGAAATTAAAATACTTCATTTCTGAATATGGCAAAAACATATTCTCCACCGATGGACAGAAACTATATTGCAAATTCGGCGACATGATAGTTGCCACGGAAAAGAAATTTACTGTGCAGCAGCATGTCAACAGCGGAAAACACAAACGAGGTCTGCATCGACTCTAGGACGATAAACAGTCAGAGCGAATTCTCCTTGGCTAAACGTGCGTGTCTTCAAAACGTTCTGCATGTTACGAAGAATACTGCGAATCCTTCATTTGGGCTAATACGTCCTTGGGCAAAGTTAACAATTCAAATTTTCATGGCCTTTTAGAAAAGCACACTGGGAAGTCTGCCACACTGTTTCACACTAAGTAAAAATTATGTCAGCCGCGGATGACTCTCATGGACAATATAATGACCTAGATATTATGACTGAAAAAGTGGGAAAGGCTGTGCAAAGAAAATTGAGCAAGTTTAAAAAAAATGTAGGAGATGTACAGCTGTGCTTAATTGCAGATATTCTAACGGTGAGAAACTTTTCCCTTGGTGAAATTTCAGAAGATGTTAAACAAAGTGACGTATGCTATTTCAAGTATGTTCCTGTGGTGTCAGTAGAAGTGGAAAGGAGCTTTTCAATTTTTAAAGCTTTGTTGGTAGACAATAGAAAACCGTTCTCTTTTGAATATCTGCACATGGTTTTAGTTGTGTATTGCAATTTTGGACTGCTGAAATAAGAAACTTTGTTTCCCATGGCAAACTAAAAATATTAAAAAAAATTTTTTTTTGTAATATTAAAACTTTCAATTTGCCACCTGACACAGGAACTGTCAGAAAATATAAGTTACGTTTTTGTCTCTTTCTTATTTTCTTTTATAGGGCATATTAAAAAAAAGCAGTGTGCACAGAAACTGTAAAAAGTTAAATTGCACTTTTAAGTTTTTTTTTCTTTTTTGTTTTACAAGGCATGCTTTTGAGCAATACATTTTTAGTTTGGCCCAGAAAATATGAAACAATTAAGTTGAATTTATTGTCTATTTGTTTTAATATAGGTCCTGTGTTGGTTAGTAAAATTAAGAATTCCAGTTGACACAGCAACATTCAACAGATCAAATTGTTTTTCTATTCATTTTGTTTGTTTCATGCACCTCTTCTTTTTTTAATTAATTAGTTTTGTATAGAAATAAATGAACATTTATTGGTACATTTTTTATATGACTTTTGTTTTAGTTTTTGCGTCATAAATGCACTTCTTATAGGGCATTTTCTAGCAATTTTAGGTCATAAAAATCCTAGCCCTAATAATTACATATACCTCGAACCATAACTTACGAATAAATCGATAACTTGAAGTAAACCATTCTGACACCATATTCTTGTTCTTTTCAATTTTCGAAGAAAAAAGTAATAATGAGATTGGAGTATTTCAGAGAGAAGAAAAAAACTGAATATACTGAAAATTTGTGCCCTCGTACTGAAAATCGGTACCATCCTTTAGCCATACAAAAGGAAATACATTTGTTAATATTTTGACGAGATTTCGAAGAACATACACTTTTCATTTACTTACCTTTTTTTTCTTAAAGTCTATGTTTTCTTTTGTTTTAAATTTCAGTTGATTAGTTCAAATTCGCCTTGATTAAGATTAAAATTCAATTTTATGCTTCAGAAAAAAACGCGCTTAGTAAGATAAACAATTAAAAATAAATTTTCCTACACATCTTCTGCTCTTTTTGCAGAAAATGTACACACTGTACTCCGGCATTGCTTTCTGGACCTAAAGGACCCCTGTCTCCCAGAAATCTATATCTGGCCTTGATGGGATCCATCGATTCGTCCTGATAAAGGGATGTTCTGTGACGTCCATCGGCTTTTATTAACTTAAACGTGACACATCGGAAAAGGCAAAGTTTTTCAGCGCCTGATATCTGGAAATGTAAAACCCATTCTCATCAACGACAAATAACTTGTTTCAAATAGAGACGAGTTGTATACGAAGTAGGGGCAACTGTTACAGACCATTCGTGCTAAGATGCAGCAGGCTTGGTATGCTAAACTCCTCCTCTTGATACCCCAGTTGTACCACGTGATAACCTAACGCAATGAAATTCGTTTTTTCCATTGTGCAATCCTCTCCAGCTGCCGCTGCTATCGAAACTTGGCCAGTTCGTTACTATTGAGAACTTATTTGTTTTATGCAACACTCATTGTTCACCTCAATGTAACTAATTTTTCATAGCCGAGAAGGTTTGGCTTTTCTGATATGTCAGTGGTGATCTGTGTTTTCGCTAAAACGGGGCAACGCACTGCAACATTTTTTTCAAATCACTTCATCTAAGGCGGGACAAGGCTCGGTATCCTTTTTTCAAATTCCTTTATCTCAGTGGTTTAGGAGTTTATGGTTCTTATTCTGGACAGCGTTGCCTTTATTGCTGTGTTTATCTTGGACAGCAGATATCAAGTAAGGGTCACATTGATGAAGAAATTAATTGGCGTACAAAACTTGCCTGGAGAGCTTTTGGAAGAAACAGCATAATTTTCAAGAGCAATATGCCATTATGTCTTAAAAGAAAAGTGTTTGATCAATGCATCCTTCCAGTGCTTACGTATGGTGCAGAGACGTGGACCTTAACTAAAAGAGACATACAAAGGCTGCAGACAACTCAAAGAAGCATGGAGAGGTGCATGCTTGCTGTAACCAGGAGAGATAAGAAGAGGAACTCGTGGATCCGAAAAATGACAAGAGTGGAAGACATCATGATCAGAGTTAAATCCCTGAAATGGCAATGGGCTGGACATACTGCCAGAAGGACAGATCATCGATGGACAGCCGAAATTTTAGATTGGATTCCAAGGGACAGGAAAAGACCCAGAAGAAGACCACATGGGAGATGTGTGGATGAAATTCGAAAGTATGCGGGAGTAACATGGAGGAGACTGGCACAAGACAGACCGTTGTGGAGGAAACTTGGGGAGACCTTCGTCCAGCAGTGGATTGATAATGGTTGACAATGATGATGATGATGATGATGATATAAATGGGATAGAGGACAGACAACGTTCTTATCGAAACAATGTTTCTGTACCCAAAGAACAAAAGTTTCAGTTTATTGATCTTAAAAATTTTAGTATACCCATTTTTGAGTTTAGTAGCCTCGGATGCCCTAGTGGGCAAATTCGTGAATGCTGCGGTAAGGACCTCAAGTTAGATCCACTAAATATCCGGCGTGCGTTGGATGGGCACCTTAAGCCGTCGGACCCCGGGTACTGGCCCCCGGTAATAAATAAGGGCGTCTTCTTCTCCCTTTCTACCTCGCTTCCGTGTCACTTTCCTATCGGGCACTCTAGCCCAAATCTCCTAGTTTCCTATTTCTAAGGATTGTTTAAGACCTGGTGTCAGACACTCCCTTCCTTAAAATCCTCTACATATAATCATTTTTGAGTTATTAGATTTATTAAAGCACTGTAAGCCTTTAAATAGGCTTTTATATTTAATTTTACATAAAAGATTTAAGTTTAACGAGGTTGAATCCAACTTTATAGATACTAAAATTACACCTGTAGATAAAAAGCATAGGAAGTTACTTAAGTAGTATAACTACACTAGATATCTGAAATTTCTTGGTGTAGAATAGAAATCAAAATGTCCAAGCTTTCGCACATCAACCAGATGGCTTTTTCAAGGAAGGTAGACAGCAAACTGGAAATTGAATAATAGAACGCTTCAACAAGAAAGATTTCTTCCGTTCTCAAATCCTAAGAGCTTTTGCAGTCTCCTCACATGTTCTTTCTAGGCAGTGCGAATTGAGAAACGTCTTCGAGCTGACCACGGAGGCAAGATACAACCCAAACATGGTACATCGCTACTTCGAGGAAACCCGAACCAGGCGTTCTGATATTTCTATGCATCAGCTACGCTACTTGGGCTCAATTCCCTACATACCAAATATTTCCTATCAGCTCATGAACGGGCTGAAGAAGATAAACCTCGGTGTTGGCATCATTTCCGACTTCTCCTATACCATGCTTAAGGGAAACACTGACAAGACCCCACCATCCAATGAAGCAGGTGTTTATGTCATTCCTCTACTGTGTATATTCGGATGGTTCCAAGCGATGCCACATTATAATGGCTGAACTTTCATTTGGAATTAGAGTTAACGAACATAAACGGAACATAAAGAACGACAAAGAAACCACGGGCCTGTCCACAGAAGTCCAGTTCAAGTTCGCTGCTCCTATGTGACATGATGTAAAGAAATTGGCTTCCTATTCCACCCCAAAATCTACTGCTATTCGCGAAACTTCGGAGATCATAGCAAACAGCGTGTCGTGCAATGATAACGCCACGAATTTGGAGCCATTTCTTTAAATAGTGATTACCTCTTGATTTTTCTTCCATGATACCGCATGCTAAACGAGCATAACGCCTCGTGTCTTTGAATACCTTATTACGTTCGCATCTCTTCGTTATTGTCAAGTCAAGTCACCGCGTTCAAATTGTTGAATCGTTCTATTATTCAGTTTGCAATTTGCTGTCTACCAACCTTGAAAAAGCCATCTGTTTGATGTGCGAAAGTTTGAAAATTTTGATTTCTATTGTACTCCAAGAAATTTCGGATATCCAGTATACTTATACTATTTAAGTACAGTTGGTGCATAGTTCCTTTTTATTTAATTAGCATACGAAGTTATATAAAATTTAACTGACATTAAGACTTTTGCGCGGAAAAAAGAGTTCAGCTGCGCGAGAGTTGTCACAGATATTTGCATCTATTATTAACACACCGAAACACACGTCTAACTGTTAATCATATTGAATTTCTTTTAAAGAGCACGCAGTGTACCTTTAAAGAAACGCCAAATTATTTTGACTAACGCGCTGTTATGCATATCGCAGAAACTAAAGGCAAATGAGGGTGCTTCTGAAGGACATGAAAAAGCATAAATAACACCTGATACACATTCTTGTTAATCAGCGTTTTTTATATAATTGAAATGAGAAGGACAGCCGATTTTAGTGAGGGTGACAAAGGCCAAATTACAGTGGCCAAACGACTGAATCAGAATATTTCCCAAATCGAAAAGCTTGTGGTCTGCTCACCGTCAGCCGTGGTTAGTACCTTCCAAAAATTTTATCCCATCGACCACGACCCACAGGCAAGGTGCAGTTCAAAAGAGCTAAACAATAATAGGGGATAGCGAAGACTCTTCCATATCTAAAGAGCCAACAAAAGAAATACCGTGTCGCAACTGGCCGTTAATTAAAATTCTGGTGACGAAGAATATGTATCTCAATACTCAGTGATCAAGTACAGCTAAAATTGGGGATGTGTAGCTGCAGACAACTCAGAGGGATTTAACTCACATAGTTTCACTGTCGAAAGCGTGGCAGTGGATATGCAAGCATCAAAATTGGACACCTAATTATTGGAAAAAGGTCGCCTAGCCCGATGTATATCGCTTTCTGTTGCACTATGTGGACGGCCTGTTATGACTGCGTTGTTTACCTGGGAAAGTGTAGGCACTAGGATGCACTGTGGTACAAAAACGAGAAAATAGGAAACCTGCAGTAATTTGGTTAATATTCTTCTGCGAAACCCTAAGTCACTGACGGCACTTTTTTCAACAATTGTTGTTTGGTACACCACAATACGTTTCTTTTTATAGATATATATTTGTATCCGCAATAGGTTCTACAATTTAGGAATTGCCAACGGAATTTTCTCAATACAAAAATTCAAATGGATTGCCAAACAACATTATTTAGTATTATGCATGTAAACTGAAGTCCCAGAATTACTGGTACACCAGTCTAATACTTGATAAGTCCCCCACGGGAGCGCAGGACTGCAGAAATACGATGGGCCATGGACTCCACTAGCCTCAGGAAATATGCTCTAGGTAATGCACACCATGCTTTCTGCAGAGCGTTCCACAATTCGGGTGTATTCCGAGGTCTCGGATTCCTGTGTTCGATAGCGCGTTGCATGGCATTCCAAATGTGTTCTATCACGTACAGATCTGGGGACTTGGGTGGGAATGGCAACACCCCAAACTCAGATTAATGCTCCTCTAACCATAATGTGGCGTCCCGACACTTGTGTGGAGGTGCATTATCGTGTTGGAACAGGCCCAACCCATCAGTATGAATGCGGGACATGAACAGGTGTACCTCGTCAGAAAGGATTCGCACATAGCGTTGGCCGGTCACAGACGTTTTTAGACGCACGAGGGCTCCCGGTGAAGTCCAGCTAAGCACACCCCATACCATTACGGACCCCCCACTAGCCGGCACAGTTCCCTGTTGATAGGCGGGATCCATGGCTTTATGGGGTTTGCGCCACACACGAATCCTTCCATCTGCCCGATACAGTTGGAAACGCCACTCGTCAGACCAGGCTACTTGTTTCCAGTCATCAAATGTCCAGTGGCGGTGTTGTCGTGCCCAACCGAGGCGCATAGCTCTGTGTCGTGCACCCATCAAGGGTACTCGAGTTGGGCGTCGGCTCCCAAAGCCCATATCGTGCAGAGTATGTTTGCACAGTCCGGACGCTGATGCTTGTTGAGGCTCCAGCATTGAATACCGATGATACCGCACGCCTCGCGCGTGAAACGATTCTTGACAGCCGACGATGATCACGTTCACCCAATGTCTTTTTACGGCCACACTGGTATCGTAGGTTGGAGGTTTTGCCGGAATTTTTGTAGTCACGGTACACCCTTGCAATGTCGTCCGTGAAAATCCGAAGCTTCGTTTCTACCTTCGAAATACTATGGCCCAATTCACGAGCGCCAACTATGACAACGCGTTGAAAATCGCTTAAATCCTTATTAGTTGTCATTCTGATGCCGAAAACTGCTCTGACAGCTGGCAAGGATGTCTATCGCTTTATATACGCACTGGTGGACGTAACCGAGTACGCGCATAGGTGACGTTGCTATATATTTTGCATACGCTCGTCTGTGCCAGTTTTTCTGGCACTTCAGTGTATACATTACATGAATTGGAAAAAGGCAATGCTTATTATGAATCACACAAAAATTCTGCTTTATTAATATTTTTATAAAATGTACACTTTGTAAGAAGGCTGGGCTTGCTTGTTTCAAGCAAGAAATTGAATTCGCGGAAGAATACTCGTTGAGTGCCAGGATAAATAGTGTCTCTGGATCAGGGCAGTCCCTTCCTTATATTAGATTGATGTTAGTGCCAAGATGCATTATCCCAAAAAGTCGATGGAAATGAAAGAAGCTTTGAAATAGGGAGGACACTGTGCTTGATGAACTCTTTTCGAGCTCTACGCTAAACATCGGAGGTTGACACTTTTCTTCTTTTAATTTGATGTAAGTATAAGATGAGTGACATGCAATAGTATAAAAGAGCTTTGTTATCCAATCGTGGGTTTTGTCCTTATTCTCTATCTCTGGAAAGTATTTCAAAATTGCTTCACATAGCCGCACGTTATTTGAATTATTTCTCTCTCTCTGTACAAATGTCCATCCGACACTGTTCACTTCAAAATGAATCATTCGTTTACGCGCAATTTTCTCACAAATGAAATTGCAACTTTCACTGAATTATATTGCCTTGCACAAACTGATCACTGTATCACGTATTTCGTCGTAGGATTTGAAGAAAAGGTAACTTCCACTTTTGTTTCCGCTAACATAGGCGAATTTCTTAGTTTCAGCGATGAATCCGGGTAACATGGCATACATGTTAAGCAACTTCAGTACATCATACAGTATATATCTATCAAGCAGTCTTTCATTTAATCGTCCAGTGACATAGTGATTTAAACGCCAGCTAGCTTCTGACCTTTCGTACAAGAGGGAGCCTGGATCGAATACCGATAAGACATGGGTAACTCCGGTTACAATCTGTTTTACTAAATTGTCTTTTTCCATCCCTGAAACCAGTAGCCCTAAATAAGGGATGCGCGACTATTTATAGCCCATCCAGTTGCTCACGATGGTCGGTAAAACCCTAAAGAAAAAACGTCATTGTGTTCTCGTTCCTTTATTTTGATTTACCGAATTGCAATTCGAAAAAGTATATATAATTGAAAAGGTGTTAGTGAGAATCAACCACACCTTAAAATGTCCGAGTCGGGATCTCATAAGTACCTTAAAGTATTAGCAAGAAACGCAGAAATGACCGACGTGCCACAATCAAGCAAATTACTGTTTAATTTCACATTGTTGTGGCAACAGTTATCTGCATAATTCGGACATATCTGACCTTTTTGCAAAAAGGTTGCAATACCCGACGACCTTGTCCAGGAGAGCATATGCAAAATGATTTCAACGATTTTGGAATAATCCGTATGCTGGCGGAGGTGTAATGTTTTTAAGTTGGATAATTAAATCATCTATGATCAGCATCATGGTTGTTTATTACAAATCAAGCATTTAAGTTAGAAAATACGTGCATTGTTCAAATCCTTATTCTTTGCTGGTTTCTGGAATTTGTTCAAGAAAGGCAAACGCTCTGAACGAAATGTCATGATCTTGTGCTTACTGTATATGTATCTCGGTGCAAACTACATTGGAAAAGAAGTGGGGTTTTTAGCGTATTTAATCTAAAGCAAAAAGGCTAGAATGACTAATTTTTTAAGAAACACCAGAATTTCTCCAAGCAAAACTGCACGGTATAAAAATAATGTTCTGTTAAATGAGGCGTAAGATATTTCCCGGAAAACGTTCGCTTTCAAAGAGCACTACCGTCTTTCCAGTCATTAGCGTATATTAAAATTCCGTGCTCCTATTTCAACGCCAAATACCGAATTACAATGAAAGGATGCAATTTTGCATAACAATCCAATGATAATTTGGACATTCGAGTGAGAAGTAATTTTAGTAAATTTTTCCTGTAGGCGTATCAGCATATTTCAATTCATTTTACGGATTCCACAAACTTCGGGAGCAGTCGGACTTTCGGGCTAGCAAATATTTCAAAGGTTAGCACAAAGTCAACTATCGCTTAGATCAGTGGTTCCCAAAGTGTGGGCCGCGGTGCACTGGGGATCCGCGGCTTCCTCACAGGGGCGCCGCGAAATATTACAAAATTTTCATAATTTTATTTCCATTTTCCATTCAATGTCATAGAAAGGGACATTGCGCCATCTAGCGGACCTGGTGCAAACCATTAACTCACTTAGTAATAACTGTTTGCAGAAGTCTTCACAAATACTTACTAGATGGCGGTCTTAGAAGCGTGAGGTTTCCCCCGCATGATTGCCGCCCAACGGGCGCACGTTGTGTGTACCGCCGCCGCTACCGAAGTAACCTGAGCTTTCTCACCAGCCTCAGTGCTTCTGATAGACATTCCTTCCTCGTTGTCCGAGCGCCTAGAAATAAGACTCTCAGTCCAGATTTTTCGAGAAGGTCACCAGATCCTTTAAATGTGCTCATCCGTTGTCATTTGTGACTCATTTTGTGGTTAGCAGTCTGTTATGCTGATGCTCTGTCGCTGAGTTTCGGCGTTTGTAAGCTTTCAGCGTATTAACTAATTATTGCTGTGATTAAGTGAAGTGAAGTTTTTGAAGTGTTTTTCCTCGTATGCATTTTTAAAAATGGATCCATGTTAACTAAACAGTAAAAACCATTTTCTTTGTTTTATATCACATCGGTCGCTGTGATAAAAACTAAATATCGCGCGAAAAACAATATAGAGAAAGAAATGAGGGAGGCTGTGTCCAGTTTGATTCTAAAATTTGAGAAAATGTGCGGTGATCAACAGGCTCATCCATCCCACTAATTATAATTAGTTGAATTTTTAAAATGACATTTGTGATCTTCAATACGTGTTTTATTTATTTCTACCTAAGTGTACTTGTTAGAATTTGGCATAGGGTGCCTTGGGAAAACCTGGGTTCAGCAAAAGTTTGGGAACCACTGGCTCAGATAAACATGAACCAATTCAATGGCAAAGAAAAAAGTAATTGTTCAAATGATTTAAAATCATTTAAATTTCTTAAATTTTTATATAATATATTTTCCTAAATAAGTACTGAAAGCTGTATATCTTAGTATTGGATTTATGGT
This sequence comes from Macrothele yani, assembly GCA_039090855.1. Taxonomy (NCBI): domain Eukaryota; kingdom Metazoa; phylum Arthropoda; class Arachnida; order Araneae; family Macrothelidae; genus Macrothele; species Macrothele yani. The sequence continues at coordinate 124,490,405 of CM077034.1, read as the reverse complement.
TAATGATAAGAGATATATTTAATTTAGATCAGGCGCCAAATGTTTCGTTTGCAACATGCCATATCTATTACGATCATCCAGTTTTTATGTAATTCGAAGTAAGTACAGAAAAAAGACGGCGCGTGTGAAGGTCATGTCTAGATACGAGGGTCGTAACAAAAGTCCCCATACGTTAATCTAAAACGGAAGCGGATGATGCAATCGGGAAAATGATTGCATCATGTCAAGTTCATATTCTCAGCAACGCAGTGGTGTCATAACGGCGCGCTATCAGTCATTTGCTGCGTGGAATTGTGAGGGTTTGGAAACGGAAGCGTTAAGCTCAGCAGGTCGAGTCATGGCTTTAGGTCAGCGCTCTTACGTCAAAATAGGAACTCCGCTAGAAAAACCCATATATACCTCTGCACTGCATTGCAAGGAGTTTGTTGAGAATGAGCTCACTTTCTCGCTGGACGTAGTGCTTTCGGGTGGACCGAAGCAGCATCGAAAATTTTCACCTCTCATGCTGAAGTCAAAAAGCAAAAGGCAAGACATCTGTCACCATTGTTGTAAGCTTCTTGTGGAAAATCGCCGTTCCAGAGTCTAAGAGATTTCTCATTACGCAAAGTTGTCCACCATGTCTGTTCACCGGATTTTGACCGACTCACTGGGGAACAGAATAATCACCGAGTGCTGGTTGCCCAATCAACTCACCCCCAAGAAGAAGGCCTTCACAGTGAGCATTGCACAGGATCACTGCCGCAGGTTGGAAAGGGAGGGCGACACCTGACTGGACAGAATTGTCGTAATTGTTGAGATTTGGACCCGTGGTTTTGAGCCGGAACTGAAGTCACAGTCAGCGGAATGGAGGTATCCAAATTTGCCACGTCCTCAAAGTGACGTCGGCAACACTCTATAGTGAAGAAAATAATGATTTCTGCGTACGATGCACAGGGTGTTGTGGTCTCTGATCGAGTGCAGGGAGGGCAAAATATCAACGCACAATATTATCGTGACTTTCTGAAAACGAATTTGTGACCGAAATTTCGTCAAAATCGCCACAATTTGTTGACAGCAGGAGAGACCTTGCTGCATGACAACGCAATGTGTCATGACGCGCGTCGGTACGGATATTTTTGTCGAAACATGGCTGCGAAATTTTAATCCAGCCACCATACAGCAATGATATCAGCCCACCCGACGTTGATCTAATCCCGAAGTTAAAAATCGGCAACGTGGCATTCGCTACGAATCACTGGACGAACTGTTATTGGGTGTGACCCGATTAACATAGCTGCTGAACAAATATGGCGTACTACGAGATATCCAGGACATACCTCACGGAAGGCAAGCTGCCATTAGCAGCGGAGGAGATTATTTTGAACGGCAATAAGGTACGCTTTTCCGTTACTTCATACTTTTCTCAAAAATGAACTGTGAGCACAACTTTAGTTAAGACCGCCGCAGTGCTTGACATTTCATCAGGACCAAAGATATTATTTATTAAGATATTAATCATTATGGGAAAAACTAATACATGTATATATCTAACTTCTACTTCTCCAAAGAAACAGTAACTTATAGATTCATTTAAGTTGTCCAACGGTGGATTCTATTTAAAACGTGCTTCCTGTAACGAGTGGAAAGCCTGAACGATGTAAAATGAAGTCTGTAAGGATTCGCAGCAATGCATTCGATTCGTGGGATGTCTCTTCAATCATTATTTAGGAAATTTCTATTCACGAAAGTTATGCGGGTATACGGTCGGTCTTTGTTTTCGTTACACTTCACGTTTGACGTAGTTACGTTTCGTGTCACAGTATTGTTGTTGCGCCTCTGCTTGTTCTGACAGTGAATGGTTTCTTCATTAATAATGGTGTCGTTTACTGTAATTTTTCATATTTCAAAATATGAATTTTAAGGATGATTTTTCCAGAAATATAACTCTACATAAAATAACTAACATGACTAATAATATTCTCATAAAAATATTTTAATAAAAATTCAAAATTTACTGCTCAAATCAAGTCATGTGTTCCTAGGTTTACCTGGAGTCTACCTTTCATAAATCTGTAGAGCGGATATATTCTTTTTTATTTTTAGGACAAGTTACATAAACATTCCTCATGGTTTTGAATTTAAGAACCTTCTGTGAAAATTTTGTCTGACCTATAAATTAATTCCTCTTTGTTTTTCTACGACTTCTAGAGCTTGTCATAGAGTCCAGTTTTTGCGTCCCTCCTTCAGATGCTGGTTGATCAGCTAACGGTAATAACTGAAACTTACAGAGAATAATATAATAGTTTGTCTTACAGGATATTTTTCTGTGATTTGTAAAGTCAGAATGTCCGATACCAGCAGTACCTTTATCATACGGAGTTGTGGACGTCTTAGAGATAAAATTAATTCACCAACATCCCTCAAAATATATTTAGTTCCGATGTAACTGAGCCTAAGGTCGGGCCTTCACAAAGAGAACATGGTAACTATCATGGTCAGCTGAAAACCTGACTGCCCTCAGCTTGGTGCACGAGTTACAAGTTAAAAGGTAGAACAGGCAGGATGTCTTGATCGGAGAGCGGACAAGAAGGGGCATGGAAATTTAGATTTATAAAACGAGCATTGAGAAATAAAACTGTAAGTACCTTCGGCGAGGGCGCGGGGGTTATATGTATGCGATCCAAGAGCTATTTTGTAGCAAACTCAAGGTACGTAGCTAATGTATTAGTGAACACGCGCCGGATTTAAGTGCAAAACAGTTTGTGAAATTGCCAGGTTTGCTAGAAAGAATCAAATGTGATGAAGAACGGTACTCTTCATCCTTGTGCGTATTCGTAGGCGAAAACACTTGTAATATACGCAGTTAAGCAGTTATTCAGTTCCTCAGTGGATGGTATTTGTTAGTGCTGGCTAACCCTATTTACTTAGATTTTTATGATATTTTTGAGTGGCTTACTAACTTTGTAGTTCCTTAGCTATCAGCACGAATTTCCTTAATGTTCAGTCAATTGTTGAGTGTTAATTATTTATTAGGTGCATGCCCTATTCTGATGCTAATTCGTTGGGATTCTAGCTAATTGTTACCGAACGCGCCGGAGAAATATTTGATTCCAATCCCAAAGTTCGAGTTATGCTGATAGGAACGGACACTCCAACATGAGTAGTGAGCTGATAGGAACGGACACTCCAACATGAGTAGTGAGCTGATAGGAACGGACACTCCAACATGAGTAGTGAGCTGATAGGAACGGACACTCCAACATGAGTAGAGCCTTAAAACAAACCCCATTCTGATAATTCAATGTGTTGGTATAGTTAATGGGACGAATTCCACTAGGTTTAGGACAGATAATCCCTCTTAACATAAATAATTAAGGATAATTATTAAGAATGATTGAGAGAGATTAAGAGTGGCATACAAGAGAAAGTTTCTATTTGGGTTCGCTGTTAGTGTTCTTCAGATCCTTTTGGAAATATACAAGTATTGATTTGTTTGTCTGATAGTTCTGATGCACACGCCCACTCGAGACCAATCTACCATTTCAGCCGTTCCGGAAATAGAAGAGCACCTGTTCTTCGAACTCCCAGATTGTATCCTTCATTAAATTCCGATTAATCCTTTCCTTTGCGCATCACGCTCCGAATTTTACTACCTACTGCTCCAATGACGCCTTAAATATGCTACTTCAGTCGACTACTCGCGCCCTTTCGGAAATCACGTGGACTAGGTGCCAGATCCCCTTTTGATATGTGTGGTCATTATTCAAATGTCGCTCGATTTTTTTTCTCGTAGGGAGTGGCAAAAGACCAAAGAATGAAGTTTTGTAACCGTATTTTTAGAAGAGACACTGTTAGATATGTAATGCTAAAAGAAATGTTCCGTTTCTACGGAATTGAAAAAAAAATGATTTCAAAATGTTGGGAATTATTCGCAGACTGTTAGTTATCAGTAGCGCTAGGCAGCTCCATACCGATTATCCAGATTGAAACCACAGTTACTCCGAAAAATCAAAATTATTACATTAGATTGAACTCTCCGTCTCAAATCTGATTGTTATTTATGGAAAAATTCCTTGTATGGAATAGTCCTCGTGGTCAAGGCATACAAATAAATAAGGTGTTTTTTCAAGTTTGAATTAATAAGCAATGTATGAGTTAAAGAGCATATTTTGAATTTAAAACACCTGCAACGTCTCTACACCAAAGATATTCATCTAAGGTATTAGTAAATTCAGATGGCAAGAAAATACCGAATTTCTCCAAGAAAATGCAAATTGAAAGTTAAATTGATTAAAGTTTGCTTTAACTTTTAATCTGACATTTACCTTTCGTTAATTTCTTACATTGAAACTAGAACAAATTCAAAGAACAAAACTGCCGAAAATTTTAATACACCATAAATGGATAATTAGAAATTGCTTAATATCCAGAATTATAACTACAAGTGGGATGTAAGGTCAGGTGATGCGTAACATCACAGCCTCTCCTTGACAAATGTCAACCCCGCCTTCTCGTGGTGCATCCTGTTCCCACTAAAGGGATTCTGACGACCGCCAATAGCGGTATAACTATACCATCGGGATTAGAGGAAATTCTATCCCACACTCACCAACCCGCTTGGCCAGCGTGGTGAGTTATGGCCAAACCCCTCCAAAATGATTCCACAACTTAAATCTTGGCCCTCAGTCTCCGGCAGCTAGAATGTATCTGTCCAAGGCAGCGGCCAGTGCGACATGAAGGCAGAGGGTGCTAAGAATCCCCGGAGGACCGGACTAGGCTGCCATCTGATGCTGACCTTGGCTACGTATAATGGACGCTCCCTATCTTCTGATTCAAGGCTTCTTGAATTGGAAGAGGAACTACAAAGGATCAAGTGGGACATCGTGGGGCTAAGTGAGGTAAGGAGAAAAGGAGAAGATCTCATCGAACTGAAAAGTGGACATCTCTTCTACTATCGTGAGAAAGATACTGGCAGAACTAGTGGTGTTTTATTTATAATAAACAAGAAACTGAAGGATAAAGTTGTAGAGGTTGAAAGTTCCTGTGACAGAGCTGCACGACTCGTTATCCAACTCTCGAGAAGATACCAGGCTCAGATTATTCAAACTTATACACCCACCACGAGTCATCCTGAAGAAGAAATTGAAGAATTTTATGAGGAAATTCGCCATCTAAATAATAAAGGTAAGCAGCACTTGAAAATAATTATGGGAGATTTCAATGCAAAAATAGGGCAACGGCAACAGAATGAAACTTCAGTAGGTAAATTCGGTCACGGCAACAGAAACCAGCGTGGAAATACTCTCGTTCAGTTTGCAGAGGCAGAAGGGTTTTTCATCTTGAACTCCTTCTTCAAGAAAAAGCCACACAGGAAATGGACATGGAGACATCCAAATGGGACGACAAGTGAAATTGATTTTATTATGTGTAACAAAAAATTCGTCATAGAAGACTGCAGTGTGCTAAACAAGTTCAACACAGGTAGTGACCATAGATTGGTGAGATGTAAGATGCACCTCAACACTAAACTTGAACGTGGCAAGCTCATAAGACAAACAAAATCTATTGACATAACCAACCTTAGAAAACACCATAATACCTTCAAGTTGGAACTGAAGAACAGGTTCTCTGCTTTGGAATTCCTAACATCGGAAGAAGTGGACATCTCTGAAGTTAACATAAAAGTAACCAAAGCTCTTATGGAAACAGCAACAAAATTAGCTGGGTCTAAGAACAAGTTGCATGTAAACAAATTATCAGGAAAAACCAAAATGTTGATTCAAAAAAGAAGAGATATGAGGACAACTAAAGAAGATGTGACTTCCAAAGTGGAATATATAGAGCTATGCAAGACAGTAAGAAAAAGTATCACTGAAGACGTAAGAAAATTCAACTGTGAACTAGTGAGGAAAGCAATTGAAAACAACCAAAGCCTAAAGATAGCAAAGGGACATCACAGTAAGGGAAGAAAACAGATTATGGCACTGAGAAAAGAAGATGGTTCTGTAACAAGAAATAGAGGGGAAATTTTGACAAGAGTGAAAGATTTCTACTCCAAATTATATGAAAGGGATGATACATGCACTCCAGACATCATGAAAGATACCAGTATAAGAGTTCCTCCAGTCCTTCCAGCAGAAGTTGCACATGCAATCAAGAACATGAAGCGGGGAAAAGCTAAAGGAGAAGATGGAATTACTGTAGACATCATACAAGAAGCAAGTGGAGAAATCGAAACAGTACTCGCCCAAATTTTCACTCGATGCCTTAATCAAGGAGAGATTGCTGAGGATTGGAACACCGCTACAATGATCCTGCTACATAAGAAAGGTGACATTGAGGATCTCGGAAACTACAGACCTATCAGACTCCTATCAGTGGTTTATAAAATCTTCACTAAAGTTCTTTCACACCGCTTGAAGGTAACACTGGACATGGCTCAACCGAGAGAACAAGCTGGATTCAGGAGTGGCTACAGCACAATAGATCATATCCACGTACTGAAAGAACTAATTGAAAGAGCGAGGGAATATGAACTTCCATTGTGCATGGCTTTTATCGATTATGAAAAAGCCTTTGATTCGGTGAAACCATTAGCAGTTACAATGGCTCTGAAAACCTGCGGTATTGAAGATGCATACATTAATATTATTAATAACATCTATGAAAATGCAAGTGCAAAGATTCTGCTGTTTGAAAATACAACACACATAAAAATTGGAAAGGGAGTGAAACAAGGGGACACCATATCTCCGAAGTTCTTTAATGCCACATTGGAGGGTGTTTTTCAGTCGCTGAGCTGGGAAAACAAAGGGATAAAGATTAATGGAGATTATCTAACCCACCTTCGTTTTGCTGATGACGTAGTCATTTTTGCAACTACCCCATCAGAGCTGCAGAGTATGATCCAGGAACTTGCTGACAAGAGTAAAGAAGTGGGATTAAAAATGAACTTTCAGAAGACAAAAGTGATGTTCAATGCTTTTACAAGAAATGAAGATTTATCGATTGATGGAGAAAAGCTGGAGATAACAGACACGTACGTTTATCTTGGACAGCAGATATCAAGTGAGGGTCACATTGATGAAGAAATTAATCGGCGTACAAAACTTGCCTGGAGAGCTTTTGGAAGAAACAGCATAATTTTCAAGAGCAATATGCCATTATGTCTTAAAAGAAAAGTGTTTGATTAATGCATCCTTCCAGTGCTTACGTATGGTGCAGAGACGAGGACCTTAACTAAAAGAGACATACAAAGGCTGCAGACAACTCAAAGAAGCATGGAGAGGTGCATACTTGGTGTAACCAGGAGAGATAAGAAGAGGAACTCGTGGATCCGAAAAATGACAAGAATGGAAGACATCATGATCAGAGTTAAATCCCTGAAATGGCAATGGGCTGGACATACTGCCAGAAGGACAGATCATCGATGGACAGCCGAAATTTTAGATTGGATTCCAAGGGACAGGAAAAGACCCAGAAGAAGACCACATGAGAGATGGGTGGATGAAATTCGAAAGTATGCAGGGGTGACATGGAGGAGACTGGCACAAGACAGACCGTTGTGGAGGAAACTTGGTGAGACCTTCGTCCAGCAGTGGATTGATAATGGTTGACAATGATGATGATGATGATGATAACTACAAGTGATTCTTCGATATGCCTGTTGAAACATGAGTGAAACAATGCCTTAGAACAAGAATACAGCAAAGGAGATAGAGTCTAAAGGCTGATTAATGCCTCGTATTACTGTCTGAAAGGATTTTTATTTTTAGTACCATTTGCTATGGGTTACTTTATTTATTTCTTTATTTGTAAGCACATCCCTACAAATGGTATATCAAGTTACATGAATTGCTATTGTGATATTTACGTTACCAAGTGATATTTACAGGCTTGCAAAACATGCTTTACGAACAGAATGATTACTTACATTAAAAATATCCGGATATTTTTTAAGTGAATTTTGAACTCCATATATGTTCCATAACGGAAACATTTTCCAGCATCAATTCTGCAAAATGGCACTGCATATGGTTCTCATTTTGTCCTCGGTAAACATGGGATACGGAAAATTAATTGGTTGGCAACTTGAATATCTTCGATCTCTCAATTGTTGATGCTATTCAGAAAGTTGAGTTGGAGAGCCTTCCTTCTCGATTACAGAGAGGTCATCTTGAAAAATGTCAGAAAGTCAGCCGTCACAATGACCTCTATATAAACACCAGTCAATTTATGAAACAGGTACCAAAGGATTTTTTTAATGTCTCTTTCTTTTACTAGAGTTACGAGGCTAGGGCTTCAAATGATCACTCCATATTCCAGTGAGGATATTTTCTTAGTCTCGAAAATGCGGATGAGTCTGAGTATTCGAGAAATACTTGGAATGTCGCATCGTAAATTCAAGATTTATGTACGCTGTACTTGGAATTATTTTTATATGACTTTTAAAGTCCAGGTTCAAATCAAAGGTGACTCCTAAGTCCTGGATATCATTTGTCCGGCTAAAATAATAGCCGCCAACTCTGTAGTCCAAAAGATATGGGTTTCTTTTCCGTGAAAAGGAAACATGACACTTGGAGATATTGAGGTGGTGACGGTTTAATGTACGCCACTGAGCAGGTTATTTACGTCAGTGTGGACAGCAAGATAGTCATCAGGAGCCTGTACATTGCAATAACACTTGAGATCATCAGCGAACAGGAGACAAGAGCAATATGTTGAACATTTTAGACTCATCAAAGGCGACCACATTTAGGGTGTATTAAGTGTAAGAAAAGGAGAACTGTAAAAATGTCATTTAACAGATAAATAAATTTACATGTAAACACTGGACACTAACGTTTTTATGTGATGATGGGTAAATATTACATCCCTCTTGAAATATATTTACTTTATATCCTTTAACAAATATTTTACTTTCATCATATCTCTGAAAGGCATGTATCGAACTATGTTTCAAGAAAATGAAATGCTTTTAATAAAATCTTTACTGAGGACAATTCGTATACGATAAAGAAAACTAAAATTGTTCGAGCTATCAAGGAGAAATAATCATACTTATAAAGGTTGAAAGCAAACCGTTATTTATCAGATCGAAAGCTGTACATGCATGTTATAACATAACACTACATATATAAACAAAAACCTTTGAATCTCTTAGGTCCATGAGTAATCACCCATCTTTAATAGAAGCCTACTGGCTCTTTGAGACAAGAACACTAACCTCGGGATAACAGTGTGTCGCCTCAAGTTGTGCTCAGAAAATCTTCTGGAGAGCAGCACCTCAGATCACTTGGATATTGCTATGCCATTTTTGCAGCTATGGATCTGACACGTTTAAATAAGAGCTTGCATATATTGTGTGCATGATTCGCACCGCTTTATTGATGTACTGATTAGTCCACATATATCTTTGTTACGATTATTAAAACATGTATCGGGTAACTTGTAGCCGTCATCAAGTTCTCGGAGATCGGCTGCAAGTCGGCGCTTACTTTTCTTCTCAATAAATGGAGACATTGTCGTACAAAGTTTTAGGATCGACATTTGATTGGCCCTAAAATGGCCGTTTTAGAGATCATGCGTGAGAGACCGGAAGTACATGATCTCTAAAACGGCCCTAAAATGGCCGTTTTAGAGATCATGCGTGAGAGACCGGAAGTTACTGTGTTGGTTTTATGTGGGGAAAAATATTTTTCCTAGAAAAGTTGTTTCCTCTTAGAAAGCAAATAACTTTCAAACAGAGAATGACTGAAACTATTGCCGGCCTGAGTGGGAGTATGAAATATTGCCTTTTAATCCTGAACAGAAGTGATTTGAGGAGAGAGATAGTATCCGTCGGAATAAATATTCACAAATCTAGGCGTTAAAGCCCTATTTTTTTGTTGATTGATATTAAACTCCGTTTAACGGAACCACATATACTTTCAATTTTTTGAGTATTTCCACCTGTCCACATATTCCTTAAAATAAAAATAATGGTTCATTGTTTTGTTTTCAAATCCAGTGTTCTCAAAATTCTGATAGATTACGCACCAATCTGTTAATAAGTTGAATCCATATAACTCATGCTTTTGGATTAGAGGCAGCAGTGATACTTCGATACTAACTTTCTCTTGATTTCATATTAAAATGCGAAGATTCCACAATATCTCTCTAAATTAACTCGACGTTATGCTTAGAATTTACAAAATTTGAATCTCCCAATTCGACAATAACTCCCTCACCTCCAGTCGTACTTCCTTACCTTGAGACAGACTCTGCAGTACTTATAAGGTTCGCTAAATGTTGCAGAGAACGCAATATCAACATTTGCAAAATATTCTTCAATAATTTTAATGTAGGCAAAATACGTGCCAGAACATTAGCCAAATATTTACATTAAACCTAGTTATTTTGGCACAGTGAATGAGCAAACCGCGTTTTACCTTTCCAGGACAGCTCTGGTTTTAAATCCGTGGTTGAATGTTTTCTATTTTTATAATATCTTTTTTTTGGATCTCCTGTAAGTTACATGCTCAGCTAAAAAAAGCAAAATGCACAACTATGTAACATAACTCGTACTGATAATAAGCAATACTGCCATATTTGTTCAAGAAGGCAGAAATCATGTCAATCTATCATGTGAAACATGGCCTATAAATCTTCGCACACAGGCAAAAAATGAAACAAATTATGGAAAGAGAAAATGCCTTAATCTCTTCGGAAGTGTAAAACAATTGTCTGTGTATGTAGTGAAGTATAAAATAGGGAGAGGTTCATACAGACTGTTCAAAAAAATACACGAAGCTTTATTTAGTGACATTATGAAACACTTTTATTACAATTGCTACAAGTATGCCATGCAAAAAAGAGAAATCTCTCTGCAGAGTTTGTTTGGTTCCAAGGTTAATCCAACCTGCAGTAAAATATTTAGGCAGCTCTGTTAAATTTGTCAAAAGAGAATATCGAATTTGTATTTACAGGTTGACCCTCCTCAAAGAGATCGTAATCAAGGGCTATGGTGCCAAGAAAGGTAACAAATATTATTTTGCTGCTCCTCAACCCCTTTGTGTGTTTACTTTGTCACCCATTATGGTGCTGTCTATATGCAATGAATTAAGTAATCATTGAATATGTTTTTCTTCGTTTGTGGAACGTTACTTCTCACGTCGATAAACCTTTTCGGAACATTTTCTTCTTAATACAATGAATTGTTTCTCCGCCAGGGGGCGCAGATATATATCCTTTTTTTTTCAATATCTCTACTTCTAAGGATCCTATGTGACAAATTCCTTCTTTGTTGGAAAGCATCTATGGTGCAAATGGTTTTCATATAATTTCTAAATTTTCAAGTAATTCATAAACGTTCAACAAGGGATCGTTGAGGTTGATTGCGTTTCCTTTGATATTTCCGATTCTGAAACGCCGATTTGAAAAGCTCTTCCTGTATGGCATACAGCTCCTGATATGACATTTTTTTCATATATCTAGTAATGTTTAATATCAGGTAAAGAATGGTTTGGCAACCAGAGGGCGTAAGCGTTACCTTCTGCTTCTGATGTATTAGCAGGAAAATCTGAGCTCCTGAAAACTCGAATGAAATAATTCTTTCCAAGACCGATACCGGTCACAACGAAAAACCTTTTTAGAATGCTATCTTTTTAAGCAATTCATGTGTGTGTCCCGCCAGGGGTCGTAGATTTATATTTTTTATATGTCGATATCTCTGCTCCCAAGAGTCAGATTTGAAAATTGTTTTCTTTGCTGCAGAGCGTTTTTGCTGTGAATTGTTTCTTATATAACCTAAAAAATTTCTTAATGCACGTATATGCTACCAGAGGGCGTAAGGTCACGATTCCGCTTATGGCAATATCTGCGAGATTAAAAAACGACCGAAAAATCTCTTAAGTGAGACAGTACTTTTTTTCATATTGGTTCCCCTGACTTTGAACAGCTTTGATAAATTTATTTCTCATTACAACGGATTCAAAAGACATCCTCTTTACACAACAAAATTCGGTGTTATATTTCTTGTTTTTTTTCTCAGGTGAGAATTGGCAAATATATGTTGAGTTTCACCTGAAGAATGATCAAGCGAAAAAAAAAATTACAACTGTGCCTAAGGATTTCAATAACAAAGCTACCTAACTAAGAGTTAGTGTCATCATGTCATGTATTCATATTAAACAGTTCAGGAAATTAGGATGATAATATCCCTTTATTACTACGTAGCACATAACCATTACAATATTAAAGTACGTTGGTGTATTTCTTGCAATATGGGCATACAGAGAATTTGAAAAGAAACATATCAAAAGTATACATTTCTTCCTTGTTAGGTAACAGCATTTCAGTGTGTAAAGCGGAGCATATGCATAACTTTAAAAGTGGATTCAGAGCTCCTATCTTAGAACAGACGGAACAATATCTAACGGCGATTGAAGTAAATGAAAAGTTTCTTACTACTTCAAAAATATACCCGAAAAGTATTCTACGAAATTATAGAGTATTATGCAAGGCGAATTGGTCTCTACCAAATTATATTATGCATTAAGAATAGCTAATTAACAAGCCTAACTCAATTATAGCTTGCTATTCATGCAGCGTTTGTGTTCCATAAAATAATTAATGCAAATAATAATAGATTATGCTGTTCCTCTGACAAAACCTAGGCGCGGAACCATTTTGCATATTTCTATTTCATTACATTAGTTAATTACAAAAGTATTCACCCGAATAAAATGCACTTCTTTCTTTAACAAATCAGTACTCATCCGTAAGATTTGCACTTTTTTCAACATGTAATGTAGTCTCGAATTGCTATTTAAAAAAATTTCAACCTTTATTTAGTATATGACGTTTTTCCAATTCATCGCCGGTGACTTCCAAAGTTTAATGTTCAGTCATACTGAATTGTTCGTATAATGTGTATAAAGAAGTATCATATGAAGTATCATATGTACCATAATGAAGTACGGTTTTTCAATGCAATGTGACATACTTTGCTCTACATAGGACTTTCTGAACCCGGAAGGAGGTTTTTCACAAACATGCAAATTGCAGGCCGGGTGTACACACTGGAGTTACGAAAAAGACGTTTAACCGGAGTCGATGATATCACACGTTCGTCATAAAAAAGGTACCAGTATCATTAGGGATGATAATGTGTGGTCGTTTGTGGAACTGTCTTGGATGTTTCAGTTTTGTTGTTTGTGTTGGGAAACCATTCAGTGAACGCCTTAAATGCCAGTTACACGCGGTCGGCAGGTTTATCGCCATACGAATGCGTTTCGGAGAGGAATAATTATAGGGCTGTATGAAGCGGGATGCTCTAGAAGCAATATCGGTGCGCATGTCGAACGGGATACACAAAATTTTGAATGTTGTTGATACCAGACTGTACAGCAATGTTCGTACATGCGTCCGTGCGGTTCATTACAATTCATCACTCCTAGGCCAGCAGATTGTTTGACTCGTACGTCCAACACCCCCCCCCCCACTAAAAATAACAACAACAACACTGTCACCGATAGTCGACGTGCTGTGTAATCGGTCATGGACGTCGCCATAACAACTGGAAGTATACTGATGTCCATAAATTAAAGGGAAGTTATATTTTTGGAGAAATAAATTCCGACAGGTTGATTATGATAAATATGGTAGTATGACATACAGATAGGCTTAACAGAAATTTATATGCTTAAAGCAGGCGTTGGTGAATGTACAGGTAGTATAGGGTGCATGAAAATATCGTACCATTTTTGGTCCTTTGCAAAGCAGAAAGCGAAATGACCACGACACTTGGGATACTGTCCCTTGTCATACGTTAGTTCAAAAGGGTATATGTCCACTCCTCACAGCAATACACGTATGATATTGGTTGCGCATGCGCCACTCTTGTTTTAGCGCCATGACCAGGTCATTTTTGGTACCCGGTGGATGATTGCGTTCGTCCATGTACCTCCCAAGCTGCTCTATAGCATTCAGGTCAGGGGAGTACGCAAGCCACTCCATTCGGTCTATTCATTCGCTGTCGAGCAGCTAATCAACACAGGCTGAACGATGAAAACGGGTATTGTCATCCATAAACATGAAGGAATTTCCAACAGCACCACGAAAACAGCGTACGTGAGGAACGAAACCATCCTGACAACAGCGCTGAGCATTCGTGGTTCCACTTTGCAACACGTGAAGCTTGGTAAGTCCATTGGGAATGATACCCGCCCAGATCATCACCCTACCACCTCTATAATGGTCAACTTTCACGATGTTGCTGGTAGAATAAGTGGTGAGTGATTAACACAAGATGTATTGGTGCCACGAATCGGACGACAAATAAAACCTTTTTTCGTCCGGGAACAGGACTTTTACCCATTGCTCGTCAGTTCAGTTTGGGTGTTTACGGCAACAACGATACCTCTGTGAATTGTGTGATGTGGTCAAAAGTACACATCATACCAGTTTGCGGGCATACAAACTAACACTATTCATTCGCTTTGCCGGACACTGGTGCAATATTGATGTCCCCGTGCTTGCTTGAAGCTCTCGTGCTAACCTACCAGCACTTATGCGGCAGTATCCTTTCGTCGTTGCAGTTAGATAACCATAATCAGCAGTGGTTATTTTCAGTTGTCGACCACTGCTGTACCGCCCGGTAGCTGTTCCACTTTCGGAAAATTGTTTCCACAGCTTTGCGACTATGCTTTTGCCAACTGTAAACTCATTGGCTACATTTCGCGTTGAACATCCTTCTTCCAATTTACCCACAATACTTCCACAAGTAAAACCATCGAGATGTGTTCTTCCTGATCTTGTGCCATCAACATAACAACAAATAATCAACAACAACTAGTAACCAACAGTTTAACACACGTAAAAATAACTTTATATATTAAGCTTTCTATCACTGTTTAGCAATCTGGTGCTCTCACGTGTTTTCACATATGTGCATTATGTGCAGCCAATCGGTGGTATCTGCCTCTTACGTCGGTTGCGACTATCACCGATTTTCTGCCAAAAAAGACCTTATTCAACTTCTGAATATTTGCATATTGCCGATGCTTTTTAATTTATGGACATCAGTGTATAAACCGAATGTTACATGTGGCTAACCTGAGCAGTAGTCAAACACTACCTCGACTACCATTGACAGCCAACCATCGCAGCGCTCGTCTGGTGGTTCGATGCCGAAGTCACGGAAC
This sequence comes from Macrothele yani, assembly GCA_039090855.1. Lineage (NCBI taxonomy): Eukaryota > Metazoa > Arthropoda > Arachnida > Araneae > Macrothelidae > Macrothele > Macrothele yani. The sequence goes on along the minus strand of CM077034.1, from coordinate 124,475,241 downwards.
CTGGGGTCACAAAGGGACCACTGTGGCCTTTAGTGTTCAATCCAGTGTCTGGTGACACCCTAGTGACCGGACTAATCTCGATTTCGCTCGCGACCGCCAAATCGTCCATCAGACAGGTATCATTGTCGGGTGAGCTATTGCGTATGACAACATGTAACCTCTTGTCCGCAACATGGACACATTCACGAGTGCACGATAGGCGAGCGACGTTCTGGGGACCATTTTGGTACAGTTCCTGAATGGCTTTCAGTACCCCATTTTCCAGAAAGATAACGCCGTGCACACACCTATCGGGCCTCCAGACAATATTTGCAACATGCTGAAACTCTGCCACACCCAGGAGTATTGCCCGATTTACTCCCAGTCCTAAAACCTGTAGGACCACATTAGACGTCGTCTGCAATCGAATCGTCCTGCAAACGGTCTCAATGAGTTTTGGGAGCAAGTAAACCGTGCTTGTGTGTCTTCTAATCAGGACAATATCCGTCGACTGTTTAACTCATTGCCACGGGATATTGCTACCTGCATTGCCCTTCGCGGCAGTTCAAACACTTAGTGTGGCATACGCATTGTGCTGAATTACATCGTCTGATAAACACTGTACGTGGCTGAAAATAAAATTAAAATAAATCCTTATGTATTTCTATTTGCGTGATCAGTTTTACCCCTTTAATCTCACTCTTTCTTGGTGTGGCAATTTCCATGTCGAGTAGTGTATTTTGAAACTCAATCCTGGGATTTTGCAATCTGACACATGACTTTCCTTAGGCAATAGGGTCATGTCCTAATGTTATTTTTTTTAACTGAATTAATTTTGTCCATACATGTTTAATGTTTTATGTTGAACTACAGGGTGTTCCAGCTTTGAATTAATTCCATGCTGCTGTGAGACGACGAAAGCGAAATTGTGCGACGTGCTCGACTCAGAAATTATCCATCGTCCAACCGCCAGTCAGGACACATAATGCTAAGCCTAATGTACTCGACTGGGTCTTTCGATACATACCGCTGGGAGTTATAGCAGATGATCACCAGTCCATCTTATCTTAATCTTCCCCGGAGACTACATTGCGAAATACCGCAGCTACAAGTCAATTTTCCGTAGTCTTCAAAATGACTGCATTACTGAATTAATTTCGTAATTATATATCACTTTTGATTTCTTAAAAGACGTATGCCATATGTTTTCTGTGTTGCCCTTCATTGCAGAAAATAATGTTAAGGGTAACTGAAAAATTATTGTCAGATTGTGTGATTCCTCCAAGCTTTCAGGTCATATCCACATCAGAAGGCACCACAGAAAAAGCGAGACCGTCTCTGCATGAGATCGTTTTTCAGTACAACACCTAGAAACATCATCAGAACGAAAACGGTATGCGAAATGTCAATTTAATGGCTATTGATTCCTGTACATAGTATGTAGCAAACATATTTTCAAATTATTCGGGCTTTGAAGAACACAGCAAAACATGAATTGTTCTTATGGTTGGGAGAATACTTGTGTTGCTATTCTCAGTTTAATAAAGTTAACTCATCTGCTAGAGTATTATTTTTTTTTATTTTGAAATTACTGCTTTAAATTTTTTTGAAAACCGTGTTTTATTAAATCCTGAAAGTAATACGGGATTACGCCATATAATACAAATTTTGAAGATGACAATCCGATTTTTGGCGTAAATGTGACAAGGATGGTAAGTCAGATAATGTCCGAAAACTTGAAAATTTTCATCGTGCTGGAGCGGGATTCAAAACCGCGTCCCGCTCCAGGACGATGGAAATTTTCAAGTTTTCGGAAATTATCTGACTTACCATCCTTGTCACATTTACGCCAAAAAACAGATTGTCATCTTCAAATTTGCTAGTGTTTTAATAACTTTAGTTTTCTAAATGAAAATAGATATGTTTCGCAGAACTTCTAATGCAGAAATTCTGAATCATAGCCGAATATTTGAAAAAAAAAATGTTTTGATTTTGCAAATCCTATTTTTTCCTTTTTTTATTGGTGGCTTTAATATCCCGTAACATGAAGTCGGGATTATACCCTGATGTTCTGTGGCCATCTGTTATGAGATGAAAATTTTAGACGCAAGAGGAAGAAAAAGTCATTGTTCATCAGGGTAACCTAAATCGATGTTGGGTAAACAAATATTTGTACAAGTAGTTTGCTTTTAAACCGTATTGTGCTAAACATGAGCCTGAATATGGTTTCAATAAGAGTATCTGCTGTCAGTGACACGTGTAGGATAACCGTTTTTTACTATAACGATTGGCAGTCATCTCGTAAGTACATGAGCTTTTTTGACACTGGCAACCTGAGTGCCTGTGGTTTTAATTATCTATCATCAGCATTTAGTAATAGTACTCTTTCATAGAGCTCAACAAGCTGGTATCAGTTTTGTCTGTCCTTAAATAGAGGCAAGACGATATTTGAAAAGGCGTAAGTGCTTTGACTGTCGGTATAGGCGGCTGTCTTAGGAATTTCAGTGTAGTACTCATATAATCCTATTTGTCTCTAACGACGGAGTCTTGGGTGAATATAATAATCTCAATTTATTTGCTGTCGTAATTGGAAAACCAAAGTCATGCACCTCTTTCTGTTGACCAGAACGATATGTAATGAATGTTTGTCCCTTGCTTGGACAGATTTCTTGATTTATCAAACTCATTAATACAATATTACACCTGTACAAAAAATATTCCCATTTCTCGGCTAATTTTGGAAAGTCCGCAACACTTAATTTTTCTGAGAACATCAGGATATATCTATGGATATACGCCCTGACATTGATTGTAGCTAAAGTAAGAAATTTCACAGGTATCATCATTCTCTTCGTTCGATGACATAAATGCTCAACATCTACGCAAATTAGCATACGCTATGGTAACTGCAGTAATCCCTATGGTAAATTAAATTGATATGACATATTTTTTGGTGTGTTTTTCTGAGTACAATACACGGAGGTAACGTTTTAATTCAGTTTCGTCTTTGTTATTCCTTTTTCTGTCAATTGTCAAGCTTTGTTTTAAATCTACATGACAATATTCCGCTATTGGCAACATTTTGAGCTAAACATCGTTTTCGCGGAACATTTCCTCCCTATGTATCTATAGTAGTATCTCTACCAAATTTGTTGTCATTCCGGTTGTTAGATGAACTTACAGAAGGCTCTGAACAGCAAAAGTTTTATTACATTATGGTTACCCGATATATTCCTACGTACGTTTATATGATAATAAACTAAACGTGAGTTCATTCAAAATGGTTTGCGTCATAAATGTTTCGCACTTTTGATATATACATGCATATATATTTATATATATATATATATTCTCAGTGTTATACCGAAAGTAATGCAAAAATAGCCATGCCTTTTTTTAATAACTGTATTTGAAATTGCACATGTTGGCAGAGTAACTCTTTCTCCATACAATAGTATTATTTAACATTGTCTTCATCGCAAGAGACGCATATGTGCCGTAGAGGAACCCAACTGTCTCATCGTCTTTGAATCAGGTGTGGATTGTTCTACCCACTTCTACACAGTCGGTTTCTTCTCGTCTGTGTCATTAAATCCTTGTCCCCGGAGATTGTCCTTCATTGTACCGAACAGGTGGCAGCAGGAGGGCGTCAGATCTTTTTTCTTTTTTTTTTTTTTTTTTTTTGATTGGAGGTTTAACGACCACCGTGAGCAACTCAATGGGCTATAAGCAGTCGCCCGTCCCTAATTTAGGGTCACTGGTTCCAGGGAAGGGAGAGAGCCAGTGCCATAAGACAAATACAACATCCATGCCTGACCGGGATTCGAACCCGGACCCCTTACGGACGAATGATCAGAGGCCAGCGCCTTAGACCACTGCGCCACCGGGGCGGCCGTCAGATCTTAGTTGTATAATGTATGGGGGATCAACGGCAAGCCTAATTTGATGATCGCCTGATTTTATTGCTAAAGATGTGTGTGTGTTCTGGCATTGTCATGGTGAATATGGATGCCTTTCAGATGCTTGTTCGGTCTCTTCCTCCTTATGGTTTATCTACGCCTTTTGAGTGCCTCAATGAACCACTTGCAGGTCACGGTACGGTCACGGTACGGCCACGTTCCACAAAATCAAGGAGAATGACACCCCTGTCATCCCAAGGAGCAGTCACCGTGACTTTATGTGCCGATCGCTCCCTCTTAAAATTCTTCGGCCTTGGCAAAGCCGTGTGACGCTATTCCATGGATTGATTCTTCGTTTCCGAATCGTACAGATACGCCGACGTATCATGCCCTCTCACCAGACTGAAAAAAAAAGTGTCTTCATTGGTTTGAAATGCTTCCATCAGATCAGGGTAGATTTCCACCCTTCTATCCTTCAAACCGGGTGTCAACTGCCGAGGTACCCACTTTGCAGACAGTTTCCGATACCAAAAGTCTCCCACCATCTTCTGTTGGGCAATGTGACCACACTCCAGCTCCTTTTTATCCATTATTTATGTGCAACGACGAAGAAAGGTTACGTTCGTGGTACTCATTCCGAGCAAATAATACGAGATCCACTGGATCCACTTACATGACCTCCACAGTGCAAGCCAGAGGAGGCGGTTGTCCAGAAACATCTTGAAGTCCGGCGTGATGATCTTGATAACTGCAAAGAAACTGCAGCTCCAAAATGGGTTAAAAAAACGTAAAGGGGAAAGAAGGAGTTAAAAATTTCGTCCCTAAGCAATATGGAAAGAAACCGCACTTTGACCTCATGCGCAAAAAATTTAAGCTATTATTTTTAAAAACATATTAAAGATGTAATCTGAGAAGTAGACAAAGATATCAAGTTAGACGTTAACATTCAGAGGCATTAAGTTAAAAAAAGTACGACAAATTAGAACTTACATTACATCTTATTTAAAAACATATAAGGCCTAATTACATGTAAATTCAGCTAAAAGTACTTAGACATAAGGATCAACTACAATTTACAACATAATTTTTTGCCTGTTATTTGCACCCACTGTAAAATTTCTAAACCTGAAACCCAATGTAAAATGAAAAACTTCATATTAAAATTGCACTTTCCCTAACGCATGTGATATTCATTTGGCTTGCACCATAAAGTGTTAATTAATACTCTTCAATTTCAAATTAAATTTTTCTCATACATCGCCGACTTTAAAAAGAAATAAGTTTCTTAATGTGGAAGAAACATTCTTCTCATAATACGTGGAAAATATGTCATGATAATTAACACAGCAGTCAGGCATCTCTGAATTTTCTGTATTTACTGTTGCTCATACACGTAATACCAATCACATCAGAAAACTTGAAAATTGAATCGCCCTGGAGCGGGAGTCAAGTCCGCATCTTCCCATATTCGTTGGAGCATGTTATCCGTTGCATCACTCAGGACTACAACGTCCCAAGTATTTGAGTTGTCGTCCTGGGTTGTGGAACGAATAGAATTATATAACGGTAGATCCGAGTTTGATTCCCGCTTCAGGGCGATGATATTTCCTCATCTGAGAAATGTTACATGACAAACAATCAGTTCAGAGATGTCTGTCTGCTATGATAACTTTCATGTAAGAGTTTACATAATTAGTAATTACTAACCGATTTTTATACATATCAAATTATAAAAAGAAAATACTGTACCTGAAATCCAACTGGGAGATTTTTTCTTATTATTTTTTAACATATTTTTCGAATTACTAAAATTTGAGAAAAACATAAGCACATTTGATATTTAGAAAATTTGTTCGAAACTTAAAACAAAAAGAGTGTGTCTTCGTATTCACATATTTTTTTCTACAGAGAGGGCTTTGTTATTGCTCCAAATGGACAGCTAGTAACCCTAATGTTTTTTTTCACATCCTGATGCATATCTGCTTAGATCATGGAGGATACTGTGGGGGAGATCATAAAATCAGTTGAAACTTTATATAATAGGTAGTAACTGTGATTTTGTACGCTTCAAGAAGAATGATACAGTTTTCCGAATAAATTCGTTCACTACAACGTACGAAATGTCTTTAATAAAATGAGTAATTTTTATTTGTTGTGTTAGTTTTAATGGCAACAGATTGCATGCATGGAATTTTTTTAAATTCTGAAACTATCAACTGGTAAATTGTACAGAATACATTTATTTGAGAGTTGGCTGCTCCTTATCCCTTATACGAAAATTCAGAAGAAGAAACAGTAAGGTTTCCAAACTGCAACACTCAGGCCTTGCTTTCCCCTCCGTGGTTAAAACTTCAATTTAATACGTCCTTATATTCCATAATCTATCGAAAACGACTTTTCTTCAGATACGGAGACACATGACGAACAGTCAAGGAACGATTATGATGTTAAAAGGAAGGTTCTTTAGTTTATCTTATATCGATTTCACTTCTTGACAACATATGAGCCCCCTGCAATGTCTCACACTTTCGTTTCAATCCAGTTTCCGGGGACAGAAAGATATTCTTCGAAAAGCTAAAAGGATCGACTTAAAACATATAAAATATTAACGTTACGTTCGATACAGAAGCATATTCAGTTAATATGGGTAAGAAAGAGCAGATCACAGCGAGTTTGGATGCAATACATCATTCAACGCGATTGATGCAATTCATCATTCAACGCGATTGATGCAACAATATGCTATACGGCAATAACATATCTCTACAACAATAAAAAATGAATGTTTCAGGCACTAACTGACCATTCCTTTGTAGGTGTCTGTGCCTCAGCCAATCAAAAGGCTAAGACCGCTGCAAACCTGGGTGAGACGGAACTGAGGAGGATATCGAGGGGAGGGGGGGGTGCTTTCACCACTCCTACCTAAGAGCTGTCTTCTGTTCAAGAAGATAACTGTAATGCGTCTGCCAAATGCGTCCCAGTCATGTCCAATTAAATCCGTAGAGCATAGTGGCAACCTTATACGGTCAAATTTCTATTCTTAAAGAGTGTTGTCCACTAGCTTATTTATATGGTGTCGAAAGTTACTGTCCAAAAAAAGAAACGAATCATTGACGTCTTCAGCGTTCGGCATGACACTAGGTCTAAGAATCTCGTTTCTACGTCTCCGGGTTTACAGACTACCTTGTCGGAGGACGCACATATCCCTTCGTTCTAGCATACTTATGCCTTCCAGTGTTTCAATCTTTTTCCTCCGTAAATTGATGTTTCCAATAAAAACGCTGGGTTACATCGTGTGCCGGTATCCCTCTAGATAATAACTCGTCGATTGACAGACTACCTACTGAAACTCGACTCGTCAGAGAAGAGAACTTGTCTTTAGTCGTGATGTCTCCAACTACGGTGTTGGTCAACCTACCTTTCATGGGTCGTAAGTTGTGGTGCGTTTCACAGAACACATAACTTTGGTCTACGTGCATAACGGGCATAATGGTGAAGGGGATTATAGACAGTGTGGGTTGACAACCTACGTCCTGTTAACAAGAGAAACTTTCGCTAGCGCAAAGTAGCATTTCCCACTGTCCCAACGGACGGTATTTGTAATCTTGTCCAATGTCAGAAAATGACCTTCCGTGACACTACAATTGATTCTTCTACCACTGTCAGTCTTACCTTCTTCCAGCAGACAGCACTGAACGCCATTAATTCCGGTAAATCATGCTGTTGAAACAGAATTCGAATTAAAGATTTCAAGAAATGAAATGCTATGATGAAAGCACAGAATAAAGTGGCACCGGGAAAACCGACGTTCTTATCCCAATCTATGAATTATGCATTTGGACGTCAAAGACCCTATTTTGCTTAAGTATATGCATGGTTTTACAGTCTACGTTATACTCTACTTGCATTTTTAACGTTTCAGAAATATATGACACAGCTGGCTGGCATAATGTGGCAATAGTCCCATTTCCTCTTAATTATTTTCAGCAGTGTATGTTAAAAATATGAAATTGCACCGAATTCATTATCCTAGAGTTTAGAATGGAATTATAATGAAAAAGAATCAACACTCGCTGAAGGTAGCAAACAAATTATACATGCGCTCTCGCGCGTGAATGTGTACAAGTGTGTCGTACGTAATAAATTGTGAGAAACTCAATTTACGAGTCACCTTACCCTTATTTTTCTCTTTTCTGGGGCCATTCAAAGTTTTACAATGATTTTTAACGTTTGGAAGTATTTTCGTGCGCTTCTTATAATATATGTGTGATTCTTAAGGTCATCCACTAGAAACAAGCGACACTAAGGTTCCGCTTTTATATAATCAGTAGAAGCTTTTCTGGAAAATAATACAGCGATAATCATGAGTAACTCATAGAGTTATTAGCTGTTACCGTTTCGTAATTTATGGCACTGATTTTAGCGAAGGATTAGTGCAATCGCGAGGACAAGTACTGCTTCTCAACAGAGCATGTCAAACTGGAGAACTTGACACGATAGATCTGAAGCCAGTGGATTTGATCACGAGCTCACCGGGCCAGCTATAATATTTCAGTTTAATCACAAATGCACTGTACTGCACTCAGCACATATTGGGTTGTCAGATATGTTCCTTTGACTTCTTTCAATGCTATTTGAAGGAACACGAAAAATATTTTGATCATAATGTTATATGTTTTTTGGTAGCTCTATTCTTCCTATACAACTTTTGTTCGTCGATTTTGATATTATATTTGGTTTAACGTTTTTTCAGCCATAGGAGGATTGAGTGCCAAGTAGACACAAATGAGCATTTTCGACAACTGCTTCTCTTCGCTTTCAATCAAAATTCGAAAGCTGCTCGAGACATTTGTGCTGTGTACGGAGAAGGCACTATTAGTGACAGAACTGCAGAGAAATGATATTCACGCTTCAAGAATGGAAAATTCGACCTCACAGACTCTCCGCGTTGCGACAGACCAGTTCAGTTCAATGAGGATGGATTGAGTGAGTTCATCCACGAAGTATAACGAAGTAAATTTCTCCCGCATTTTTTCCACGCCGGGCATCGAACCCAGGTCCCCTCATTCCGGAATAAGTCGCTCTCCAACTGAGCTACGCGGATATATGTTTTAGCTGCTATCTGCCTTTACATCATGTGCTTCCTCTTTGGCAGCCTCGGAACATAAAAAGCAGGTTTGCTGTAAATACGCGCTGTAGCGTTCGCGAGCGTTAGTTATCATTTAGATTCGACGTAGTCTGTTGATGTTAGTCAAGAATGCCTTTAAGAAGACGAAGAAGCCATTATCAACAGCTCACGGAGTTTGAAAGAGGTCGTGTAATAGGGCTACGAGAAGGTGGATTTTCGTTCCGCAATATTGCAGAACGACTTGGCAGGAATATAGCCACTGTGTATGATTGTTGGCAGCAGTGGTCAAGGGAAGGTACTGCCTCAAGAAGACGGGGTTCCGGCCGGCCACGTGGCACTACTGAGAGGGAAGACCGCCGTGTACGGCGTATGGCAGTGGCGCATCGTAACGCGTCTGCGGCAGCAATTCGAGCTGCAGTTGCCACCACAGTGACAGAACGAACTGTTACAAATCAGTTACTTGAAGGACAGCTACGAGCCAGGCGCCTTGTAGCGTGCATTCCATTTACTCAAAACCACTGCCGTTTGCCGCGTCAGTGGTGTCAAGCTAAAGCTCATTGGAGGACAATGTGGAGATCTGTTGTGTTTTCTGATGAAAGCCGGTTCTGCCTGGGTGCCACTGATGGCCGTGTGTTGGTTAGAAAAAGGCCAGGTGAGCGCCTGCAACCAACCTGTCTGCGGCGGACACACACTGGTCCTACACCTGTAGTTATGGTCTGGGGAGCAATTTCCTATTTCAACAGGAGCACCCTCGTGGTTCTCCTACGCACCCTGATGGCACAGTTGTACGTCGGTCAGGTGATTCAACCTGTTGTGCTGCCATTCATGAACAGCATTCTAGGGGTGCTTTCCAACAGGATAACGCTTGCCCGCACACCGCTGTTGTAACCAAACATGCTCTACAGAGTGTCGATATTTTACCGTGGACTGGTAGATAACCAGATCTTTCTCCAATCGAGCACGTATGGGACATCATTGGATGACAACTCCAGCGTCACCCCCAACCAGCATTGACCGTCCCTGTATTGACCGACCAAGTGCAACTGGCATGGAACTCCATCCCACAAACTGACATCCAGCACCTGTACGACACAATGCATGAACGTTTGCGTGCTTGCATTCAACATTCTGGCTGTTACACCGGTTATTAATGTACGAGCATTTCACATTTAAAATGGCTCTTCTCGCGCTTACATTAAGCTGTGATCTTGAAATCTTATTCGATTAAATATGTTACCTATACAAATGTATTGCCAACATTTCATTCCTCTTCAACTATTTTTTCGTGGTGTTGGGATTTTTTTCTGTCAGTGTATTATATTGATTAAAACATCTGCTCCAGGTAAGTTTCGATTTCTTTTCTTCACTCGTTTAAAAAACGTCATTATTTTTAGGATTACCTGATATAAGACTAGATGTTAAGCCATTTGAGACAAGAAAACATCGGGTTCTAATAATCACTTATTGCTATTCAAGAGTTTATTATTATCTTTTGCGGAGTCATCGTAAATATTTAGTGCGCATTGAAACAAACCCTTGATGCGCTTCATTGTTGAGGCATTTAAATACAAAATAGGGAAGCGTTTGCCGAATGATAATCATCCTTTGGTAAATGACGTGTACTTCCCTTCGCGTTCTGCCCCATGCTTTTTTTGGGGGTTGTTTTATTTCGTATTACGTGTTTTTTTATTTGTTTTTTCTTCTAGCATTTATCAACTAAGTCAATGACGTTGGAAAATATCTTTGAACATATTTTTTGTAAATATATTTTCGGAAACTGGATGTATTTTTCCTTGTTCTGGCCCATAGACAACTTTAACTATGACATCATCAAACCGTCGAATTCTTGACAACGCATCATAAAGTTGCATATTGCTAAATACTGCTTCAGGAGGGTAGATACCTATTTTCTCCAGTGTTTGACCTTGAGACTTATTAATGGTCATAGCAAAGGCGAGTTGTGCAGGAATTCGTCGTCATCTTAATGTGAATGGGAAGTCTGTATCAGTAAGTGCGAGGTCAATTCGTGGAATAAAAATACTTTTACCACATACTGAGCCTGCGAGTACTTTTGTAATGACCAAATTGGGTTTTAGTCCATATCGTTTAAAACCACATGACGTATAACATTTCTTTGTTGTTATCGGTTCCTTAAATTCCTCTGAACCTCTCGAGCGGAACGTTCTTTCCTTTGTTCGGGGGCATATTCTGTGCCTGTGCAATATTTACATTTCTCACGCGCTGAGATTCAGCTTCAATACGTTGCGGCGTCATATTACTTCGACGATCACGTACACATCGAATATTAGCATTTCATTCAACTGCGTCGCATTTTTGTCTCTTTCTTCTGCCATGTTCAGCATTGCGGCGGTTAACATCTTGTCTTTCCACTGCAGTGCGTTGTTGCCGTCATGCTCAATCGTAATCGGCTTTGCGGCGTTTAGTTTCAATCTCTTCATCCAATAAAAGAGGTAACTTTCTTTTTTGACGCGGCATAGGTGAAGTTTAAAACAACAGTCAAGTTCGCGAAAGATAATAACGTTCGTCCTTGCCTTACTCAGCGTCAGTAAAGTAAAGCAACTTACAACCTACAACTGTGTGCTTCCACTTCCATCGCACCCGAAAAAATCTCTAACTTCGAACGAAAGAAAAAAGATGCAAACAAGGACGGTTACGGATAACACGGAGTGAACACCGGAATATAATTGTTCGTCGTCTTCTGTTAAACTAGGTACGCAGTTGTTTGTTTATGGTTAAAAAGGGATCTACGTCATCGCAAGTCTTCCCTTTTATATAGTAGGATTGCTTAAATCTCGTTCTTCTCCCTCCTGCCGTATTTCTCAGTAGAATCTGACAACCAGGTTGCATTAATGCGATTTACCCTCCATAGAACTTGTCCAAAGCACGTGACGACTAGTTTGAGCAGTGCCGCATTTCTCAGACTGTACGTGTGTTATCTTAAGTACTTTGTTGGGGCGCCTCGGCAAGTGCCGTAAATTCCAGTGTTGAAAGGGCCTGCGCCTCAGCGTGACAAGACGTTGTAAGTATCCGAAGGCAATTCAGTCAGTTTGCTGTTTAAATCGCGATTTTTCATACGTGAAAGTAAAGCTAGCGAGGGAGAAGCGCAAACAAAATTCCTTAGCTGAAAAAATCCTCTATTGTACTAAACGCTAGCAAATTTCATGGGACTAAAGTTAAACTCAACAAGGTTGTTGGATTGCCAGTTTCAATTGCTGCTGGACTTAGTTTAAACAACATCACTGCTTCAAATGGATGAATGTATAGATAGACTAAAGAAACGCCACAATCTTATGAGCCGATCACTTTGAGGTGAATATGAAAGTGTTGAATCGGTTTTAATTGATGAAAGGAAGACGAAGACCTCACCTGCTTAAGTCGCAAATTGTGCTCCGATGGACATTTTGAACGCCGATGAGGCTGGCCTATCTTAAATCTTCTGCCTGTTAAAACGTACGAGAAGGGAGAATCATGACACAGTGGGAAAATATCAAAAATGCCATTGACTGTCTTATTGTGCTGCAGCGCAGAGGAGAGTGAAAAACTACTATTTTTGGTGATCGGCAATTCCAAGAAACCACATTGTTTTAAAAATGTGAAGTGTTCCTGCCAGCTATAAAGCAAACAAAAAGTCTCTGGAAAAGTAAACAACATTTCACGATTTTTTGCTCAATGAAAAATGAGATTGTGTGCAAAAGCGAAACATTATCTTGTTTAATGAATAAAATGCGGGATTACACAATTGTACAATACAAATTTGGAAGACGTGAATCCGTTTTTTGGTGTAAATTTGACATGGATGTTAAGTCAGATAATATGCGAAAACTTCAAAATTTCATCGTCCTGGAGCGGGAATCCAATCATCGTCTCCCGAAGAGCGCCCGAGTATGTTAACCACTACACCACACAGAAACACCAAGTTTCAATTTTCCGATTAATTTGAATATAACCATCACAGGATTCGCTAGTCGAAGAAAATTGGCACATGTATTGAATACGGAGGTTTTAAATTCATTCCCGTAACTACCTGGAGGAGCAAAATATCAATGAATGAAATACGGAACTACAACATTACACAATACGATGTGAATCCGTTTATTATTGGAAGACGTGAACCATTTGCAATCAATTTCCACACTCTAAAATCTGTACGTCGCACTTTTTCCAGGTACTAACATTTTTCCGACGAAATAATTTAGGACGCTCATCTACACATTTACCATTTATTCCGACAGATAGACGTTATCTGATTCATGAGTACGCAAACTTTTCTGTCATAATAAATGTTTTGGAGAGTAGGGACACAATTAGCATTCACAAAAGTTATTTTTAGGACCACTCAAAAATAATCACGTAATGCGATTATTTCACAACTTGCTCGAAGTATCTTACGGAGAGACCGATAGATGGCAGCACACTACCGTTAACGCGTATGACGCTGAGAGCCAGCCGTAGTAAGTAGATCTCACCGATCATTCTTGAATCTGTGGACAGGTAGGATCAAAACAGTCCTCAGGAATATATATTTATGACACACACATACACACAAAACATTGTGCAGTTTAATGTCTGCGAAACCGTTTTTTCAGCAGGTGATACGGTCTTAGATTGCGGATAATTTCTTTTACTCGAACTACAAACTATACGCCGTGCAAATAAATGTCACGAGCAGACGAATGCCAAATTAAATTATGCAAGTAGTAATGCTCCAGAAAACTTGAAAATTATATCGTCCTGGAACAGAAATCGAGAACGCATCTCCCGACTTACGTTCGAATATGTTACTCTTAAACCATCCAGAACAATTAAATAATTTGCATCATTTAGTTCTGCAGAGTTATTTCCCCAGAGGAATCGCTTGCTTTTCGCGTGCCGCTAAGATGGAGGATAAATTTACCTATGGAGGTAAACGCATACCTTATTTTAACTCGACATCTTAGTGAGCAAACCGCATGACAACTACCTTCGTACGGACATCTACTATAAACCCACTTCCGTTCTCAATCTGATGCTCCGCAGTTCACAATGCCCTCATGATTAAAAGACGCCCTTCTAACGTTTTCGGATTAGAAGAGTATTTTCCTTCTCCCATGTTCGTTCTAGACAAACCGAACTTTAAAACACCGTCGAATTGGCCACTGCGGCAGGTTATAAGTCGAACCAGATGTATAACTTTATAGAAAAAGCCAAAAACCAGCAGTATCAATATTTCTATGCCGCAACTTCGCTACCTGGGATCTATTCCCTACATACTAAAAGATTCCAATCAACTCACAAACGCGCTAAGTAGGATGAGCTTCAGTTTTGGCATCAGTTCTCCGGAATCTTTTTATACGATGTTTAAGAAAACATTGATAAACTCCCTCTTCACAATAAAGCACTTTTTATGCCATTCCACTAATACACTGGTGTGCAAAAATTAAGGACGAAAAGGAGAAATTAGCATAACAGGGGAACCAGCAGGCAGAACGGACCAAAAGACCACTCAGGAGATAGACCAGAGTCCGGTAAGTAGGGCTTGCGCATATATGCAGTATGACGTAGGGGGTGGGGTGGGGGGTGTCGAAAGGGTATAAATCACACGGGCGGTCTACGCTCAGCGATTACGTGAAAGCTATAGCACGGTGTATATCGGTTTTAACGACGTCGAGTTGCTGCCACCGTGTGATATGGCCAACAGGCAATCCAGTTGACGATATCTGGAAGACTTTATACGAGGTCACGTCATTGGGAACTTGGAAGATGGTCGAAGTGTGACTACTGTGGCCGAGGAGTTCGGGTTCGCTCACAGCATTGTTTCACGAGCTTGGAGAGCATTTCAAACGACAGGAACAGCTGTCCGAGAGTTTAGCAGTGGTCGTCCACGAATAATGACGGCGGCGGACGACCGGTATATTGCCCTGCAGGCGAGAAGAAACAGACAGCAGACAGCGGGAGAAATCGCAAGGCACATGCAACAGACAAATGGACGTCAGGTATCGCGTTTTACTGTGGCCAGTAACCTGCACAAATGTGGTCTATTTGCACGACGACCAGTACGGTGTGTGCTATTAACGCCTGCTCATCGGAGACGGCGGTTAATGAGATGCCAGGAACACAAGAGCTGGACATATCAGCAATGAGGTCGACTTCTGTTAACGGATGAGAGCCGATTTAGTCTGACGAGTGATTCGGAACGTATGCACATCTGGAGAAAGCAGGGAACACGCAATCATACCTCCAACATCATCGAAAGGTACCAGTTTCGAAGTGGCGGAGTACTCGTTTGGGGCGGTATCATGCTTGGTAGCCGTACTGACCTCCACATATTCCAAGGAAGTTCAGTCACTAGTGTCCGCTATTGAACCGAGGTTCTCCGGCCTCACGTGCGTCTGTTTAGAGGTGATGTGGGTCCTTAGTCCCTCTTCATGTACGACAAAGCTACACCTCATCGTACAGTGGCTGTCGCAGAGCTGTTGGAGAGTGAAGATATTCAACGCATGGAATAACCCGCAACGTTCTCATATCTAAATCCAATCGAACACGTGTGGATCCTTCTCCGGAGACGCTTGGCAGCACGTAACCAGCCGACAGCAATGATTCCGTTGCTGCGATTGGCGCTACAAGAGGAATGGGCCTCGATGCCTCAACAGCTCCTTGACAACCTCGTCCCCAGCATGGAAAGACGTTGTAAATCCTGCAACGCAGTCAGGGCTGATCATATCCCCTACTAAAGACAGGATTTCTCTTCGCTGCCGCCTGTCACATGGAAGTTTCTGTCATCTGTCCAGTTGTGCTCGAAAGTACCTTTTCAATAAAGTGCATTTGTATCCTTTGGATTCCTGGTTTGGACGGTTTTGCTCACTTGTCCCATATTCTTACATCTTGGGGATCTCATAGTATGATTTGAGTCGATGTGGAGCACTTCTGGACGACGTAACATTCGAAAAACCGTCTAGTCCTTAATTTTTGCACGCCAGTGTACATACACTAACATTCTTCACAATAAAGAAATAAGTATGTGGTATTATTAATATTGCATGATTCCTTAATTTTTGAATTCACATCAAACCTTAAGCCCCAAATTGCTCCAAACTTAAAGAATATTAGCATCGTGCGAAAGTTAGGAATTTAAATGTTTCAGAAATATAAAATATAAGTACGCTTTTTTTTTTTTTTTTTTTTTTTGATTGGAGGTTTAACGACCACCGTGAGCAACTCAATGGGCTATAAGCAGTCGCCCGTCCCTAATTTAGGGTCACTGGTTCCAGGGAAGGGAGAGAGCCAGTGCCGTAAGACAAACACAACATCCATGCCTCACCGGGATTCGAACCCGGACCCCGTTCGGACGAATGATCAGAGGCCATCGCCTTAGACCACTGCACCACCGGGGGCAGTACGCTTTTCAGGTAAATCATAATTCGTAATAGAATCATAAATGAAATCAATAATTCGTTTTCAGTATTTTCTTAAAACATTTTTATATGTATTATCATTTTTCAAAATTTATATGCAATGCCCTTTTGTCATAAATATACATCTCTAAAACGCCTTTAAGAAGGCCTTACCTTGTCATATTTTCACCCAATGAAAGCACTTCGTAATGACTTTACATGCATTTAAAGCATTCAAGACTGGTACGCGTAATCCTGGGCTATCATTACTAAAACATTTAAAATTACACAGTACTACGATGAGAAACTTAATGGTCTGCAAGCAATTCCCCTTTCCTAATTTACAATGGGACGTTCCAAGGAAAGGGACGAACAATGCCCTAAGACAAAGACAAAATCCATGCCTTACCGTGATGAATCTCGGACCTCTCTTGCTTGAATCGTCGGAAGCCAGCGTTTAGACTAATATGCTACATGGGTGCGACACGTCCATTCCAGCATAATATATGATATTGTTTGTCTAACATACACAGAGCAGACAAAACAGTGTGACCATCTGCCTGACATGATGTTGGTCCTCCTCGTTCGGTCAAAACTGAGTTATCCTGGACAGGCATCGTACTAGAAGATTTCCAAGCTGTCTTGTGATATCTGGTACTAACACGTTATTAGCATATCTTTTAAATATTTTAAGTCACGTGGTAGCGTTGCCGTATATCAGATTTGCTGATTGAACACAAACCACAGCTGATCGACTAGATTGATATGTGGGGAATTTGGAAGCCAGGGCAATATCTGAGGGTCTTCTTCATGTTACGCGAACCATTCTGAAAGAAACCGGGCAGTGTTACATGGCGCATTATTCTGGTCAAATAAGGTTCGATTAGAAACGAATACCTTCGCTAGGAAAGGATGTACAAGGTCTGCAATGATGTTTACGTAGGTGGCGGACATTATACTTAACTTCCGTCCCATGAATAACTGGACCAAGAGTTTCCCAGCAGAACATTGCCAAAGTTTTACACATCCCCTATCGACTTGTTTTCGATCCATGGTTCATTCTAGTATCAATACTTCCCCGGGTAAACGACGCACACCTAACCATCTATCTACATGGCGAAAAATGAAACGGGATTCATCACACTAGACAACCTTCTTCCAATTACTCTTTGTTGAGTTTTGATGCTCGCGTATCTATTGAGGGCGCTTTTGACGGTGAACCGAAGATAGCATGAGAGCTCGCCTGGCCATTACAATTTGGCCTTTATCAAATTTGAATATGTTTGCTGGCTTTCTCAACTAAAGAACAAGAATAACACTGATTAACGGAGCTCAGTAACAGCTGTTATTTTTAAACTTTCAAGTTCTTCACAGCCACTGTCCCTGTAGAATTTAGATTTGCATAACAACGTCCTGTTCGTAATGATTTCTTCTTCAGTGTTTTGTAGTCGACGAAGCCAAATACAGCAAAGTTGAAGGAAGAGTTTAAAATAACCGATAAGAACGAACGTCGTATTAACAAACAGATGAAAAACAGCTTTTGTTATCATATTACATTAGTTTAAACTACAGCTTGCGAATCTTCCAATCTGTGCATAAATTATTATAAGATAATAACACCCACTAATTCAAAACTGTATTTAGCAATAAAGCTATGAGTGACACCTGTAACAACCCAACTATTTTAAAATAAATATTTAAACTAACTTCGAACTCAGGGATTTATCCTGTTGTCTGCGGTTTTGCTGTTTAAATGTTGCGACGGAAATACGAATCGATCGTTGCTTGTTTTGTACAGGATATAATAGCATCTGTTATTTTCTTTTTTAAATCTCTCTCAGTTTTCCAGATGTTTATAACTCAAAATAGACTCGAATACTTTCTAAACTCTCAAAAGCAATTCTTTTCAAAATTGTTTTATTTCTTAGAATGATTTCCTCTTCATCGCTTGAAAGCTCGTCACTCTTCCGCTGAAAGCCCTGCACTGTATCAATAACTGCGTTTGCGCCTTTAAAGAGAGCTCTTCTTCGATGTTCACATAACGTGAAAAGAAATATCTCGATACGAGGTTCATTGCGAAAATATTAAACCATGATGCATGAATGTGTAACAAATAGTTCCTACAATAATTTTCAATATATGAAGCAATGATAACTGCCCTTCAAAATAGAGAGATTGCATTTTCATCCAACTGCACAGGAAGAAAGTTACGATGGCATGTACGGACAAAGTTTGCGAAAATTTAACTCTGGAAGCCGGAGATCTCCGGCTGAAAATTAACAAAACGGAATATAAAAGGATTCAGTAGAAGACATAACATAGGTGCAAGCTGATCTTAGGCAACGTAAAGGGAATTTAGAGTGAATATCATGTTTCCGTCACATGATCGTCTTATGTGGCTTAAATTTTTTTCTCTAATAAAATCTACAATGCTGATAATATATTCTAAAATGTATACTCAAAAGGGGACCTTTCCTAGATTCCTGATATATCATTCATCAATATTGTAACTAAATATTTTTTTTAAATCATTAAGCTCATTTATTTATTTATTTGGGTGTTGTAAGACTCTTGCATATTACAAGATCTAAGAAAGTCGGAATATAATTTTTTCTATTTAATTAAAATAAAATAATGTTTATAAATCATATATTATAATTTCTAATATTAATAGCTTAATAATTTAGCAGAACGCCTTTCAGAAGGCTTCCAATATTGGCTTCCCAAATACAACGTCAGTAGGTTATCTCATTTGTTGGAAAGAAATATCCTTTGTATTGAGTGCTCAAACTATCACTAACACTCTTTGTGTAGAGTCATTTAACCTGTCAGGTTTAATAAGAATAGTATCTGACGTCCGAAATCGACAGCAGCACACCATTCGTGTACAGCACAAGCAGACTGCCCTAGGAATCAAAGAAGGCAAGGTAATTTTATACCGCGCACTCTAAAGTTTGTTCATCGTAATCTGTCTATTTTCATGAAACAATGTTTGTAGTAATCACGTACTTTGATTAAAGCAATAATTGAATTTCGTTTCAATCAGATAAATTTCGTGCAAACAAATATTTGTTGTAATCTTTAGTTACCTAGCTGTTACAAGTTACTCAATATCCATGAGCTTAATTTCAACTGAACGAATTTGAGACTAATATGATCATTAACAATAATCTGTTCGAAAACATTGCTAATTTTTGTTTGCATCTGTCCATTTATAAAAGACTTTTGCAACCAACAGTTATATGTACTGCCTTGGTCAGTAGGTGTTTGAAACGCACTGACAATCCAGTTTCGTCGCTGAACGAAGCCTATATCAGAAAGTCTAAAAAAAAAAAGCCTTTGCAACCACGCAATTATGTCTACTATCTGGGTGTCTGACACGCACTAACGATCCAGTTTGGTCGCTGAACGAAGCTTGTTTTAGAAAGCCTTTCAAAAAATATGTAAAATAGAACGTGTGTGTTATTTCTATGTCCATATTTCTCTCAATCCATTATTCATCCCTCTGTAGGCACTATATCAACAAACTAATGAGTCCGATTTAAAAAAACATTATATTTGTGTGAGACACTTAATGAGCGAGAACGATGATTCTTGCATATTTCTATAATTCGTATGGAAACTTTTGCCTCTAATTCACGGGAAAATAAATTCTATGAAATTCGATAAAAATTTAATTCCTTCACTAAAATCCAGATTCAAAACATTACTTCCAAAAACAAACTCTTTTTCCTTTCATCACGTTTCAGAACAGGTCATTTTGCCTGCAGTTTCTTTTAGAGAAATCATTGGTTTTCCATACAGGAGAGAAATGCATATTGCTTTTCCCTATACCTGTACTTCTTCAACAGGAACTAAATAAACTTTTACCGTCCATTGATTTCAAGATGAGGAATGTTCCAATTAATTTCGTTTTAAACACGATGCATAATTTCTATTGAAAAAGTAATTGGCGCTAAAGCGGACACGTGGCAATGCAGCAGTTATGATATACGTCTTGTGTTGCGAAAACACAATAGGCTGAAACAGAAAATTTCGGTAAATGTGTAGATTTGGGTCCGAAATTATTTCGTTGGAAAAATGTTATTTCCTGGTAAAAGTGCGACTTACAAAGTTTAGAGTGTGGAAACTAATGGCAAATGCTGCAGAAATTTCATAGTTTACATGTCTTTTAAAGATTTTTATTGTGATATTTAGCTGAAAGTGCGATACTGTGAAGAGACTCTGCGATAGGCCTAATGTATCTCTGCGTGACAATGTGAAGCTTTGCTCCGTGAAAGAAAAATTCTATGCTGCTTGTAATTGACGCGCGGACGACTGCAAGTGCAACCGCATATCTTCCTGCCAAGAGAGGGAAACATGTTTTACTCACAAGCTACAAAATATAGTTATTTCATGTTTTGTTATTATTTTTAAAGCAAATGTAGAGAAATGTTTCGTTCTTTAGCATACGATTCCCAGATTTGAAATAGAAAGTACTAATATGCCTTTCTATGTTGTACAGAAAACTGGGGAAGTATAACTTTCGGTTCTGCTTTGAACGGCTTCCATTCGTAGCTGATTTGCTGTGCCAGTGTAGTTTTGGTTCTACTGTTAATACCTTCTTCGCAGGTCAGTTCTATCTCTCTGATACGTATATTTCGTAAATCAGAGAGTTTTTACCCGGTTTTTCCTGCCAACTAAGTACAGGATACCACAAATAACGGGTGGATGATGTGGACCTATTTTCTGTAATGTATCAGTACAAGATTTCTCGCTCTCCTGCCAACAACATACACGCTTTCTCTTGTACTCTTCCGCCCGTCATTTTGGTACAGAAACGAACTGTCCTTTTAACGGAGCAAAGCTTCACACCGACGCCGAAGCGATGCGTTAGACTACCGCAGCTTCTCTTCACAGCGTCGCACTTACAGGTAAATAATACGACAACAATCTTTAAAAGATATTAAAAATATTAAATTTCTGCAGCTTTTGCCTTGAGTTTGCATATTCTAAAATCTGTACATTGCACTTTTTCCAGGTACTAACATTTTCCGACGAAGTAATATAAACACTATTCTACACATTTACTAAAATTTCTATTGCATGACTGTAGAAACAATCGCAGCATAGAAGCTGTGTACTCGTTCCTTTCATTTTTTGTTTCCTTAAAATATGCGCAATCGTAATCTCTCCGCCGACAGATTACGGTTAAGTCTAAATAACACCTGATATTGAGCTCTTTGAATCATTGTTGCTCTTGCTCTTCCGTTGGGAATTATAGCGGACTAAAACTAGTTCGACAAACTAGTCAATATGCAAAAGCTCCGAAAGCCGACACGATGAATCCTGAAAACTAGCACAGGTGTTTGCCTGCATTAAAAATATTACCTTTTTAGATAGCATGTCATTCTTTCGAATGAGTTAAAAATTCCTGAAATGCATTTCTTGAATTTTCTCCAAGATGGACGCGTAGAAAGGAAAAGGAAATGCTTTGGGACTTTATGTCAAAATCGTAGGGAAAGAAATGACAGCAAGGCGTGCTACCAAAAAAATAAAATTTGGGCGATAAAACATAGACAAGATCTTGAGCAAATTATTTAAACAAAGTCATTAAGCTGTGATTTACAAATGGCGAAAGCTAAAATCCAAAGAAAGAGTAATAATTTATGTAAAGTGAAATATCATTCCTTCAGTTTCAATGTCATCGGTACTCACCGCGTGGTCGGAATAGCACACATGGTTTTTCGGCTCCACTCAACTGAGATGGTGCGCTTTTAACACAATGATAATTGGTTTTGTAAAGTTCATATTTATTGTTGAAAGTATTTTACATAACAAATTTTATCAATAAAGAAGTAAGAACTAAGCACTTTACAAATAAGTAAGAATTACTACAAAGTTTCAGCCCAGATAAAAAAAAATTATGCTATTTTCCCTCTTTCTCCTTCATAAAGATTAGTTTTGCTTAATTTTACGGAAGGCGGAAAGAAAAACTAAAACCCTTATGTCACGCCGTTACGTAGGACGTCATTGGAGTTTCACGTTGAATGGTGAACCGGGCATTCGTATTTAGAAAGGCTTTAGGCAACTAGAGGTCCTCAAGGTATTGAGTTGAGTATCCCAATATTTTCATTACAATGCGTTCTGCTCCCTGATCTTCTAGAAATTTCTTTTGGCTGGGCGGTAATTCCAACACACAAGGAGGTACTAAAGTAAATATAATACCTTTTTTGTAGGTACAGCAAAAGGTATTTTATTGTAGGTACAGTAAATGTATTTTATTAATAAATACCTTTTGCGCCATAAGCACTAAAATCAACATCTTTGAAGAAACAACAGAAAGCTACGGAATTTCAAATTGAGCACAGAAATATAAGGATAATTGTATTCTTTTCATTAAAATTCAGCGCAATGCTAAGTTCAAATTACTTTTCCTTCATTTTTCTACTTTTAACACTGCCTTTGCTTTAGCTTTATTAACCTATCAAAGATAAATATCATCTAATGAACTGTCTGCAAAAATAAAACGGTTCATTAGATTGAAATTGTAGAATTGACACAAACATTTATTAGATTAAATTTTCTGCCAAAGAATAAAGTAATAAAATCACTTGCGAAATCACTCGTCAAAAGCGATATCACTAAAACCACGGCATCGTAAAGGTTAAAACGATGTTTCCTATCAGCGTATATTTTAGTAAAACGCTGATAGAAATGTTGCCTTTACAAATTCTGCTGTTTTTGTTTCCCACATATTTTTTAAGTTCTTAAACATTTACTATTATAATTTAAAAAGTCTCAAAAGAAAAAAATTAAGTTTTGGTTATGTACTGATAAATATAATCAAACATTTCATAAGACATATTTAGAATTTGGAATTGAAGTAATATTATTTTTGGTAAAGAGGTGCATAGGGTGTTTAATAATTTACAAAAAAATCCAAATATTTGAAATGTTTTCTTTAACCATGAAACATATTAAGAATGAGAATAGGAACTATTATAGCAATAGGTTGCAGCCTATCGTGCCTGCAATACTCATTCCGTCATACTGAATTCTAGATTATTAACCCTTTGCTATGGAAATGGGAAGTAAACTGTAAAGAAGGAAAATTAGGGCGCCATTGAAAATCACGATAAGTTTAACACGGCAGTGGTCCGGAAACTACAAATATAATGCACAAGAAGGAATTGTCCTACCACGCAAACTCCAAAGTGCACCGACACTTCAGCATCACAGATACTTCGAAAATTATTATATAGGAAGGAAAAGATAGCTGGTAGTCACTGCTTTGCTGCAAAGCAGTCTTCGCTCTCTCGGGTATAATAGACTAGGTGTTTACTACATAAGCACTCTTGTTTGATTTCTTTTTGGAAAAATGTGATAATTGCCGTCAAACGTACCTTGGTCATGTGATACAGAGCGAAGTCCGCAGAAGAGACATGTCCACCATTCACCCCAATCCACATTTGACAGTAGTGTGTCATGCAAGTAGTTTCATATATTTTTGAATAAATTGCCCTACTAATGCGAAATTCATATATTTGTGCTTGAATGACTTCTGGTGGGACAATTTAATAAGCACAACTTCTTCCCAAATTATCCAATGCGTATTCAATTGGATGGAGATAAAAGCACGGACCGCATACTCTATCTGACGGATGTCGTTACTAGTGAAGTCTTCAACAACGGCAGGCGTGCTATACACGGAGTGGCCACTTTATTATGACCATCCCCTCAGTACTTCGTTGGGCCACCTTTTGCCTTTAATACTGCGTCGATTATTCGTGGCATGGACTCTACGAGATGTTCACAGGTGGTTTGTGGAATCTGAGACCATGCTTGATGAATAGCACTTTCCAGGGGTGTGAGATTGCAGAGTTGTGGATTCAGAACCACATCTTCATCCCACAAATTCTGAATGGGGTTGAGATTTGGAGATTGTGGATGCCACTTAGGCAAAGTAAACTCACCGGCATGTCCCTGAAACTAATCCTGTAATATACGACCAATGTGGCGGGACGCATTATCTTGTTAAAGCAACCATCGCTATTGGGATAAACCATCCACATTACAGGATGCACTTGGTCCGCAACGATGTTTAGATAGGATGTGCCAGTCAGATATTGATCAACACGAATTAATGGGCTCAAAGCATGCCAGGAAAACATTCCCCAAACCATAACGTAGCCTCCACCAGCTTGAAGGGTTGTAGCAATGCATTTGGGGTCCATGCTTTCGTGCTGTTTCCGCCAAATTCTCACTCGGCCATCGGCATGGTGCAACTGATATTGTGATTCATCGGACCACATAATTTGTTTCCAATTATCGATTATCCAATCCTTCTGCTCCTGTGAGAACTGGAGACGTTTTTCTTGTTAACTGTAGACAGCAAAGGTGTTCGAACAGGCCTTCGGCTGTCATATCTCATCCGATGTACGGCGAACAGTGCGTGCAGAGATCATTTGAGGGGATCCTTGATTAAGATTTTCTGTAATTTGCTGCACTGTTGCCCTTCTGTTATCTGTTACCAGACTGGACATTCTCCGTTCTGCCCGAGCAGTCGATGACCACCACACGTTGCACGTAGAGACCCAGTTTTTTATCTGGCAGTCCAGTATTTAAACATTTCGACAACAGCTGCTCTGGAATATTTCACGAATGTTTCGGTTTCGGTGATACTCGCTCCGTGGCTCCGAGCTCCTACAATCCGTCCACGATGAAAGTCCGCCAAATCGCATTTTTTACCCATCTCGTCACCCAAAAATCCCTTGTACTTCTGTGGCAAGCACTGAGCTTTTCCTTTTTATACTAGCCTCGCCTTCTGTCGGCAACAGCGTGGAGACATATTTCATATGCTTAAAACAGACAGGTGGTCATAATAAAGTGGCCACTCAGTTTATAAACGGAGGGTGTTGTTCATGGAAATGAATTCTGCTCTAATAGCACCTGGGTAGAGACGAACATGGCGAAGAATCCCATCACTGATGTATCACTGCCCGGTGATTTTCCCTTTATCAATTACTTGCACTTCGGAACTTATTTTGACCACGATACCCGCCCGCACTATAATGTCGCGACCTCTGTGTTCATCCCTACAACGATGTTTCGTAGTACCATACGCAGTCCTAAACTCCCGCCAAATGAATTACCACTTTGAATATCCGACGAAACAATAAAACTGCTATCACTTGATACTGTGGGCTGTGACAAGTTTTTTAAAGCAGAACGAGGTAATTCAGGTACATAATGGCTTCTTCGGAATATAAAACGTACTTCACAATAGATAACTACTCGTATGCATTAAAATCCAGGACTGGAAAGGAAGAACGCAAATAAAGAGAAGTTGAAATCTAGCATATGGATATTAATATATTGGCATACTTTTCACAAATGTTTATTCTAACCTTGAGTTCATCCTATTTGATTTCCATCGATTTGAAAATCGGTCAACGTGAGCACCAACACAAAGGTTCTGGATAATTGAGGAACGACACTCGTTTCCGGGGATGTATTCCTCGTGCATTTAGAAGTTTTAACACTTTGCGAAACTCAGTCAATCGTCAAACGGGATGTTTCCTAAACGACAATGCTATTATGGCCAGATAATGATCATTCCGCTGCTTTGCAGAGCAAGAACCACCAAATACATATGTACTGGTATGTCTAATTAGCACCCATTTCCCAGAAGTCATCTATTAAGCTCTACAACATCTAATACGTAAAGGGTTCAATATTTCTTGTAAATTATTTTGAAATTTTATGTTTTAGATAGTTTTTTGAATATTGCACGCAGGATTTCAAATATACCTTTCAATATAAGTAAAGGTTACCCACGGATAATTTAGTAATTGAAAAATAGGTCCTCCCAAATCACTCATATAACTGAAAGTTCCGAAAAACATATTCTATATTTCAAAAAGCCATTTTTAATAAAAATTAATAAATGACAGAAGATATTACATACGGATTATATTTTTTAATTTTGGTTTTCCCAGTCGTCTCTGATTTCAACGATATACCCATAAATATACATCTTTTCCAGGACTGTAAAGGAGAACAAGCTGGATTCAGGAGTGGCTGCAGCACTATAGATCATATCCACGTACTGAGAGAACTAATTGAAAGAGCGAGGGAATATGAACTTCCATTGTGCATGGCTTTTATCGATTATGAAAACGCCTTTGATTTGGTGAAACCATCAGCAGTTACAATGGCTTTGAAATCCTGTGGTATTGAAGATGCATACATTAATATTATTAATAAAATCTGTGAAAATGCAAGTGCAAAGATTCAGCTGTTTAAAAATACAACACACATAAAAATTCGAAAGGGAGTGAGACAAGGTCACACCATATCTCCGAAACTCTTTAATCCCACATTGGAAAATGTCTTTCAATCACTGAACTGGAAAAACAAAGGGATAAAGATTAATCGAAATTATCTAGCCCACCTTCTGATTGCTGATGACAGAGTCATTTTTGCAACTACCCCATCAGAGCTGCAGAATATGATCCAGGAACTTGCTGAGAAGAGTAAAGAAGTGGGATTAAAAAGGAACTTTCAGAAGACAAAAGGGATGTACAATGCTTTTTCAAGAAATGAAGATTTATCGAGTGATGGAGAAAAGCTGGAGATAACAGACACGTACGTTTATCTTGGACAGCAGATATCAAGTGAGGGTCACATTGATGAAGAAATTAATCGGCGTACATAACTTGCCTGAAGAGCTTTTGAAGAAACAGCATAATTTTCAAGAGCAATATGCCATTATGTCTTAAAAGAAAAGTGTTTGATCAATGCATCCTTCCAGTGCTTACGTATGGTGCAGAGACGTGGACCTTAACTAAAAGAGACATACAAAGGCTGCAGACAACTCAATGAAGCATGGAGAGGTACATGCTTGGTGTAACCAGGAGAGATAAGAAGAGGAACTCGTGGATCCGAAAAATGACAAGAGTGGAAGACATTTTGATCAGAGTTAAATCCATGAAATGGCAATGGGCTGGACATACTGCCAGGAAGACAGACCATCGATGGACAACCGAAATTTTAGATTGAATTCCAAGGGACAGGAAAAGACCCAGAAGAAAACCACATGGGAGATGGATGGATGAAATTCGAAAGTATGCAGGAGTGACATGGAGGAGACTGTCACACGACAGACCGTTGTGGAGGAAACTTTGGGAGACCTTCGTCCAGCAGTGGATTGATAATGGTTGACAATGATGATGATGATGATGATACAACTTTTACAGGAAAAGTCAATGTCAAAGGCAAGTTTTGTGATTTTAGAAATATTTTTGTTCAGGTTCGTTGAATGACAATCCTGTTGCTCTTACGAGCTTTAAGATCATCTCTTAAATGTCTGAAAATTATTCTCGAATCCGTAGCTTTTTATGTAAGTTTTTATGCTTCAATTTGGTTAATATTTCGTCCATTTACGACACTGTTCACAAAAAAATACAGATTTCTTTTCTTGGAAAACATACTAACAGAAATGAAAGAATAATGCATTTTTATGGACGCGTTGTTTTTTTAAATGAAATATTTTCTTATAAAAGAAGCGTTATATATCTACTTCAACGTTCTTGGATTAGGACCGCGGGTGGCCTAGTGATCAGCTTCCGTGACTGCCACGGAGAAGACATCAGGTTCGATCCTGGGCAGGTACGAACGCTCGAACAAATAAATACCCGTGTGCGTCGGACCCCGGGTACTCTCCCACCAGTCTACCTCGCTTCCGTGTCACTTTCCTATCGGGCACTCTAGCCCAAATATCCTGGCTTCCTATTTCTAAGGGTTGTTTAAGAACTGGGGTCAGACACTCCCTTCCTAAAATCGTCTTCATCTGATCTGGAGATAGATTTAAATATTTGTAATAACACCCATACATTCTATAAGGAAAATCAGCATTCATACAGAACTAATCAGAAATATAACATTGATAAATTTAAAAAAACTAATTTACAGTAATAATATTTCGTTTGTATTTCAAAATCTATTTTCGCAGAAATTTCTTTAGTTGCTTAACCGGGTAGTTTCAATTGAATATAAATTTTGTCGTATTACTTCGGTTTGAAAGTACTTTTACCCAACGAAGGATATATTTATTACCTTTTGAAATTATGCACACCGGTTACCATACTATGTAGGCAACAAGAAATCAACGAAAAAATAAGGTAGTATGCAGACAGTAAAAATCATTTGGAAACAAAAATAAATCCAAAGACCTTTGCAAAATATTGTTGTCTGGTATAATTAGAAAACTTTAATTGACCTTAGTAAGATGTTCAGAAATCTTTTTGTTCGCCGAAGAAATCCAGATTTGCATTACTGTGAGAAATGCGAAGATTTACTTTTCTAAGAAGGCAAAAGATTATGGGGTTTGGTCTGCTGCTTCATCATGTATTAAAATGCGTAACAGTGTGTTCACTTTTCAGAAGTGTTTTGTTTGTATTCAGAAGTTTTGATTTAAATTTCTTTAAACGGGTTAAAAAAATTAAAACAACTAAAAAAATCAAAAGCATATTCACTCTTTCATGCTTCTCCTATTTTAATTCTAAATTGTCATATATTGAGAGATTACCCAAATTTTTATATACAGTGTTGCGACTTATTCAGAGTTGTCAAGGTACTTTAGACTCATACGACAAGCAAAAAAAAATTGAATTTTTACACAAGAACACGAACCGAAAGTTTAAACATTGGGGCAACCCCAATCGTTCAGAACCTAGCACACTTTTGACGCGTGTTGCCCCTAACATAGATTTAGTCGACGGCATGTATGATTCAATATCAATACACAAGAACGCGAACCGCAGGTTCAAACATTGGGGCAATCCCAATCGTTCAGTACCAAGCATACGGTTAACGCGTCATGCCCCTAACATACATTTAGTCGACTGCATGTAGACTGTCGACAGCACTTTCAGTCGGGAAAAGACGAACTTCACGAACCAAAGGTTCAAACATTGAGGCAACCCCAATCTTTCAAAACGTAGCACACGGTTGACGCGTTTGCCCGTAACATAGATTTAGTCGACTGCATGTATGATTCAATATCAATACACAAGAACACGAACCGAAAGTTCAAACATTGGGGCAACCCCAATCGTTCAGAACCTAGCACACTTTTGACGCGTGTTGCCCCTAACATAGATTTAGTCGACGGCATGTATGATTCAATATCAATACACAAGAACGCGAACCGCAGGTTCAAACATTGGGGCAATCCCAATCGTTCAGTACCAAGCATACGGTTAACGCGTCTTGCCCCTAACATAGATTTAGTCAACTGCATGTAGGCTGTCGACAGCTCTTTCAGTCGGGAAAAGACAAACTACACGAACCGAAGGTTTCAACATTGAGGCAACCCCAACTGTTCAGAATCTAGCACACGGTTGACGCGTTTTGCCCCTAACATATATTTAGTAGACAGTTTTAGTTTAATGTAAAAATTTCTATGTATGAATAATTCCATCTTATTACAACTATGAAATTTGTATTCACACAAGTGAAGAAGTTGCACAATCATTTCGCAAACATGAATAAAGTTACAAATAAATTTCTAGATATATACAGAGTTACACTGCCGGACAATTGCTAAGGACGGATGACAATAGCAACTATAGCAACCATAAAATGGAAGGCAGGAAAATGTGAAAATCAGCATAAGTGCGGGATA
Source organism: Macrothele yani (assembly GCA_039090855.1). Taxonomy (NCBI): domain Eukaryota; kingdom Metazoa; phylum Arthropoda; class Arachnida; order Araneae; family Macrothelidae; genus Macrothele; species Macrothele yani. Next base: position 124,445,175 of record CM077034.1, on the reverse strand, counting down.
CAGTAAGACGTGTTGTGCGTATGCAAATTTTGGATTGCCGAACTTGTTCGTGACGTCATAGTGCTAATAGGAGATACAAAGGATTTGACGCGTATTGACGGTTGTTGTTCAAACGCTAAGTTGAAAGGAAAAGAATCAATTGACGAACTTTCAATTTTCAGTATGTCTTCCCGACATTACCTAGATGATTTTACGCGTGGCCGTATTATTGGCAAGATTGAAGAAGGGCGAAAAATAACAGACGTTGCCAGGGTGTTCGACGTCAGCCACAGTGTTGTTTCAAGGCTTTGGAAATCATTTCAAACAAATGGAGAGTGTAGCAAACGTCACGGGGGAGGTCGTGTTCGCAGTACGATACCTGCAGAAGATCGGTACATAGTGCTATCAACAAAAAGACACCGGCGCAGCACAGCTAGTGAGGTAGCAAATCAGTTTATGGCTGCTATTGGCAAGCGGATCTCCCGAAAAACTGTCGCCAGACGTTTGCATGAAGGAGGACTATACGCCCGCCGTCCTGTTGTGTGCATCCCATTGTCCAGACGTCACCGTACCGCCCGTTTGCAATGGTGCCATCAACATCGCAATTGGACTGATAACGACTGGTCTGCTGTCCTCTTCTCAGATGAGAGTAGATACAGTCTATCGTCTGATTGTCGACGACAACTGATCTGGCGTGATAGTGGTACTCATATTGTCCAGCAAACATACAGGAAAGGGACCGATATCCGACATGTAGTGTCATGGTATGGGCTGGCATCATGATCAATGGCCGTACGTCCCTCTATGTGCTTCCAACTGGGACTATGACTGGCCAACGATACATTAATGATGTTCTGCTACCTCATGTTCGCATGTTCCGTGGTGCTGTCGGTGATAGATTCATTTTCATGGACGACAGCGCAACATGTCATCGAACAGTCGCTGTCCAGGAGTGTCTTGAGAGCGAGGATATTCAACGCCTCGTATGACCAACACGTCCTCCAGATCTGAATCCCATTGAAAATGTGTGGGATGCTTTGGGGAGGAGTCTTGCTGGTCGCCAATGCCCTCCAATAAACAAGGACACCCTCATCCGTGCACTGACAGAGGAATGGGATAAATTACCCCAACAGCTGCTTGATAATGTTGTGCAAAGCATGACACGACGTATGGAATCTTGCATCGCCCTCCCTCCATGGTGGCCATATCCCGTATTGACATCTTACGCCGGAACGCCTGCGGACGGTAATTGCATTTTTTCACGTTTACGTATTCTGCACAAAATGGCCTGTTTGTCCCTTGAACACGCAAAGCCTTCTGGATTTCAGAGCACAATAAATTGTCTTTCTTGAAATGTCCTGGCATTCTGACATTATTTTATTTTACTTGGCATCCAAACACATTACTTTTTATGCGCTATATAGCCGTTTATGATCCGTCCTTAGCAATTGTCCAGCAGTGTATTTAGTAATGTGGAAGCTAGTATATTGTGTATGTTTATTATTTTAATGTTCTCAGTCATATATGAGTAGAATTCCATCTTATTTTAATATGTATTTTTATTCACACATGTGAAGAAGTCATACTAGCAACCAACTTTATATATGTGGATAAATCAAAGAAGTTTTGTATTTGTATTTGAAATTATATTAGTTCTGTGGAAACTTTATTCACACATGTGAAATAAATTATGCACACGCGTGAAGAGGAGAACTTCTTTAATATGCTTTTCTAGCTATAGCCAGTTGTAGATTAAGAATACAGAATCTTCCCAAATTATCAATATAATTTTCTTCTCAATTGTGTTTATAGTAATTAGTGTCATTGACTGGTGATGTTATGTTCAAATAACAAGTGTGATGTCACTGTTTTACTGTAATGTCACCTGTAGTGTCAATATGATTTCAATCGTTTCAATTCATTCGTGTGAAATAGTCTTTATTCACACGTATCAAAAAGTGTACTTCCATAGTCTTCTCAAGTTATCAGTTTTATTTTCTGCGATGTTGTGTTTGCAGTGTTTAATATCATTGTTTGTAATATTATGTTAACACAACAGGTGCAATGTTATTGTTTTACTTTAATGTCAATTGCAATGTCAACTGAATTAAATCATTTAGAAGTTTGCACGTGTGAAAGAGTTTTTAGTCACACGTGTGAAGAATAGTACTTCTTTAACTTAACTTTTCAGTTACAATCAGGTGTTGGTTAATTTTTAACTGCTTGTTTGTTTAGTATCGTTTCAGCAAGAGTTTTTTTTTTTAAAGTTATGTAAAAAAAACCCTTCTAGGTTTTGTTTTTAACATGAGTGTACGACTGGTATCCTTTTTAAATTTACTGACTGAATGCAGCCCTGAAAAGAGCCCTAATTTGCTTTATAACTTATCATAGTGGAGTCCTAGATAAGTGCGATAATTCATTTTCTATGCTTCAAAAGTGATTGGGGACATTGGCTGCCCATTAAAGTGGGCCTTATTTTTGAAGTTTGAAATTTCGTTTCTCCTAATTGTTCAAAATGTTTCATCATGTGAAAAAATAAATCAGTTATTTTTTTTTCCGAATCGGATTAGATTTAAAAGTCGCTAACAGGGTCGAAAGTATTACTACACTGCTGGCCACCCAAAATGCAACAGCGAGAAGGACACGAGATAGCAAAGCCACATTTACTGGACACATAAAAACAGATAAAAAGATGAAACGATTGAGCTTACAGGCCCGTGTGACTTGCAGAAAACACAGGCATCAATAGTTCGTGTGGCCCCCATGGCTGGCAATAACATCGCTACACGCCGCGGCATCGAACGAAAGATGCTTTAAATGTGGGCTTGGGGTATGTAGGTTCATGCTGCTTCCACACGTCGCCACAGTTCATTAGGCGTAGCAGCGGGTGATTCTGGTCGGGCCACTCGGTTGCCGATCAGCGACCAAACGTGTTCGTTTTTGCGACATATCGGGAGAACATGCACGCCACGGCAGCAGTGAAACCTGGTGGGCCGTGAAGAATGGTTGCACGATGCGCACCACGTGCGAGCGCGCATTGTCCTGTTGAAACGTGGTCGCTGGCAGGTCCTGCAGGTAAGGGAGGATTACAGGCTCCAGAACGTCAGAGATGAAGCGGTGTCTGTTGAGCGTACCGGCGATGCGTACGATAAGGGTACGGGTGTCATATCCAATAGCGCCCCAAACTATAACGTCAGGCAACGGACCGGTATGGCGATGCATAGTACAGGCGTCATACAGTTTCTCGCCGCGGTGCCGCCACACGCGGATCCTAACATTGTGGTGTTGGAGGCAGAATCGGGATTCGTCGGAGAAGACAATGTCGTGCCATTCCGTAGTCCAGGTGCGGTGTTCAACGGCCCACTGCCGATGCACTCGCTGGTGGTGTAACGTCAATGGTAACCGGAGCAATGGGCGCCGTGCTACAAGTCCCCGCTCCTGCAGACGACGTCGAACGGTACGTGCTGACACAGGTTGTTACACAACACACCTTTATTCGTGCGGTAACGTTCGTCATGTGGCGGTGTGAGCCGTCCATGCCCGCCGCAGAACATACCGGTCCTCTCGTTCGGTGGTGTGCCGCGGCGGCGGCAATCGCTCACATCGGTCCGTCCGTCCATCTTGCACCCACCGAATCCATACTCGCCTCACTGTGGCTGGATGTCGACCAACACGGGTGCCGATGTCTCGGTACGATAAACCGCTGTCGCGATAACCCCTATTCGACCTCTTTCGAACCCCAAAACGTGCTGGAATGACTGCCGTATTCTGCGCCGAGGCATCAGGAAGCTTCCCACGCACAAGTCCGGCAGCACAACACACTTCCACTACTTATACCTCACCTTTTGTGCACCCTTCTTGTAGTGCTTCTCGGTGACGTGCCGGGCGCACATGATTTGCATACGCCCTGCAATGCTAATCATTTGCATATCCTCTTGCGGGAGACGCATGCTGGGAATTTCAGGCTAAACGGATGCTTCCTCCTTAGTGTTGCATTTTGGGTGGCCAGCAGTGTATTTCTACTAGAAGTACAGAAATCTGGTTAATTAGCCAATTTCTTCATCTCTTCGTCCTTCGAAGTTTCTTTCCATTAGTGAGGTAATGGCATTATTTTTCATTATAAACTTGATTTGAAACTAACTGTTAGGAAATCTCCGGAATCAACTGCATGTAATATTTTAGAGATGTGGGAAAGGCTCGAATTCCCACTAAACAAAAAGATCACATTGTTGAGAAAGTTGAATTTTTTTTAAAGAATGGAAAGGGTTGAAAAAGATTAAAGAAAATAAAGCCAAGCATTCAGATGCTTTGATTAAGAAGGAAAATATTTGGTAAGAAAAGTTGGAAGATTGTTTTGATATAGCGCACGGTAAAGCTTTAGAAATGATCACGACTGAAGAAAACACATTGTTTTTCATGGCTCAACGAGAGAAAGGACGACGATGAAAATTAAGAAGTGTTGACTTTGTGCCAACAAAAAAAGAAGAGAGTTTTCAAAAACGAGAACAGCATTTCAGAAAAAGAAAAAAAATGGAATATGAAGAGATAAGATCCATGGAGAAAAAGGTTATTCTTTTTTTCTTCACCTGGTTCGGATTCTGAAGAATAAAAAATCCTTGTACTGTTTCTGAAGAGCATTTCACTTCAGGAAAGAAACCCATTAAAAGAGAAGAAAATAAGTACTGGATACTAATTTATCTGTTAGTCTTGATGTTGCAAAGGTAAGCAATCAATAAGCAGCTTTAATATTGACCCCTACAATACGAAATCTTGGACTAGATCCATCTCTTTAAAATGTAAATTCAATTATCCGTGAAAGAACGAAACATCGTCAAAGTATTGCTTGAAAATATAGTTGGATCCGAAACTGTTAATAGTCTTACCATTTTGGTATCTGGAGGCGGTGTGGATCAGTTATTAGGGTACCAACATTATTGTCAGTAAAAGGAGAAGTAATTGCGTCGGACGTGCATGATACATCAGGAAAGTTAGGAATTTGTGACAAAGTGAAGTGTATTAGCTTTGATTCCACAGCAACAAACACAGGAATTACGTCTGGCTCTTCTTGGTGTTGAATTTAAGTAATGAAGTACTACTGTTCTTTTTGGGGGTTTCTGTTATTAGTTAAAGCGGTAGTTTTGTATTATAAGCCAATTGTATATTATTAACCAAAATACATACTATGTTTTTAAACCTTAAAATTTTATGAAACTCCATTTCTTACTATTTCATCGTACTAACTCCATCTCTTACCCATCTCGAAGTATAAAGGTTGTAGCGACCTCTAGAAATATCTTGATATTCATAAAAAATTTAGAAAATTATGTTTTATATATAATGACCACATTTCTGGTTTGGGAGGAAACAAACTGAAAGAAAAAAATTGAGGCCACATAAGGCCCACCTTGCCCAATAATGAATAATAAAGTAAATTAGCTGCGGACAGTGGCTTCATAGCTAGGTTGAAAAGAAATAAATAAGTTGTAGGATGATTACTAGAACTTGGGTTTGCCCAGTATTATAGCATGCATACTAATTGCGGACAGTGTCTGCACAGTTAGCAGTTGAAAATAAATTAGAGTAGGTTTTAGGAAAGTTTCAAGATAGTACAAATACCACTTGCTAAGGTACTTACGCTCTACAGAATGGCAGCCCTGTGCAAGTGATATAGCCCATAAAAGGTGCTTACCAAGTCGACGATCACCAATGCACACACCATTTTGCTGAGCTCCAAGGCAGTGTGAAGACCAGCTAACCAGGGGGTGTAACCGACACAGAGGCCGAAATCAAGAGGAGTAGCCTCTAATACCAATGATATTTTAATCCCAAAGAGAATATTCTACATTATCCATCTTCTCATTATATATGAATATTTTTTCATTATATATGAATATTTTTTCCCAATGAATTTGCTGGGAATAAGTAAATTGCTTGGTCAATAGTTATTTTTTACAATAAACAACATTTTATAAATTTATTAAAAATTAAACTTACTAACGAATATTTACCTATTAACTATAATTCTATTTACAACTGATTATAATCTGGCCCATTGCTAAAGCCGACTGGAAATAAACCAAAAGGTTAAAAAAAGAGACGTTATTTGACAAACTCATTCAACAATACAGATAACAATATCCATCCAGAGTTCTGCTTCATCCCATCAAAATATAAAACCCAAGGGTTTCCAAATAGACTCACTGCCCACCTTTTGATTCTTTCGGAGTTGCCGGGAGAACTCGATTCCCGGTTAAATCACAAGTAATGTATCTCAAATATTAGTGTCAGACTCATATTTTTTTTTTCAGTAAAGAATATTGAGTGTAATATTCTTTTCTGGAAATAATAGAATTATCAAATATTAAAACACGACATTTTAAATAATTAGCTGTTTATAAATTTTGCAATAAAATGAAATGTTCTGCAAAACAGTTTCTAGTACAGTGTTTTGACTACTAATGTTTTCTGATATTTCTCTCCGTAAATTTCCAAAACGCTGAAAAAAAAAACTCAATCAAAGATTTTCTTCAGTTGTGTTATATTTTTATTCTATTTTTATCAACAATAAAAAATGTTTATCAGCATAATTTTAACAATAAACAAATTTATATTCACATATTAAGTGAATTATATTAGGTCTTCAAAAAGTGAATTATTTCTACGACTTTCACCAACGAATATATGAAGAAAAGTGAGCAGTAAAAGAACACATTTCGCAAATACCTTTGAAATGTTTAAAATTAAACGCCGAGGTAGCCATTTTTTAGCAGAAATGTCGCAATTTTAGACTTTTTTATTTTCTTGTGCTTGATGCAATGGGAGTGAAGGGGAACTAGATTTTTCATAAATTTTTGGTCGTTTGTATGAAACCCGATTTAAAAGAGTTGAGCAAATGACGTCAATTTGGAAATATCCTCTGGAAGATATGATCTTTCTTTTTTTTTTTAATGTTTGAGCAAAACTTTTAAAAAAGCAAAGAAATAAAGAGTGACAAGCAGTGAAATCCTCCAAAATTTTCGTTTCAGTTTCTATTGACTATAATATGGGCAGTACGTTTCCCATTAGACTGATGACCTTTAACGTTTTCTAATTTATTTATAAGCTGTTCAAACAAAAGAACACAGTGCTGATGTACGTCAAACGAACCACAAGGTCCTACCAGCATATAACACGTACATGTCTTTAACTGTTATTTTTTAAACGCATTTGTGTTCCTAATGAAACATGGAAAAAGGTAGACAAGTGGCGCTGCAGTAACCGCTGAAGCAATGGTGGCGCGTAGTATCTTCTGAAGCGATGGCGGTGCTGCCGTAACCTCACGAAAAAAGATGAAGCGTACGAAGCGCTTATTTGATGTAATGTCTTGGATGTAAGTAATATCAAATATATGTAAATTATCTATTTCGTGGATACCTCCAGACTTCACAGAGAGCCGTGTTTTAATTTTTGACCCAAGAGGCAAACAGATCGACAGAAGTCTTACGACGTATGGAGGTAGTTTGCGGGAAAGTGTGTCTTTCACTCAGTATGGTCTTGAAATGGTGCAAATAATTTTAGAGTGGATGTGCAAGCACTACGGATATTCCATGACCTGGACATCACACCGGACACTACCCTTAGCATTGGAGGAATTGGTAAGAGTTAACCTCAGAAAAAAAAATTGTTAGCAGCTACAATAGTCATCAGCAGAGGCTCCATTGGCAGAATCCGCCAACAAAAGCTTGGGTATTTGAAAGAGTGCGCACAGTAGGTTCTAAATCCCCTAAAGTAGGATCCACAAACATGTCGACCGATGGGACACTTGTGCAATTGTTCGGATTGCCTATTTTCTTGCGCTTTATGTAAAAAATTACCCGTTGACATACCTTTAGTTGTAATAAAGTACACTGTATTCCAACAGCTAGTCAATATTTCATTTGGATGGCATTTATAGATGTCCCAAGATATCGAAATGTGCATGGTTTATAATTTCACGGGTGAGTAGAGTAGATACAGATTTATTTTAAATTATCGGAATTGTGATGATTGTAGTGAATCTTTTTGAGAAAAGAAAGCGGACATGCGCCTTGTTTAAAATAATGTGAACAATTAAATTAGCGGTCATTAAAAATTTTATATGAGATATCAATGGCTGTAAACCACAAGAATGTGCGTATTGAATTGCTGAATTATGTGCATTCAATGGGCATGTCAGAATGCGAGAAAGCAATGTTACTCAAAAATCTTACCGTAATAAAAAAACTCTTAATGTTTATACAAAAAGTAAGCAAAAACGTGCACAACTACACTTAAAATGGCAAAAATGTACTGGAATAGTTTTACTCCAGCACCGTATTGGTCACGTTTCCTAATGTCGGAAGGCAGATTTAGGGTTTCCGCCTTTTTCCCAAATGTACACACATCGAGATTGCTTGTTTAAGCTGTGCCTTGACTCGTCTCTGAAACAAACACGGGCTCATTCATCAGAGAGAGGGCTGATGACGTCAGGCCCAATTTATACGGACTCTGACGTTGCCTGTAGGATTTATCGAATACAGACCTATCTCGTGGAGTCTTAAGTAAACTGTTTGACTGGATATCACGGTTCCCGAAAGCAAAGAACAGCTCTTGCGAGAGTTGACTGGCTCCATACGATGGCGATCTGTTAGTTAAAAAAGCTGATAGTTTTGACTTTTTGTGGCTCGTGGGCATCCTTGCCTTGGCCTTTCCGTTGTTGTCCGGGTTTCTAAGAATTATCTCTCGACATATTCAGCCATCTTGCTGCTCAACTTGAGATTTCCCTACTTCCACTCTACCCATCATTCACCATCGTAAAGGTTCCTATAAGCGATGTAGCGGGGCCATTCTTCCACTAACAGTAGAAATCAAGCTTTTATTGTTTCACGTTTCTTCCAGTCCATGAGTACAATCGTAATTTGCGTATTTTTATGGACGCTAGCGCAGTGTTAATTCGGTATGTAGACTCAGCGTTTCCCATTGCACGTGTTCCATGCTGAAAAATCATTACAGTCAGTTGTATTGTTTTGGAATTATCTCCGATTTATATTTGTCCCCTTACTTTCGGACCCCAATTTTTTTTCTCACTGAATCTGTCAGTATGAAATACAGGTCAGTAGGGCAACTCGTGGTAGATTTTGCTGCCTCCTCAGGACCAAAGGTTTCGAGACAAACCGTTTACAGGATGCTCAGAGCAACTGATCTGTATGCCAGAAGTCCAATGTTTTGTGTTCCGCTCAACCTGCGAACAGGAGGTGTAGTTTAAACTTGAATCAGAAATATCTAAACTTGACACTGATTCAGTGGAGCAAAGTACTCTTCACTGATGAGTCCATATTCAGTTTTCAGACTGATTCTCTTCGAAGAACACTTTTGGTAAAACGGGTAGCCCGCTACCGTCCCAATAACATCAGCGAAATGTACCAATTCGTTGAAGGTGGAGTCGTGGTATGGGCACGCATCACGTTGGATGAGCGCACAGAGCAGCTCCATAATTTCGACAGTGGTACCGTTAATGCTTCAACATATAGAAACGAGACACTGAAAGCTTATGTGGGTCTTCTCAGAGGTGCCGTGGGTCTAGAGCTCGTGCTTATAAATCATAATCCACCCACCCATTGAGTTAAGTTGATGGGTGACTTTCTCCAAAGTGAAGATATTCCTCAGATGTGGCACGCCAGCAAGGTATCCAGATATAAATCCGATTGAGAATGCATGGGATGCACTACAGAGGCAAATTTCATCCCGTCCTCATCCACCAAGGATCATTCCGGACCTGCGAAATGGTATTCGTCAAATGTGGAATTCTTGCCCTCAGAACGCTTGGAAACCTGATAAGCAACATAAAAAGTGTGTGTGAGGCAAACGTGGCTGCAAGTTGTCACCACATTGCTGACTAATTCTCAGTATTACGTAGTCAACGCGAAAAACACTGTGTTGTTGAGTTAAGTAAAATTTCGTAACAAATGATATAAACTTTGTTTCAAAACTAGTTTTATTTGCTCTTGTACTTGCAATTTATTATTACACAAGTATAACCAGTTTCGTGCCTTTTAGACAAATGGTTCCTGAAATATTCACTTATTTATTGATAATGGTTAGCATTTGTACATGAGTATAATACATGGCTTTTTATTTGGTTTTACGCTAAATGCGCAACATAAAAATTGAAGTACTGGGCTGTGCCAATAACACGTATTTCAACAGGGAAATATAACTTTTATCTCTCAAAATGCATCAAGTGCTTCACTAAGCCAAGAATAGGAGGTTCTCGATAAGGAAATGAGCACAAATGCAATAATTTCCACTTTTCTTCTCATTTTGGAGGACAGGATGACTAAATGAGAAATAATAAAAAAGATAATGTTCCCAAGTACTGTGAAGTACGATCTATTCATATAAAGGTGAACTATTTAAAGAGGAGACAACGAACATTATATTTCATACACACCTAAGCGCAATGGCTATGGTACTCCACCAATATAACTATAAAATATAATAATTTTGAATATTGGAAAGCTAGCAAGAAACACCAAACTTCAGGGTGGAAAAAATGCCTTATTTTTTTTATAAGGTTTGTGGAAATACTATGTCTTAGCTCGTGTTAACTGCATAGTGCAGAAACATGACATGCGTTAATGTATAACAGTATTTCAAACAATGCGACGTATTTTAAAAATTCAAATCCCTGAATAGTCTGCTTGAATGATACAATCAGTTTTGAAATAAAATATATTGCTCATATTTATGGTAATGTTCAGCATTACAAGCCATATTTAGATGCATTCTTCTATAACATGCTCAAATGGCAAAAGAAAACTCAAAAAGTTTCATTTTAAGTGCAAGATTCCCTATTCCTACCCTGTGTCATATATTTAAATTTTTAAATGTTGTTTTATCTACCAACGTTTACTCTGGCTCACAAATCTCGGGAAGTTAAATTTTGATTTACTCTGGCATAAAAGCTGTTAACCGATTGCGACATAAGCATCTTACGACAGAAAGGATTTTAAAAAGTGAAATTATTGATTACTTAAAAATAAAGTAAATTTTGAATCTTTTAAAAAATGTATTTTTCAGAATTTTTACAAATCATTCTCTTTTAATTTGAAGATTGAGGAATTTCCTTTTATTATTCGACACGCGTAATATCCGAAAATTTTGTAATGAGCCGCGATCTATGGAACTAATTTTTCTAAATTAGGAATTTATCGAAAACGTTTCAGTACAAATTTCTCGATATTTGAAATTGATGTTTATCGTGGTACATAATTATAATTTGTCTATACTGAAAGGTTTGTCGTCATAAATGAAATGAGACAAAGAATGTATTCCTTTACCTTCAGCACAAAATTGTTTAACTGTTACTTTTCGCTTTCTGCGTTTCTGAGGATGCAAATGACTCGTGGTGGTCGTTAAACCTTGAATCAAAAAATTCTTTAAAACTTTTTGTGCAAAGGAAACTTACGAGAATGGCACCAACAAAGTGAAATTTTTCATCACGACTTGTGAACAACGGTAAAGATCACTGGGGACAACTTATCAATTTTTTTATCAATCGAAGATGATCCTGGTGACTGAACAGATGAAGAAGTGAACACTGCTTCAAGTTTCATTCGTTTTCTATCTAAGTTCAACACTAAATATTTTTTCTTATTTTGTTCCAAAAAATAATTCGTGTTTTATGATGTTTTGCTTGATATATTGCAAACATAAAAGCATGGACATTGGTTACTGTACGAAGAAATTTAATGAGTTCTACGAGACTATACAAAAAAAATTAGAGATGGAGATTTAGTCAAGTGTGGACAGAAACCAGAAGTCATGATAAAGATTAGGAAAATGGACCAGGACAAAAGCGACAGAGAAATTATGACGATCGTTCCGAATACCTAGATGTGTTTTTAATAAAATGTTGGATACTCTAATGACTCAAACATTTGAGTCTCAAAAATATCTTAACTTTGTGGCTTTGTTAGATTCGAATTGTTTTGATAAAATTTGTGAAAGCTTTCCTGAACATCTACTGTCCAAATTTAAACAACCTTATGGTTCACATTTTGATACAGTTCGATTCAAAAATGAGCTAAAGGTGTTTTATTCTGTTGATTAATACAGAAATAAATCAGTAAGAGACATTACTTGTTACATTAAATTGGATGATTTGGATATTTTGTTTAGTGAGGTCTACAAATTAGCAGAATTAATATTAACGTTTCCATCAACAACTGCATCTACCTAAAGAAACTTTTGTGCATTAAACTGAATCAAGACATTACTTAGAGTCACACAAGGACAATGCGTTTGAGCAACTTGTGTGTCTTGTCAATGGAAATAATATTCTTTTAAATATGAAAAAGTACTCTGAAGAAACATTTTAGGAAGATGTAACACTCAAGTTCACACATAGGGAAAGAAGAATGGAGTTCATGTACAAATAAAACATTCAAAAGGTAAGGTGTTAAAATCTTAATCCTCATAATTAGTTGGTGTTACCTAAAATTAAAAAAAAAAAGAAAGCTTCGCAATACAAAAAAAGAAAAAAGTGGTGGAGAGGGGGAGATAGCCTAGGTCTTGGACCCTAGATACGCCACTGGTGCATGCTCGTTTGGGAAACTTAGAAAACCCATTACTGAAGAATACTAATACAGCGGTCTATTATGGGAAGCGTCATAGGCGTTGTTACCTGCCGATTTGGGACGTGCCGTTGCAAATCTTCATGGTTGCGGTACAAAACTTCTGTCTTTCCTTCAGCTTAAACTGTAGTTTCAGGGAATTCATACTTCCCTTTCTGGAAAGCTACAACATTATAAAAATCACTCTGAAATTATTTGATATCAAATCTACATAAATTATTTTGCTGAGAATATAACACAAGTAATGCAAAAAGATGTTAAGTTGTTTTCTCATTTTATGACACACCTTAAATTCCACTGCCTACATAACTGATTACAAAAAGAAGGATAAAATGAAAAAGAAAAACTGTGTTGATGTAGTATTCTCCCTATATTCGAATATTCTGGGAAGATGTTCCCCTTTCCAAAAAAATATTGGGTAATTCTCCAATTTTATGAACACCGATAAATTCCCGTTGTTTGCGCATCCACTTTAGATATTTTGCAGCACAAGGAGGGAAAGGCGATTCATGTATCTTTGGTGAGACTAAAATATGCAAGTTGGATGTTCCGACAATTTATTACTTACCCTCTGTTTAGCTTCACACCACGACAAAGTGCTTGGATTGTTACATGGCGCAAGGGTACTGACAATGAATACTTTGCGAAGCAGGTATTCTCTTGCTTTCTGGTTTCTTTTTGCCATTCAAGTAACGAATCTATGTTATTGGCTGTTCTTTCAATGGCCTTGGCTCTGCCATTCCTTGAATTGCCAAAGTACCAATGCCGTTCCCTAAAAACAGAGAGTATTTTTTTTTTTTTGAGTTGGTAACACAACGAACTGGGAAAATAAACATTCAGACGACTAACTGAATTAAGGAAGTATTTATTACAACAGTTATTAGCCGTGACAGACGAATATGGTTTTGTTATTCCGAAGTTGTTTAAGGTACGTCTGCATTTCGCCATACAACTGTGAAGGTGAAAGATTAAAGATTAAGAATTGAAATGCGTTGTACAAAAAAAATTGCTATCGTTTGGATAAAACGATTCCAGAAACAGTTGATTTAATGAAAAAGGCTAAAAAATATAATTGTTTCTGTGAGTCAACTATTTCTAGATGGCACTACGATTTCCAACAAGGGCGTTTGTGGGCAGAACTTGCTCTTAGGCCTCGTCGTCCTAAGAATATTACGGAACGTATTGTTAACAATATTTGAGCAACCCTGCAAGAAGATGGACGAATGACGTGTGAAGACATAGCGGCGTCAACTAATATTTAAAATACATCTGTTTCAAATTTAGAGCTACTGGTATCAGCGAAGTAAAGAGCCAATGCTGTAAGTTAAACACAACTTCCACGCATCGTCGGCATGTGAACTGGGACCCATCTCGGAAAAATAATCAGAAACTACTCCTCAGACCAATACTTGGACAGAATACATTCTAAATAACAAGTTTAATAATTTTGAATGTAGTACCTAACAAAATACGTTTACGAGTCTTCATTTCACAGCAATCAACAGTGCCACTACTTCGATTTTTATTTGCGGTCTTTTACAATGATAAAATAGGGTGATACTTTTAAAGAATTTTCAATTTCTAGTGAAATAAAAAACTCAGGTAGACTTAGTACGCAACAATGCCGTAAAGAAAATGAGGAACCAAAAACTGCGGATCTGTGGGTTCACGATATTTTATTTCTGCTCAGGTCCTCTTCACCTGTGACTTCTTCCTGCCGTTCTTCTTAATCAGTATAAAGCAAGCACATATGTTTACCTCCAGGTTGGTATTTTTTTCATTGTGGTACACTTACCAAATGCAGCAAACCAGTCTACGTGCGTACTTTGCGTCGCCCACTCACGGCAATAACAAGTCGCAAAATCGTTGTATGAGCAAATACAGCATAAAAGAGATGGGGTTTGCTCATACAAGAATGTCGTCGTAAAGCGGGATCTTTCTGCGTTTAGTTAGGAAATACGTATAACAAAAAATTGGAATTGCAACATTTTGCTTCATTGAATTTCCGAATTTTTTTTTTTCTTACACTCAAAAAAACTTTTGCAGATGTAATGCATTAACGGAAATATTATGTTAAAGTTATAATCACGAAAAACATCTGATTATATTATCAGAAAAATCATTGTAAATTGAGTCAAATGAAAATACAGAGGATCAGATTTTTCCTTTGCTTCGACATTGTAATTGACGTAGCATTAACCCAAAGAAAACTGACTGTTAAAAGTCAGTAACGTTATCATAATACTGATCATTTTCGACCGAAGTAAGTATTCTTGTTAGCTTGAAAAATGAGTATATATTTGTATGAGAACTTCACAAATATTTTAAATATCTTTTTTTATTTTAATTCCTAATTTTCAGAGCATTTTATTTCTCCTTTACCCGGATGATTAAAAAGAATTGTGAACGATATGCATATGTATCACATATGCTGCAGAAGTAAAAATTGCATCAATAAAAATAACAATGTAATATCTACTCGCCCAGCTACCGAAGAAATTCAATATCAAGCACAAAAGCGAAACGTCTCATGGACATTACCACAAGAAATCTCCAGTTCTGTGATTTCGTGTTCAGTAGGCCTAGGGATTTCAATTTGGACCACTGTATTTTGATATTGAACTTAAGATTGAGCTAGCTAAAGTTTTACTTACCATATTTCATTTAATCGAGGAACACATTGTAATACTTGTTCTAAAATATTTCGTTGACTCCACATGTTTAACTCCTCGACTTCATTTCTGGCTCCACGAACTCGTGTGCTCTGGATAAACAAAAAAACTAGCAATCTGCCTCACTCACGTTGTAGTTCCAACATCGTTTCTTTGGAACGACCCAGAAATCCAAAGACAGAATCTCGATTTGTTGTGGAAAATCAATCTTCCACTGTTGGAATATCGATCCATCGAACGAATTTCCTGTCCTCCACGACGCAGAGGCGATATTTCTCATCCTACTGCGAACTCATAGAGAACGGATATGCTGTTGAGAAGGCTACTCGATGGGATTTTTGGCTTACTTACTGCATTACGTTTCTCATATGTGGTGTTGTCTTCGTACAAACCTTATTAAGACCCCGGAATTTGAATACAGCTGTTATGATTTCCAATGTGACTCTCATTTCCGACGACACGATAAAATCGAAGAGTGAATCACCTTCCACATGAATTACGATCATATTTTGCACGGCAACATGCGACCGTAATGAATTGGTATAAGTAGTACACAAGCACGACGGTATCACCAAGAAATAACTAAGGTTTTTAAAGAAAGGAAATGGGGCACCCGATTTTCATTTTCCTCACTATCTGCCCACGATCGAATTTTTCAGGCCTCCATATTTAGCCATGGTCACAGTCTCCCGTACATTACATACCAGTTCGGACTCCGTCCTATTTTTAACCAAAACAATTTCAGCGGTGAGCAATAATATTGAAGGGTAGGAAACGTTTTCGAATGAATGTTGCGTGGGCACTAAATTTGGATTTCAGTTCAGTTGGAAACATGCCACATACTTTCACAACCTCGTATTATGAAATATTGAAAAATGTGTGTAATATACTCCCCGAGGTTGATTATATGTCTTATGGAAAGAACTTTTTTATCGAAGTTTTAGAAACAGGAATATTGTAAAAACCTTAATATGCATTTTCTTCCTTTAAGACGATGGGTTTTCTTACTTTCCGGAGGTGGTACGAATAGCATTTTTTCCGTAGTTTACGGTATCTATACAACTGCTTCTGAATCATGGTTTTACACGCGTAGATGCTACTGTAAATATGTTGAAAAGGAAACTATGAGCTTATTCCCGGCGATGGAAAATTTTTCTTATAAAACATTAGAATTGATATGAAAACTATTTTTAAAAAGCGACATTCTTCTTTCAACAAATAATTTTCTGAAGTCGAACCAATACAAGTGCTAATAGCGGGAAATTGCGCAATAGATAATGCAGTTCTTCACTAGAAGTTGTTTATTAATTTGAAAAATAAATTTTGCAAAATATTCTTTCTTTTGATAATCAAGTTTCAGTCAAGCCTCCTTTTAATCTCATTAGAAATGATCGTCCTACGTGCTCTTGCGCTTTTTGTATAAGAGATAAAATAGTGAAGTCACTGCTAAACCTAACTGCTATAAGTCTCAATTTACGATCTCACTGCAGTAACATCTACCTAGCATGACTTCTACAGATCATGCTTATAATGCAGCAGATGATCTCAGTCTTTTTAACATTTTATTCCAGGATATGTTATATTTAGGTACAAAATGACTGATACGTTTGCTTTACCTTTTGTTGAAATTACACTGGCGATGGGATGCATATACCTCGTAGAAATGCAAATTACAAATTTCAAAATGAGAGGGCATTTTTCTATCCCCAACACCTTGGAATAGAGTAAGGGCTAATTTATGATATGTTCTGTTTCGGTGACGCACTAGAAAAGGAATCAAATCTTTTAAATTATTCCTGTAAATTCTAAGCAAATCCTTCACTTAGACGTTAGCCCATTATATCACCCACTGTGCTTAAATTCAGTGGAGTGTTATAAAGAAATATTTAGTCATAATTTCATTTTCCGAGATTTATTATTGAGCCGTCAAAATTAGTCATATTTAGATAGCACGAAAATAACTCAGTACATAACTCAAACGAAAATATCCATTATTTTAGCAGCAACCAAGAGATCATGTCAAAACTACAGCGTTGTAAAAGTAGTTACACAACTCATCATTTTCAAAGTACTAAATTTTGACGAGAAGCAATTGTGTAAAAGTAAATTACATTTTCATCAGGATCACCTGCTTCGACAATTTTACCACCACTTCTTGAACATTTCGGGTGGAAGTTACTCTTTGTTTCGGGCAGCGTAATATTCGGAATTCATTGTGGTATGTTTTCTATGCCAGCAACTCCACCTTGAGTATCTTGCTTGCGTCAAAGCATTCAGTAGCGTTTGATTTCATGCAAATTGAACTGCTTTTAATATTTCGACCGTGGTGAACTCTTTGAAACCACTTACAATTGGCTTACTTGGTTTATGGTATAATAGCATACTTGACCCAAGTCTCATCGCTGGTCACCAGGGATTCGAACATCTTCTCAACACTGGTTCAGTCGTCGTCACATATCTGACAAATGATTAAAATCCAGTGCTTTGTACAAATCCACCACCTGCACAACACCATCAGATTTATGAACGAAGCAAAAGTTATGTGTGAAGCGCGATACCGGTCCAAATGAGCAAGGTCTTTAAATATATCTCATGGTATATGGTTGGGCTCGCTACGATGTCAGCCTCTCATTGGCTGCTGAAATGACGTCGGCGTGGACGCATGGCAGCTTTGAGTGTCTTGTGGCGTGGGGTTACGGCATACGAAACGATCGTGATAATGACACTTATTATGATAATAACGAAATAAAACTGCGAAAAACTGCTCACACATAAATAAATCTCATAATTTCAAAGCATTTATCTTCCTTGAAGCGCAACATTTCCAAATTTATTGGCATATATGTGAACTCACATTTTAATACTTACTGAATAACGAAATTGGTAGCCAAGCCACTACAAATAAAACAGCTACAAGTATTAAGGTTAGACATTGATACTTAAATTAGTTCTGAAACTTACTTCATCAAAAAAGGCCAACAAAGGCGGCAATACGTATCGCAGCTATATCAATCACTTCCTTACTAGGAACAACACAAAAACGATTCTGTCTCTCTTCATACATTCACTCTTGAAAGATTTTTCAACATTCCTTCATGGTGTGTATGTATATAACACATAAGCAGGCTAAAAACAAAATTAAGCGCAAGAAAACCAAGATACAAAGAGAGAGTTAAGTGTTATTATAGGCCTTTTTTTTCTCAAATTTTTATTTTCCTGTAATGTTTATTAAGCTTATTTTGCTCAAAGTTTAAGAATGTGGTTTTCACTTTAAACCTTTTCCCTTTTCTACCAGCATATGTGCTAGCTGGTTGTTTTAGTAGAATACAGGTTTAGTAGAATTTAATGTTCAAATATTTTATTAACTTACAAAATTTATATTTGGTGCACTTAAGCAGATGTAATATAGCAGAAACCCACTTTCAGGTCTTTGTAGAAATGAGAGAGGGATCATTTCTGTTTGACCCTGAAGAAGGACTAAGTGATTATTCTCAACATGTTCTACATTACATGTCTCCTTTTATAATCTCACTTTTAGAATTTACAGTTTTTTAGTTTTAGCCCTCATCAAGGGGAGAATATAGCTCGGTGATTGGGTTTTATTCTTCTTCTTTTCCTAGGTTTTTATTTTTAAAATTGTTTGTACGCAGCCACACACATCATTTAAGAAGGTTGAAATATTTTCCGGAAGTGAAGATATAGAAGCTATATCGAATATCTACTTAAGAAATGACATCTTGAAAAATACACACACACACACACACACACACACACACACACACACACACCATATATACATACATATACACACACACACCATATATACATACATATACATACATATACACACTCATGCCATATATACATACATATACACACACACCATATATACATATATATACACACACATGCCATATATACATACATATAAACACACACCATATATACATACATATACACACACGCCATATATACATACGTATACACACACCATGAAGGAATGTTGAAAAATTTTCATCTTTAAAAACTCTGTCTCTCCTATATATGTGTGTGGTACATTTTTTTATGTTAATGACTAGCAAATAAGTTGGTATACTCATTACTACTGACGCTGTGCTAATTAAATTCTACAACTTTTCCTTTACCAGATTTGATCCTTAACACAATGTGCCCATGACAGATGTATTGAAATAAAACTTTTTTTTTCTCAGATGAGTATATATAATAGCTATCAGAAAAATTGCAAATACTTGCATACATGCATAGAAACAATGAAAAATTGAAATTAAAAAAAAACCTTAGCTTTCTGATGGCAGAATTCCGTGGCATTATTCCTGCAGGTTGCTTATATTTTCTCCATCGCATGAAAAATCTGGTTTGGCCATTTGCAACCAGGAAATTTTCACTTTGATGAAGCCTGCCACTCACGTGCTTTTCTGCGTTGTGCTTCTTCTGCCTTCCTAACTTTTGCTTTTGCAATTAAATGTCTTAGCCGTATAAAGGTTCGGGTTCTAACATGCAACTTTATCACCTCTGTAGGAACATCTGGAAACTTCTGACCAATTTTCACACATAGTTTGTGTTCAATCTTGTGTTCCTGGGATAAAGAGTCATGTCCATGCACTTCTGCAAACATCAACTCAAACTGGCTAACTTTCTCCAACCATGGATCTGATGGAACAAGCAGGCCACCTCGTGAAAGGGTCTCAATCCAGCTAACAGGTACTGATTCTATAGTTGATGGTGGATTAAGTAGCTGGCCAGTTGGCGTAGCCAGCAAACGGTCATATTTTCTTCCTCGGTAAGCTATGTAACATGCAAGGTAACGAAAGCCTTCTACAGAGCAAATCAGAGCCAGGAGTAGCAGGTAGTACCTGATTACCTGTAGAGTCTTGTAGTGTAATATCCCGAATCTCAGTTTCACCTTCAATCATTGCCAGGGGTTCTGACATATCAGGTAAAACGGCACTAAAAAATTGAGATGTCAAAAAGTAATAACCATCACCCCCACCTTGTGCAACAGGAGCAGCACTTGAAAATGGAATGTCACTTACATTGGCATCTAGAAGCAAGAGACGCAAACGGGATTTCACTTCTGTAGGCAATGAATGATCATAGAAGTGGCCAAGCCCACGTATTTGTGAAAAAAAAAATTCAAGGCAGTCTTGATTGAGTCGAGCAGTTAGGATGTATTTTATGTTCAGAGGCTTCAGATCAGTGAAGAGTCCCAGTAATGAGCAAATGGTTGTGATGAATCCTTTCTGAAAGGGTAACAGAGATGTTGCATTACCAACCTTCATTCCTCGGATGCATGCATGCAGCTGTCGTAGAATCCTCTCTTGGGTTTCACGATGAGTTCCAAATCCACATGCCAGAGGCTTCTCATCCGTGTTCTTCATGCGGCATAAGAAAGCGTATTCCTTGTGCAGTGTGGTTCGAAAAGAGCTGAGTTGCCAAATATACACGTTGGCGGTCACGGCCCTTCACACTAATGTGATGAATTGACAACTTGGGGCATATCTTCATCTCACTGCAATCCAGAGTAAGGAGCTGTTCAATAGTAGCGTTTGTAATGTTCTTATTACCTGGAAGTGTTAGTCCACCATCGAGAAAATGATTTCTTAGCAGCTTGTAAATGTGTGGAACATCTGCAAACACCCAAACTCGTTTATTTGGTATTTCAGGATTAGGGAAGCATGTGTTTGTGTGTGTTACTTGTAATTCCTTCCATACATCACGATGTTTGCCACCGAGGTCAGCTACAGCAGCAACAACATTATACTGAATATCTTCCAGAGATGATATTATTTTGTTCAACAATGAGGCTGTCATCTGTATGTCAAAATAAAAATATATTACCTGCTTCCAGCTTGCAAACACTCCTCGTACCATGACTACTTGCACATTACTGTGTGGACCAACAATCCTATCTTCTTCTTGGTCATAGGAAATTCTGCTATCTATGTTCATTTCATCAAAAGAAATGACACATGTACAGTCTAAAGTGCTAAGTCTTTGTGCCTGGGCCTTTATTAGCTGAAGGACATCATGTAGAATGCCAGAGCGACAATGAAATGAGCGAGCAGTCCACCGTCTCAGTGTTGAAATTCCTGGCAATGGAAACCCCATTTTATCTCTCAAGAAAATATAGCACTTTCTTGACATTGCACGAAGAGTAATGGCTTTACAGATGTCTTACCTTTCCCATTTTACACATTTCTTACCTTTTATTAAACAACGGACCTGATTTGCAGTGAATAGTTTTGCTAAAACTTTCCTTACTTCGGTTTCTAACTCCGTGTCAAATTTTTCAAGTATTCCTGAGAACGTCGTCGAGTTGTTACGAGCTGACTGTGAAGGTACTTGTTTCTTACTCTCATCTGAATGCACGCTGTGTTTAACCTTTGGTTTCCTTCCTCCAATTTCTTTATTCTTTTCTCCATTGTTTTTATATCACTCAGCATGTACTGTGTTTTTTGATCAGTTCCCATCGGTTTCTCTACATTCCTCTTCTTTGGTGATAGATTATTAAGGGTTTCCAATGCACGTTTCCGAACTCCACGGTCATGACATCTAAGTGCAGTAGGCGTTGTAGTCTCAGGTCCTGAAATCTCAGCACTGGCTCTCAAACTTACCATATTAATACCAGTATTATTGCTTGTGGGAAGGTTTAGTGTAGGTACTGCATCAGGCTTCAACACTTTCCCGCTAGTTAACCCAAGTAACTCTGCCTTTAAGTCACGCTAATAGTCATCCTGTGTGAAATGTTGAGAACACACTCTTGCATTGGACACTTTGAAGGAATCCTGACGCTTACATTTCTGAATCCACAATTTCTGTAGTAATAAATCCTTCGGAAATACATGGTACATAATATCAGTGTTCTTGGTTTTCCTATTGTACGTAGTACAACAGCCCAATGCACAACATGGCATTATTGCGTTTCTTACGAAACACAGAAGCAATGAATTTCAGTGATAAATACGTGTAAATATCAAAATAAACAAAACATAAACTTAGAACTATACGATACTAACTTCAAGCGGTTGAAAATCAACTGCGTTAATAGAGAAAACTCCAGCACACCAAATGTAAACAAACAGGGATGCAAGAAGTCGAAAGACTGAGAGTCCTGCGTCCACACCTACGTCATGCGTGGTTTCAAAATAACCGCGTCTGATACTGCGCAGCCCATGCGGGACCCTCCTGCAATTGAGTCCTAATTGTAAATATTTTTTAAAAAAATGATCACACATTTTACTGAACATCAAGATGATTTTTTCCACACTTCCAACGTCGATGTTGAACATTAAATGTAATTGAAGAATACAGACGTGGGATGTTGAGTTAGAATAAATTATCAACGTTTATTCACAATTAAATGTTTTATTAACATCCACTATAGTTTTGCAGGACGTTTGGCTCGGCTGCATCAGGAAGACTGGAGTGAAAACATTCAAATCATTGTGACATCATCAAAGTTTTGACGTTCACGGATTTGTTGAGTAGTTTCCAAGCGCTTAAACGGCATGGATAGACGTCATGTCGTTGATAAGCCGTGAAGAGTGACGGTATATGTGGATAGCTTCTAATGCATTAAGCTTGATCAAGTCGAATTAGGTTTTCAATAAGCGTAGCGTTTCCAAACAAGCATTTATGGTTATTTTCGTAACAATGTTGGGCTATAGCAGACTTCTTTATTTCATAGTTCCGTAAATAGGTCTTGTGTTCCTTCACCCGGAACCTTAAAGCCCTGTGGGTGTGCCCTGTATATGAAAGTCCACATTCACGAGGTATTCAAGGAACACAAGACTTACATACGGAAACATTAACTGAAGTAGTCATCAATAGCCCAACATTGTCATGAAAAAAACCCATAGATTTGTGCTTGGAGACGTTACGCTTAATGATAAACCGAATTCAACTACCAAGTTTAATATATTAGAAGTTTTCCACATATACCGGAATTCTTCACGATTTTGACTGTAGACGTCAACGACATGAGGTCAACTCAATTTCTTTTAAACGCTTGGAAACAACTCATCAAAATCCGTGACCGTCAGAACTCTAACGATGTCACAACGATTTAAATGTTTACGCCTCATTCTTCCTGATGAAGCGGAGCCAAACTCTGTGAAAAGCTATAGTCGATATTAATAAAAAATTAAATTGCGAATAAACGTGGATAATTTATTCTGATCGATGTTAATCATTAAAAGGAAATCTGACATATATACCCATCAGGTTTGTTGGCTAGTCGTGCGCTACATTCGGAACTTTGCGATATTACACGCGAAAGAGCCAAAACGTAGCAGCGCGTATTTCCTCACAAGAAATCGCCATTGGTACAAGACAAAACACCTATACGGAATGAGAACGCCACGTCAGTGGACAGATGAGGCTCCGTTGTACAGAAACCAAGGAAACGGGCCGCAAAGTCGCATGACTGTACGGTATGACGGACACCGCTACCGCATAGCAGCGATCGATCGCACAACGCCATCCACGGTGTCAGGGCAGCAGTGGAGCCCTGTCACAAGTCAGGCTTTGTCACAGTTTGACGTCGTCTGCTTAATCAAGGACTGGTCGCTAGCAGCCCATTGTTGCGCATTCCTCTGACCCTCAATGAAATACACCTCAGGCCACGGATAATACAAAAAACACGCCATGGACGCACTGATTGGCAACAAGGGGTGTTTTCTGACGAGTCACGATTCAACGTGATGCACCCTCATAATCATATACGTATTTGAAGATATCGTGATGAACAACACCTTGCGGCGTACATTTTTCACGTCATACCTGTCGAACGTCAAGTTTCATAGTTTGGGATGCTTTAGACGCAAAAAAAAGGTGAAATTCAACGATAAATAAAGTATTCATTAAAACAAAAACGGAAAGCGTTGTGTTTGTTACCTTTAAAATTTTTGCTACAAAACTTCTTCGATGCCTTTTTCCAGCAGCCATATTTGTGTATCTGACATATAGATTGTTCTCAATCACCTTAGTCAGATAAATGATACAAGACATAGGACTATATATTTCTTGAATATGCACCATACTACGCAAAGAAATAATTATCTCCTTGTAAACATCTCAAAAACCTACTAACAAATTACCTGCTCTAGAATTACTTTGCTGTGAAATGGCGATCGATCGCGATTCTTTGGATTCCCTCCGTTCATGCCTGCGCTGCACGACACACAAAAACGTATTTAAAAGAATATGAAGCACATAAACGAAAATCATCAGAAAATGGGCACTTTGTAAAAGGCTGTAATGGTGAGCGTATCGAAGAAATTTCGAACCCCGAAAAAGGGTTTACCATAAATCACCAATACAAATTATGGATGATATCCTAAAAGAAGGTCAAACAAGTAACAATTTAACTACTTTTCAAGTTGGTGAATGAAAAATGATAGTGACATAGATTCATATGTGAAGATTGATTTGAAAATCTTTTGGAAATCGAGTTATTCCTAAAGTATTTCGGTGTTCGAGAGCCGTTCGTACAAAATAATGCTTTTCCCTACCAGTCCGTCCTTTTCTTCAAACAACATACTTTTGAAACGAATACTGATTGCTCATACCTTCCCGTTTCAGACACTTGTTTTCAGTTTTCATAGTTCATCAGCCGATCTATCCAAGAACCATGAGTACTCAAATGCATGTTTTTCATTTCATGTAAGTTGTGCTATTTTGATGTATAATTTTACATGTAAAGAAACAAAAAAATTGGATCTTAAAAAGCACACCACATTGTAAAGTACCGAATGGATATTTATTCTGATGGCTAGATGTAAAGCAACATAATAAACAGCAGATCATCACTTGGAAAAGAACAATTAAGCATTTCGGAAAAGAAAAAGTCTACCATGGAAGACAAGATTACAAAGAAAAATATCGATGAACTGATTTTGTTACATGTTTTGGGCATATCTGTAGATGTACTGAGGTTTTTCTGTTAAAATCCTGCACATGAGAAGATTTCGAAGCAAATGAGCATTTGAAACCCAGTCGTAGGTTTTGGATTCAGTGGCAAAACCTTGTTATTCTTTCTTTGAGTTTAGCCTGACCATGAGGATGAAATATACGATGCTTTCTTTATATTTCATATTATGAATTGCTAAAAGCAATTCCCAGAAAAAAATTTCTTGGGAAAGTTCCTTGGAAAACATTATTTGTATTTTCAGATCGTTGCTTATTAATTTTGCGGCACTCCTGTTTCTGAGGGCGGTCACTGTGTAAGTTATGTGTTGTTTAATCATGCAATATGAACTATTCTCCGGGACTTATTAAACCGCCAAACAGTGGTTCCGAAACTTTTTCGATTCTCGGCGCCCTTGCTGAAACCAGATTTTCCCAAGGCGCTCTATGTCAAAATAACAAGTACACTTTGCCTATGTCAAATTCTAACAAGTACACTTAGGTAAAAATAAATAAAACACCTATTGAAGATCACAACAAAATGTAATTGAAAAATTCAACTAATTATAATAAGTGGTATGGATGAGCTTGTTGATCACCGCACATTTTATCAATTCTTGGAATCGAACTGGACACAGCCAGCCTCATTTCCTTCTCCACATTGATTTTTGCGTGATATTTAGTTTTTATCACAGCGACCAATGTGATAAAAAACTAAGTACTTGGATCATTTTTTTCTGTTTAGCAAAAAACGATCCATTCTTAAAAATACAAACTAGAAGAAAAACTTCACTTCACTTAATCACAACAATTTTCATTTGATCAGCCGAAAGCTTACAAACGCACAAACGCAGCGACAGAGCATCAACATAACAGTCTGTTCACCGCCAAATGAGTCGCAGATGACAACGAATGAGAATATTTAAAGGATCTGGTGAACTTCTCGATAAATCTGGACTGCGAGCCTCATTACTAGATGCTCGGAAAACGAGGGAGAAATGGTTATCAGAAGCACGGAGGCTGTAGCGAAAGCTCAGGTTACTTCCGGTAGCGACCGTGAGGAACACACGCGTGCGGCAGACGGGCGGTGGTCATGCGGGGAGAAAGCTCACGCTTGTAGCATTACTGTAGAGCGCCATCTAGCACCTATTTGTAGAGACTTCTACAAACAGTTATTACTAAGTGAGTTACTGGTTTGTACCAGGTCCGCCAGATATTTCGATGTCGCGTCCTGTCACATTGAATTGAAAATGGAAATAAAATTATGAACATTTTGTAATATTTCGCACCACTTCTGTGAGAAACCCACGGCTTCCCAGGGCACCGCGGCGCAAACTTTGAGATCCACTGCCGTAGAGACATGGAAAATTATTGATCTTTTGCTCTAATTTTCAGAGTATATATGCGATACAATGTTTAGCACGATACAAGTACCTAATTCAAATCTACGGATAAAAATATGCATATTGTATATATAGATAACCGTAGTAAAGGTAAATCCTTAAAAAAGATGCTTATTCTATACCGCGTGTTTAAAGTAAAATCAGCTTAAAGAGCATACACGAATAGAAATGATACATGCATAAACAAAAGATCGTATTTATGGTACAAACACTTTAAGTTTTTTGTTTGTAAATTAATTTTTATTAAAGAATAAGTACACAAAGTGAAGTTACCCTTCAATTCTCAATTGAAAGTGTGAATATTTAATTACACCGGTGTGCAAAAATTACGTACGAAGAAGAGAAATTAGCATAACAGCGGAACGAGCAGGCAGAACGGACCGAAAGACCACTCTGGAGATAGACTAGGATCCGGTACGGTAGGGCATGCGCATATATGCAGCATGACGTAGGGTGGAGTGTCGGAAGGGTATAAAGCACACGGGCGGTATACGCTCAGCAATTTGGTGAAAGCTATTGCACGACGTACATCGGTTTGAACGACGTCGAGTTGCTGCTAACGTGTGATATGAACAACAAGAAATCCAGTAGACGACATCTGGATGACTTTAACCGAGGTCGCGTCATTCGGAATTTGGAATAAGGTCGAAGTGTGGCCGAGCAGTTCGGGATCGCTTACAGCATCGTTTCACGAGCTTGGAGAGCATTTCAAACGACAGAAACAGCTGTCCGAGAGTTTAGCAAAGGTCGTTCACGAGCAAACACGGCGGCGGACGAGCTTTATATTGTCCTACAGGCGAGAAGAGACAGACGGCAGACAGCGGGAGAAATCGCAAGGCGCCATGCAACAGACAACTGGACGTCCGTTATCGCGTTTTACCATGACCAGGACGCTGCACTAATGTGGTCTATTTGCACGACGACCAGTACAGTGTGTGCCATTAACGCCTACTCATCCGAGACGGCGGTTTCTGTGGTGCTAGGAGCACAAGTACTGGACACATCAGCAATGGGGTCGAGTTCTCTTTACGGATGAGAGCCGATTTAGTCTGACGAGCGATTCTGGACGTATACACATCTGGAGAGAGCAGGGAACACGCAAAATCACACCTCCAATATCATCGAAAGGGACCGGTTTGGAATTGGCGGAGTTCTCGTTTGGGGCGGTATCATTCTTGGTAGCCGTACTGACCTTCGCATCTTCCAAAGAGTCAGTCACTGGTGTCCGCTATTGTACCGCGGTTCTCTTGCCTCAAGTGCGTATGTTTAGAGGTGCTGTGTGTCCTGAGTTCCTCTTCATGGACAACAACGCTACACCTCATCGGACAGTGGCTATCGCAGATCTGTTGGAGAGTGAAGATATTTAACACATGGATTGGCCCGCATGGTCCCAGGACCTAATTCCAGTCGAACACGTATGGGACCTTCTCGGGAGACGCTTGGCAGCACATCACCAGCCGCAAGGAACTATTCCGCAGATGCGTTTGGCGCTACAAGAGGAATGGGCTGCGATGCCGCAACAGCTCCTTGACAACCTCGTCCTCAGCATGGACAGAAGTTGTAAATACTGCAACGCAGTCAATGATGATCATATCCCCTACTAAAGACTGGATTTTTCTTGGCAGCCTACTGTCACATGGACGTTTCCCTCTTCTGTCCAGTTGTGCTCGAAGCTACCTTTTCAATAAAGTGCCTTTGTATCCTTTGGATTCCTTGTTTGGACGGTTTTACTTACTTATCCAATATACTTACATGTTGGGGATCTTATGGTATGATTTGAGTAGATGTCGAGCACTTCTGTACGTCGTTACATTCGAAAAATCGTCTCGTCCTTAATTTTTGCACGCCAGTGTAGGTTGAGTGATAATGTTTGGGATAGTCACTCGGATTAAGGTTATTCACGATCTTATTACGTCATCTTCCAGTTCCTTCATGGTAAGTGTGAGCCTATAACTAGATTGTATTTGTTTATTGTGTTATGGACCAAACTTCTTTCAAAGAAAAGTATTAAAACAATAATTTAGTTCTCGTTGTCTGTTAATGTTCCAGCAATTACTGTTGGTTTGTTAATTAGCTTAACTGTTTATGACACTGCCATTGGAATTTATGATTTTAAAGTCTCTCATTAGCATCAGTACGATATATTTGAAAAGTCGCTATCACAAACGCTTCCTAATAAACCCGTGCCAGCGGATTTTAGCTCTCATGGCTAAAACTCAGGGTGAATATCGCTAGATTAAAACAAAAGCAGCCGTCAGTTAGTTTGTACATGAAAGGAGAAATGATTTTCGGCAAGTCAAAAAACTTTCAAATTGCGTTACTACATTCCTTTGAAGCTACTCCTGTGTCAAAGTTCTGCGTATATGCATCTATAATTCACTTCATTTTCTCTGTAGCGAGCGCTTTATTTTGGCACTCAAAATGGGTTCCACCTTCTCATTACTATAACCATTATTACTCAGAAATTTCCGAACACGATATATAGCCTAGTTACAGTATGAGAAAGAAGTTTCTGCTTTCGAAACATTTTTGCTTAAATTTTCATCAACACGTTTTTGAACAGTCGGTTATCAATGACAGGTCTTCAGACATGCAATAACAAACAAAATTTGATTTTTTTCTTTTCCGCGAGATAACGGTTCGAGCAGCAACCGGGATGGTAATGTTTAGTCTCAGATGAAAGTGTCGCGGACATTTAAGATTTGTTTTTGTGCTCTGAAACTGTTCAGAAATGGCTGAAAATGCCGAGTGTACACTGTCGTCATGTTTATAGCCATTTCAATACTTTCCGGAGTGGAAGAATTGTAGGCCTGTGTGAAGCGGACTGGTCTACACGTCGTATCGCTGCGCATGTGCAACGAGATGCCCGAACTGTTGAACGGTTTTTGTACAAGTGGGTACAGGAATGTTCGTACGAGCGTCGAAAAGGTAATGGAGCTCTCCGACTGACGTTAGCACACCTGGACCAGCGGATTATTTGTCACTAGGAAGCACTGCAGCCGATATTCAACGTGCTTGACGATCAGCCATGGACGTCGCCATAACTACCCGATCTGTAAACCGAAGGTTACATGTGGCAGACCTGCGCAGTGAGCAACCTTTATGTCAACTGTCATTGACGGTCAGCCATTGCAGCGCTCGTCAGGTTTGGTGCCGAAGTCATGGGAGCTGGGGTTACAATTTGACAGCTGTGGTCTTCAGTGATGAATCCGGTTCTGTCTGGGGACTGACGATCGAAAGATTCCTGGCTGGAGAAATCCTGGTGAGCAGGCGGATCCCGGCTTCTTTCGCGACCGCCACATCGCTCGTCAAGCAGGCATTATAATATAGGGTGCTATTGAGCGTGACACATGTCCTCTCTGTTCCGCATCACGGGTACACTGACAGCTGTATTATGCGTGAAGGAGGATATGCAGCCCATTTCGAGACCTTTCCTGAATTGCCTAAAGCACCCCATTTTCCAGGAAATTAATTAACTCCGTATATACACTCCTCGGCTCTCCAGACAGGTTTTGTAGCATGTTCAAGCTCTGTAATGGCCAGCAAGATCACCCGATTTATCACCTATTCGAAATCCAGTGGGACCACATTGGACGTAGCCTGCGCACGATCTCGATAAATTATGGGAGCAAGTCAACCGTGCTTGGTGTTCCTCACCTCAAGATGAAACCCGCCGACTGTTTGATCCATTGCCAAGCCATTTTGCTGACTGTGTTGCCGCTCGTGGCTGTAACACCACTTACTGAAGTATACCCATTATGCTGAAGTATCTCATCTGCTAAACACTGTATGTGGCTGAAATTAAAATCAAGGTGAACACACTTAATCCTATTTACAAGACGAATTTCAGCCCTCCAACCTCATTCCTTCTGTGTGGGGAGATTTCTATGTTTCGCAGTGTATTTGAGTCACTTATTACTATACAGGGGAATGATATTAGAGACATGAAGTTTACCGTTTTCCGCAATCCCTTGCTTCATGGAAATGCGGAAAGCAGAACAGGAAGGGGGAATTTATATTTCGCTTCAGCTTTACATCTGTACCGCTGAGAGAAAACGGGAAGAGGAATTGTTTCGCCGTAGCTTCCATGAAACCCTTTTACTATATAAAACATTTGTGTATGGCCAAGGGAGAAAATGTTCAGCATATGTTTTGTAGGTATACATACCGCGAGCTAATATCTACTTCCTACCCATCTTATACTGAATTCTATAACCATTTTCAATATATTACTTTATAAATAAATTACCTAAATAATTGATCTAACAGTTCTTGAAGTATTTGTCCTGATTTTCTGATTTTTGTACGCCTTTTGTTAGGTTCATTAAAAGTGATTATGTGTGTTCTCCTACAGTTCAAATTTGTGTGAATTGCACTGTAGATTAACGAAGCCCAATCTGATGATATTCTTACAGAGAAGCTAGATTTCAATCTTGTTTACATTTATTAAATTAGTTATAATGCTCTAACTTGCAGTAATTCGATGGTTAATTCAGATCTCTTGCTTTTCAATAAGATGGAAACAAAATACATTTGGCTTTGGAAAAACTATTCTTTTGTCTTGGGAAAATTTATTCAGAATGCATATAAAATATTTTTTCTGAATAAATAAGTAGGAGCAGTTATTTCAATAATTTTGGTATATGAAATTGGGTTAATTTCTCTCTCTCTCTCTCTGTCACTCTCTCACGTGCTCGCTCGATCGCTCTCTCTATCTTTCACACACACACATGCACATATAAATATAAATCATCACTATCATTATCAACTAATAAATCATTATCAATCAACTGTTTGGTAAAGGTATCCACAAGCTTCTTTCACAACGGTCGGTCCTAAGCCAGTTTCTCCATGTTATTCCGGCATGCGTCCGAATTTCATTCATGTCTTCCATGTGGTTTTTTTCTTTGTCTTTCTGTTAGCTTTGACATTCCGAAATATCTGCTCCCATTTTCACAATAATACACAAACATTTCTGCAACAAAACGATGTTTAGGGAAAATACCGGGCAGAAATTCATCGCGGTAAAAAAACAGCCATTTCGGAAGAAAACATCTCTCCATCGAACTTCCATTTTCGTATTTGTTTTCATTTTTCCAACTGAAACACAAATATTTATAGAACAAAAGGGTATTTAAAGGCAATACACAGCAGCGGAAACACCGAGAGAAAAATAATTTAAGATTACCGTCTTAGTTTGACTTTAATTTCCCGAAATTGTTGGCTGCATTCGCAATGTGAAATAAAAATATTTATTAAATAAAACTATATTTAACAGTAATATGAATGTCGAAAACATTACGAGAGAAAAGCGATTCCAGTCGAGATTTTTTAGTCCTACTTTCCGTTTTCGGAAATTTCGAAAAGACGGAATTCCCACCCGAGACTGAAATTCTTCACTAATGTTCTGTAGCTGCACAAGTGAGATTTAAAAAAAGAGATCTGGGTTGTCGTTTTTGTCTGCAGGACCAAAATAAAATCTGCGACGCAATTCGTCCATAGTGTTGATTCCGCTACGACAAATTTTAGTAATAGTGGGAGTACATTGTAACTAATACAGCTTGGTTTTCCATAAAAATAAGATATAGCTCCAACTTAAATGCTGTATTAACCTTATATATGAAGCTGCCTATGCACGATGTAGAACACTACACACGCAAGCTTTATAATTATAAGATATTTATTTACATCTCAAACCTGCATTTACAGATAAAAGCAACTTTAAAAACAATCAAGAAAATCTTTCAAGTCTTTACAAGACTGATTGCCAAGTCAAAATGCAGCGCGATGCGCAGTGAGCAAGACCATACATATACAAACAAGCGACCGTCATGCATCTGTAAATATAGCAACATCTAGTGTACATGTACTGTTAACATAGAACTGAAATTTCCCGATACTTTATCTAAATATCCGATGGTTTTAATAGCCTAAAGAAAATTTAACAACGTTGGGAAAACGTGAATCATCTGGATTTTACGAAAAATAAACGAGATACATTTTACTTGTCTTTACTTAGCTTCACGCACTTTATTAGTAGGTGTGAATGTAATGCGTTATCAATAGAGATGCGTCTGGTTGTGAAGGATTCAGTTGATCCCTACCTGCATAACTGATGTGCTAACTGTAAATTTAGGTAAAGAAGGCGATATGCGCCAGGGCTAGTTTTTCATGGTTTTGACTGGAAACCCTGTTTTCAGTTTCCGAAAGTCTTAATCACATTATGGGAAATTCTCTGCTCAGAACATTATGGCAACAGTGCATCACTTTTCTTTATCAACATGACGATGTCTCCTTTCAGAAAGCGAGGTATGTGCAGGGAGGTGTTTTTAAGATGTGTACGGCAGAACTAAACCCTCCTTCTGATATCCTCAGTCTCTGGCTCATGGGATCTTTTTGAAATGAAAGCTGAAAGCCGAATGCAAGTCAGGGTGAACAACCCAACATCTTTGACTGACTTTAGAATTGCGGTTGTTGCAGAATGAAAGTCAAACCCCACAGAAAATCAGAAAAAACAAATGGAAAGCAGTTTGAACAGAGTAGAAATTTAGGTAGTAGCAAAGCGTGGAGCCACTCGATATTAATATTTTTACAAAACAGTATATCATGGATAGGTAAGAGTCCGGATACTTTTTATCTGACATTGTATATTTAAACTTTAAATTTCGTAACAGATAAATTAAATGGACGAAAGAATGAAGATCAAGGTTCAAGGTTTAATATTTTTAACCTAAATGTTTGACAGTTGATTTTAGTATAATATTAATATAATTATTTATAATTAAATTCATTCCTTCAAAATTTTTCATACTGGTGTTTACATTTTGTAAAAAGTTAAGCCTTTAAGTAGGCTAAGTTCTTGAATAAGTTTTATTGCGTAGTAGCATGTGCTGAGTGTGCCATTTGCAGGTTTGGTGGAGAATGTACCCATGACAAAAATTTAGCTCGTAATGTGTTTATCCATTAAAGTGAAAGAGAGACAAAGGTCTCTATTCTCTTAAAGATTTAAGAAAGGATTTTAACTTTTGCAATTTGAATAAAGTTGTTTGGTTTCTGAAAATGAAACCAGTTGATTACATTAAAATCGAACTTTCTTTTTGGAAGACTTGTTACATATACAGTATACTGAATTTTCCCTCACTATGTAGGTAATCTTATGTTATACATAATTCCCAGTTTATGGTACACTGCTTTCCAAATTCCTGAAATATATAGAGAGAGCTCTTTAGTTTCGTGCTTGTGAAACAGATTAGAAAAAGTGAGTTTTTTCCTGCTGAAGACATTTTGGTTTTTTTCTGCTTTGGAGGCAATATTCTTCATTCTCGTGGATTCTGAATTTAAAGGGGTTCATCGCAATTTGAGGGTGATCTTTCCTGATAAGTTCGGAGATCTGCGAACATTTCTCTCGGCGTCTAAATGGAAAGCATGGATTGCTTTGACCGTGGCCAAGCCACTGAGAAGTACTCCACACTTAACTATGAATCCGTGACCTATAACTGAATATTGATCACGCGGAATGAACTCCTGCATGCCATTCGGATTAATTCACGATCCCGCCTGATACGAAATGAGGAAACCTCAAGCGCCTCCGATATGTCAGCGGTGTTTTATAAGCAGAGCTGATACCCTTCTTTCAGAATTGTCCTGGTGGAGTGTTCCAGCAGAACAATGCTCGGCCACATACGGCGCGGAATGTCCAAGTCTTCTTCCATGCTCGGCAGGAACCGTTTCTTCCCTGAATGCCACGTGCGTGTGATGTGTCCCAGTTAGAACGTGACTGAGATATGGTTGCTGAGTGCCTGGTCCGTCAAGCACCCCGACCGTCAACACACAGAAACTCTGGTCTCGCGTAGAAACATCCTGGCTGGATGTTCTCCAGGAAGTTATCAAAAACTTGTTCCCTTGAACGCAATGCCGCGCAGAGGCAGCTAATTTTCTTGAGGTGGGTTTACAAGTCAGTGAGTTTGAAGCGAAAAAATCATATATAGTTCTTCAAATGTCATCAGGAATCTCCCGTATCATGAGTTATCTGGGATACAAACTTCATTTGACCTAGAGCGATTTTTTATGATGTTGGAATTTTCACAAACAGTGGTGTATAAATCTGGTCATGCAGCAAGTATCTAAGTATCTCATGGAAAATTTTTAGGATAGTTTTGATTAACATAACGGCACTATCTGCTGATCGAAGTGAACGTTATGAGTATCCTGATTTGTCAGTACACCTTGACTGAGGGGAGGAAGGGTGAGAGTTATCCGTCCTAAACCATGTCTTAGAAAAGGTTCAGCAATTCTGTACCCTGCTGCACTAGAATTCACTTTAAATGTGTGATTGTTTCAAATTTCATTGGTATCTCATTTTTGAGGTGCCTTGAATGGTCTAATTGTTTATTTTTCTTCATTTTCTTTTGTTGGTTTAATATACATCTGTCCATAGTCACTGGAGATAAAAATGACAACTCGGTCGTGTAGTTAAAAAAAGTATTAAAAAATGTTCTGAGTCAGTAAGCTATCTGATATTAGAATACAAAGGAAAGATAACTAAATAAACAAAATATGTACAACGATATTATATCTCTTTAAATTGTATTATTGCGATTAGACTACTTACGTGGCATTTGTCATTTGTACAGATAAAGCTGAGCTAAAAGTACGGAGAAACCTCTCTACATAAAAAATTATATAAATAAATTATTCTGCATAAACTTTGTCTCTTCTCAATCTTATGATCGTCACAACGAAGGTAGTGTGCGGTTAATGAAAACAGCACCTTTTGCTTCTGCCTAATAATATAAGTGTTTTTCTCTCATTGTGTCGTCACCAAACAATTTCCTTATGTGTATTACTTTCAACGCTGAATTTTGAAAACACAGCAACTCCGGGTTCATCTTATTGTAGGAGAAATAAGGAGCAGAATCTTTCTACATTCCGATCGCAATACCTTTTTACGTATCAGGATGGGAAAAAATAATACATTATGACGCCATCTATTCATTCAACTTTTCTTCAAAAATGACTTATAACACAATGCGAAGGGCTTCTGAAGTGGCACTTGCATCCCTACGCAGCATTCCCCGTTACATTTGTTTACCTTCGAGATCGTGAGTGTTCGGAAGCTGTT
The DNA here is from genome assembly GCA_039090855.1 of Macrothele yani. Lineage (NCBI taxonomy): Eukaryota > Metazoa > Arthropoda > Arachnida > Araneae > Macrothelidae > Macrothele > Macrothele yani. The sequence goes on along the minus strand of CM077034.1, from coordinate 124,409,441 downwards.
ACGCGGTGTGAACATTACCACATTATGAAAGTCATACGGAATTACGCCATATAATGCAAATTTTGAAGATGACAATCCGATTTTTGGCATAAATGTGACAAGGATGGTAAGTCAGATAATATCCGAAAACTTGAAAATTTTCATCGTCCTTAAGCGATCCCGTATTTCTTTCATGATTTATCAGCTTATCCGGGCAATCACGGGATAGGATTCTTTACCTCCAGATTCGCTAAACATGAATGCCGGTTGCTTCGACTAGCGAATCCTGTGAAGGTTAAATTCAAATTGATCGGAAACTTGCAACTTGGTCGTTCTGGGTGGTGTAGTGGTTAGCATACCTAGGCGTTTTTTGGGAGACGCGGGTTCGAGTCCTGCTCCAGGACGATGAAAATTTTCAAGTTTTAGGATATTATCTGACTTACCATCCTTGTCACATTTACGCCAAAAATCGGATTGTCATCTTCAAAATTTGTATTACCTCATTAATTCTCATGCAGACGTAGCCAGAGAGTTTATTAAAGGTTTAAATCTAATGTTATTCATTTTCGAATGGCATGTGTCCTCAGCAGTGTTTTTCTGCCGACTATACTGAAGGTATTTAGTTCAGCGTCCTAAATTATTTGCTAAAAGTTTAAAATGAAGGATGCACATATTTTTATGTGTGCCATGTGATAGAAAAAATTGAGAGCTCTTCATCTTTGTAATATATCTTAAATTTTTTACCTTAAAACTTACTGGCAAGTACCACAATGTTCACAAACCCTGCAGTAGGCTTCACACATAGCTCTGCGTGACAAGTTGAATCTTGGCTCTACTGAAAACGAAATCCAAGCGGCTGATTCTGGGCGGATTATTATAAGAGGAACCGTGCACCTTCTTCACAGGTAAACGTCCTTTTTGCTACGCTACAAAAATAGCTTTTTAATACTGCCTCCGTTTTTAACATCAAAAGCTGCGGATCTCTTGGTTCTATCGCAAATGACTCCTTAATGTGGTATAGAAGCTATGCGCAAGCCCATCTCGTTTCTAGAAGACCGTTAAAGTAGAGATCGTGTTCTGTCCAACAGAAGATAACGAACTGCGACTCACGTTAAAAATTACGAACTCAGTTCTTTTTCGTGGGTTTTCTGTTTTTGTTTCTTCTTTTTTAAACTGAGCTGTGAGAAACGGCGTCAGTTTCAAAACCAGAACTACCGCGTTCGCACATGCCATCATTCTTCCGTTGAATAGGACGGGGGCCTCTACTTTAGCGCTTTCTTGAAGCGAGAAAGGCGTTTGCATATTTTCTACTTTACATTGAAGAATCAGTTGGAAAATAACCTAGTGAATCTCAGGTTCTCATGTTAACTGAGACAGAAATTATGAGCTATATTCTGTAGCGTAACACTACAAAATGGAAAGCTTTTCTGGCAAGAATGTAACTGGTTCCACTTGTAGTAATTCGCCTGTGACTTAGCCAGCGGAGAAGACTTTCGATTTCAGGAATGCCAACCTTGACATTGTCACCGCAGCGCTGTGTGGGGCACATAATGCACTTTTGCACCACTATTTTGAAAACCTTTGCACCGCTTTATGTCATCGTCTCGTCGCTGGGCTGCTTTGTGTTCTGCTTGTTGATCCACCATTCTTCTCTCGATCGTCACGTGCCTTCTGTTCAGTGCAGTCTTCCTTCCGTATTTCTTCTACAGCAAGCTGCATGTTCTCGCCTCGTGGTCTGCGGAGTTCTTCATTGTATACATTTTGCGTCTGCACTGCAATACCTGCTTTCCCTTGCCTCGTCGACTACTTACTTTGCGCCTGCTGTCTGCATTTCGTTTTGTTTTGTCTCCTGTTGTCTTCCACATGGCGCCGTCAGCCTGCCACAATTTGTCGTCAATTTGTTTGCAGTTGTCACCATATGTTTTTTGGACTTCTTCAGCAAATCGGCTTTGTGTACGCTATTTGAACATCATGAGTACAACTCCTTGTCAACAGACTTTTTCGTGACTTAACGCTCTTCCTTAAAGTTGTACTTCTTTCCCAGTGTTGTGTCCCAGAGGTGCTCCCTTAGCATGCATCTTTTCAATATTGAATGACTTGACGTTCACGTCGAACACTCACGTGTGGGACAGACGTTTCTTCCGCGTTCTATGCGTCATGATTGACTCTCGTCATCATTTTGTTTGCCTCGCGAACTTTCCTGACTATCGCAAGCTTATTTCCGTGTTTTCCATATGTCACGTTGCAATTTGTTTACCTTCCACGTGATTTGTCACTAGTTTTTTTCTGAGTGCCTGTGTGCACCTTTTTCGCCGTGACTGTAAATATTGTTAATATGTTTTATCTTTAATAAAGATCTTTTGAACTCTGAGGCCTGGAGCATGGTTTGTTAACATGGGCGTGCTTGCTGATACGTTTTACCGTAAAAGTCGTTAAAATGTATTATAAAGATTATTTTTCTTTTCACCATTTGCTACAATATCACATTCTTTAAAATTTTTGTATCCTTTTGTGTTATTTTTTTTTCGAAAATTTCAGCCAAATAATTTATGACGCTAAACCACACTTTTAACATAGCTCCAACACTACTCCACTCTCGGCAATTTCTGGTTATTGTAATTCGGCCAAAAGATGGCAGCACGTCAGCTCTTTTGTTGGCACGCGCTTTTTTGCTTTGCACCTTTTGGGTCTGGTGTTTGTCTTGACAATGTGTTTTGTAGCGAAAGCCTATAAGTTCTTTTTGTTTCTTACGTCCTTTTTTTCCTTTACACAACCATGGCAGATCGGTGTCTTGCCTACAATAACATGGGAAGCTTAGATTTTAAACACCTAACAGTCAATCCCTTATAATTGTGTTGATTCACTTATACATAGCTTACTCTGAAGGTGCGTGCAGACCTGTTGACGTCCCCTAAGACGCAAACTACTAGAGGGATATCAAAAAATTTATATCATAGACCATGTTGCAGAATATTTATTCTGACAGAATTGTCGTATTTATACTCAACACTCTCTTGCTGTATTGATTCTGATCATCATGGTGTTCTTCCATGGCACTTAATTAATTGATTTCAAAATCCCGTAAACATTTGATTTATTCTGCCTGATAAGCACCTTATCATACATTAGGAAACAAAACGTTTTCTTCATAAAATAATATTTTTGAGTTGAGAATCAAATATTCATAAATGTCCTTTTCAAGGCCAGCGAAATTTGTCATGAAACAAAATTGTTACACAACTGACAGGTTGCATGTTTCATAGTGGCTGATAGTTGGCAGCACCTTAGCATTTACTCTTGAATCGCAGAGGCAGTGGAACGGGTCTGGTAGTACAACTATCTCTGCCTTCTCCCGGTTCCGTTGCGCCGTAGCTTTGGAGTGTGATACAGATCAGCATGTAATACGAGTATTAGTCTAAAACATAAGTAAATATCTTATTTTAAAAACTAATGTATTTCAATAAAACATATACCTAAACACAACTGAACGACAGCTACAACTACCTAAAATAATGTTTTCTTTTTTTATTTCTACTATTGAGTTAATTTAATTACATTTTTCTATTAATTAAGCTATAATAAAGGTCAACCATAAAAACCAAGAACGCTATCATCTAATGCTATGCTTTTCGCGAAAGTATAAGTTCAAAATCCCATAACGGTAAAAGTACTTTTTAGACATTTCAAGGGCATAATCACGATCATTCAAGCAAAGGAAGAACGCTCTTTGACTTCATCGACGTCTGTCATAATTATACCCGCACGAATGCAATATTTTTTATGTTTTCGCATTTTGTTGGGTAACTATTTATATAGCGTACTGACACTTATCGTAAGAAATGTTAGCAAACCGACAACACATAGAACTGTGAAAGTAAATGTCCAAATGTGTAAGGCTTTTCGTATTTTTCTTTAAAACAAAACTTCCGGTGGGTTTGGAACTTTTACCGTCTTCGTAAGTTTGTCAGATCTGCACATCCGTCATCTTTTGTTTTACCTTTATACCTTGAATGAGCTTACAGAAACGAACTGTTATACTAATCCCCGAAAAACTATAATAATCACCGTTGTTCAATTTGTAAAATATAATAATATATACTAAATGTGTAAATTTCTTTTGTCTGGTGAAAAAGCATTTCATCTAAACTATCATGCTCGCTACTATCCCCGAAAGCGAGGGGCGTAGTTTACTGCTTCGTACCCTGTAACAAATTTCCAATAAATCTGGAAGATTTCGGCAGGTCGTGGTAGACTAGCGTTTTGATATAGAGACGGCGACAACCCAGGAACAACCACTCCGTTATCTCATTGGCCGGGAGAGAACATGGAACCTATGAATTGGCGAATGACCTGGCACTTTTGAAATGCGTGCGTGACATGGACGATGAAACACAGCAGCGCGCTAGCAGATCAAGCCTGCCCTTTTTTTGGTGTATGTGTATGTTCGATGGGATATATAAAAAGGTTTACATTGAAGTACCAGGTACTATTAGTTTAACATATATTCATTTTAGTTATGTTAGTGCCAGCAACTCTTCTCATGAGTGCAAAGTATTTACTTCATATGCAAGTTTGAAATGTGTGCGGGACATTTTACAAACATTGACGGAATGCCAAGTAAATTGTTCACTATCTTTTCTTGTTTCAGATAACTGTTAACATCGCAAAAAAAAAGGGCTGTCACGATTTTCTTTTTTGCCTTTACATCGTAACAGTGGAGGACTAAATCTTTTAAAAGAATACAATATATATATTTGTGGACCACATTTCATGTGATGGAAAGCATTTTTCTGAATCTGATAAAGGATGTCATTTGGAGATTACCTCAAAGTGGTTGCATGTCAATCACTTTGCAATACGCGGTTCGTGTATAACGAAAACTTCCGGATATAATTTATTAGCATGCTTGTTTAGATTCTTTTTCTGCCAGAAAGAAGCAGCACAAATGGGACAACTCACCCCGTTCGCAGTCTCCAAAGTCCTTGCTAAATATCAAATTTAATCCCGCCAAATACCAACAAAAAAAGCATCACAACTTACCTCTTCGCAGTAGTCATTGTTCCCGCCCAAAATGTGCTAGTGCTCAGCTGTGTTTCATCATCACAAGCCACGCACGCCAACTGGTGGTTTCTGTTTTCACTTCTCACCAATGAGATAACGGAGCGAGTGTTCCTGAGTTGCTTCTGTCTCTATCTCCAGATGCTAGCATCACACTAGCGTTTGAACAGAAAATGATGAGAATAGATCTGACCATATGTCCCAGCAATTTGGTTTACATAACGGGAAATCAAAAGTCAACATCATATTTTTAAAGGATCATCGTTCCATTGCACAGACTTCTACGTATTTCTCGTGTGTCGCAGCACTTTATATATGCGTACGACAGGCTCAAACCCATTAACAAAGAGCAAACGAAGCAGTTACTCATAAACTGCATATGAATAATTTTAGAAACCAAATTAATCATTTTAAATCTGTAATACTATGACTTCTTCTTTACAGATAGTTATCTACTATATAAATACGAAATTATTATAAACTGCTCGTGTCATTAAATTTTACCCACGAGTCTATTCCTTCCGATCGGCTGTTGGTTTCCATTTTATGCACATGCTTTCATCTCTCGACAGGTGCAAATTCAAGAGTAAATGAAGTAAGCAATACGAATTTTGCAAAATACAGAAGAACTACGCACATCTCCAGCAACCTTTTCTTAAATAAAGACCTTTAAAACTTCAGTTTATCCACTCAATGTATCGAATAAAAATTCCTCAAAGGTATCTCAGTTCAGCTTTTTGTACCCACGAATAAGTCCGTTTTACTAATTTCCCTTTTTAAAACAGTTTACCAATTTTCTCATTTAAAAAAAATGCTGTCATTACGGTGTGCCGCAAAGAGTGCACAATACACTTGTGGCAAAGGTGGACCAATCCTTTCTGGAGATATTTTTTCATATAGTGTATTTTTATATTATTTGTTGTCTGTAACTGAATGGCATTTAGTGTCAGCTGCTGTTATATGCCAGTCATGGGTGGCTTTAAGACGATGCAAGCGTTGCCGTCGCACAAAGTTCAGCAGGTCAGTGACCTTAACATATCTTTTGTTTTACTTATTATCATTTTCTTGTGAAACGTTAATGTATATAAAAAAACAAACGACAAATTGGGGTAAAAAATTGAAAAATTAAGATAAGTAAAGTAGCCTAAAAATTATAATAAAATGCGCCCTCCCATTCCATCAAATGAACAACAATTAGGTTAATCAGCCAAAGAGTGCGCTAGCGTAGAGTTCTTTGCTTAAGAAGCAAAATATTTTTGGGTGAACCTACGATGTCTTAAATAAAGTGAGAAAGTATTATAAACCCGAAAATATCCACGTACCCAATACTGAACGGGAAAAAACTAAGGCCACAAAAAAACAACAGGAATTGGGAATACACTATCAGGACTTCCACACCACAGGGAAGGTAAAGGAATCAGCGTGCATGGAAAACCTATTTTGTTCAAGAGGACTTCGTATGAGTGTAATGAATAATCCTGTTGCCACCTGCATGGGTGAGCAAATTGGCTGAGTTGTTCATCTGGAAAAGAAACGCCGGTGGGCATAATTTATTCCCAAAATTCAGCACACCGACACACGAAGAAAAGGTTGTGGGTGACCCCAGGAACGAGAATAATGGCTCTGGCGCCACTCAAAGTAAATTAATATGTATCCTGCCGTACCAAAATTCATGAAGAAGTAGATTTCGGGGGAAAACATTTGTATGGAAATTCACAAATTGGAATGAAATTAACATTTGATTTCTGCTTAAGGCGATTGCTGATCAACTTTCAAAAGAATATTTTGTTTATTTTTGCATAGTGTTTAAAATATTTAAAGTGACGGAAAGTTCATTTGATACTTACCCTAACAGAAAATGAAAATGTTCGTTTATTTTAACGTGTGAAGATTGGCAAATATATAATACTCTCTGATTTACCAGGAGAATGCTTCGGGGAAAACAAAAATTGCAATTGTATCTGAAGATTTTAGTTAAAAAAGCCAACAAATTAAGAGGAACTGCTTTTAGGTGATATATTGAAATTCAACAATTTGGGAAATTATAACAATATTCCCGTTATTACTATAATACAAATCTATGAGCCCAAACCTATTATAATATGAAAGGACGCTGTTGTCTCCCTCGCAACATTGGCGTACCAAATATTTGAAAATTATTTCTTCTCAAAAAAGCACCTCTTCTTTATTAAGTAACGACATTAGTACTGGGTTTAGTGGACCACATCCACCCAACTTAAAAGTGTATTCAAAGCTCCTATCCTAGTCAGAGAAAATGGAGTTACATCTACCGTTGATTGAAGTGAAAACCTGAGGACGAATTCATAAGCATAACAGAAAAATATTCTCCCAAGTTACATTGATCAAGACGAAAGGCTTTCTGCAAAATGATATTATTCAAAACGAATGGCTTACTAACACGCCTAGCCAAATTATAACATCGCAGTTTATCCAGTGTTTGTGATACATAAATGTAATAACCCGTAGAACATCAGATCCTTCTATTGCACTGATAGGAAAGGGAAACGAAGTTTATTTACCATCAATAATTGGTAGAGCCTCGACGAGCGGCGATTACAGCTGCAACCCTTCGGGGCATACTCTCAACCAAGGTAGTGTATGCCCCGAAAATACCGCTAGCCATCGTTGTACGACGGCTAGCGGTATTTTCTTCCACTCGGCTTGGAGAAGACAGGTCAGTTTCTTCACCGATTTTGCACGGTGGACACCCCTTAAGTCGACGCTCCAACTCATCCCAGAAGTGCTCGATAGGGTTAAGGTACAACGATTCCATCTTTCGTGACCTGCATCCTCTACGGACGGATTTCTTAAAATATAAAGGTTTTAGATTTTGTTTTGTTTTGATTTGTTCGTTGGCGTTTTGTTCTCGTTTTCCTGTTTGCCACTGTATTTAACTAAACTATGTTAAGTTTATCAACTATTTATCTCAACCACCTTATAATACTTGTTAAGGGAGCATGGGTCTTTGTCATGCCTTTTTGTCCTTTTTTCTATGCTCCCTTGGTGTGCTTGTACTCACACACTTGTAACACCGTCTCTACTGCACAGCAAAATAAATGAAATGAACTACTTTTTAAGGTAAGCGTAGTTAATTACTTGTAACAAAATTTAAATTCCAAAATGAAGGTATGTGCCTTTATTGGCATGTATATTTCGCTGAAACTGTGTTATTGAATAACCTATTTACACTGACACAACAGGTTATTCGATAACTATGCCAGATAACACAATTTAGCAAGCACATTTGTAATCAGCATGACATATACTGTATGATTCGGCTTATGCAGTCTTTCTAACAAACAAAAAGCTTTTTTTTGTTGTTTAGTGTTATCAATGTCATCGATGGAATCTGAAACGTATGCACATACAGCATTGAAAAACGTAAAACTATCGATATAGGTAAGAAAAGCATCGATGTACTGAGTTGGACAAAACTAACGATTCTATCAACAGTGCCATCGAAAGTTTTTCCACCTCTAGTTGTAGTTTCGCATTTGTTATTTAATATTTCCCTGATGTCATAACTGATGTTATACACGGAAATTATTTTCTGAAAGTTTTGATAACGAAACTTATGACGATGTATACATTTCGAGAAACTGAGAAGCCAGTGATTCTAATAAGTGATGGAAAATTTAACATCATTTTTTTAAATTGAGTTCCAGGTCAGAACTCGGATCGTTGTTTATAAATATTTCCGGATCAAGATAATGTACCTCAAATGAAAATTACTATGTTTTCCAACGTAAGAGCTACTCGGTAAAGATTATCTGTGAGCTGAAGAAACTTTGCCCTCTGAACTAATAAATCATCAAAAAAGACCGAACAAAGGTGTACCTTACTTCGAAGAGCGATTAGTCAAGTAATATAATGAAACCCTTCTATTGGTTTTTTCAAGTTTTGCAATATATATTTTGTCCCCAGTAATGACATATTTACAATTGTTACAAAAGTCAACCAGGCTAGACCACTACTGATATTAAACACACAAAAAAAAATACCAATTCCACAAGGGAGCGGCTGAGAATTTCACGACTAACGAAGCAACAGCAGTAATCTTCATTGCGTGGATGCTACGGGATATCACCAAGGATCGATATCCCGTTTCCATATATAACTATTCTGGGTTGCCCCCAATTACTGTGCATTCTGTCTTCTTATATACTATCTACCAACAAGTAATTGGGCACCCCTGCAATCGACGATATCTGCGGTCCTGATACACGTCACGGCCGCCGCTGTTAAATATCGTGTGGGAAACAACAACGCAACTAGTCGCATGAAAGATGCCACGCAGTTCGGAGCTCTCTGATTTCGAGAAAGGTGTAATCGTCGGGTATCACTAAAATGGCCAATCCATACGTGACATATCCAGCGATTTAAAGAACCCAAAATCGAAAGTGGCCCACGTTATTGGCAAGTCGAAGATGAGAGGTGACAGTCGGAATGTGGCCCGACCCGGCAGACCCACAAAACCGGGAGTTAGAGACAGACGGGTGCTGGCCAGAGAAATTCGGAAGAACCGCACCAAATCAATGGGCCACATCCCCGAGGAGTTTCAACAGGCATCCGTGAGTGTTCTTTCGATGAATACAATCCGTAAGGAAGCCCATCTGCTCGGTTATCATGGACGTGCTGCCGTCCACAAGCCTTTGATCACCAAGTCCAATAGCGCTGCTCGGCTAACGTCGTGCAAAGAACGTCGACAGTGGACCGTTGAACAATGGAAACAGGTTCTCTGGAGCGACGAATCAAGGTTCACCCTCTACCGTTCGGTTGGCAGGGTCTGAGTTTGGCGTCTGCCTGAAGGGAGAACGCCTCCTACCTGAATGTATTGTGCTAAGTGTGAAGTTCGGCGGCGGTGAAATTATGCTATGGGGGTGTTTCTACTGGTAGGGCACAGGACCCTTCGTCGCAATCCCTGGTAGACTCAACCCCGAGACCTACTGCACCATTTTGGTTGACCATGCAATTCCTACGTTGTGAAAGTTTTACGGGGTGGAGCCATGTTACTTTTAGGATGACAATGCCACCTGTGATGTTGCGAGGTCCACCATGGCTTGGTATGGTGACAATGGGATTAACGATTGGACTGGACTGCGCAGAGCCCGGACCTTAACCCTATCAAGCACATCTGGGACGAGTTGTAGCGTCTACTTAAGGGGTGCCCCCACCGTCCGAAATCGGTGAAGAAACTGACCTTTCTTTTCCAAACCGAGTGGAAGCAAATACCGCTAGCCATCGTACAACGCCTGGTTGAGTGTATGCCCCGGAAAGTCGCAGCTGTAATCGCCGTTCTTGGAGGCTCATCCAACTATTGAAGGGGCATAACTTTCGTTTTCCTTTGCTATCACAGGTGTATAATTACTTGTTGGTAGATAGTGTATTTCTTATATACAACATAATTCTTTCGTGGATTCTCTATCCTTACAGATAAATACTGTTCTGATTTTATAGTTATAGTATTGTCATTTTACCTCACGGGATTTTCAATGGGTGCTCTTTATAGAACAGTATTAAAGAAATTGCCACGTACAAGAAGTTAGAAGACAGTCAAAAGAAAGACAATGCAAATCCTCTCCAGGAAGTTTATTCGAAATGACTCTGTTTCAGTGGAACTACCAATGGTTTGGCATGCACTATTAGGGGTTGGAAATACGCTGTCACGCAGCGTATAATTGCCAGAATAGTAAAAGGGATTTCCGCATGTATTTGTCACAAGTAATCTGAAAAAAATATTGGTAATTTTTACTCAATTTGATTTGTTTGATTCTTTGCCTAACCATTGCTGTACAAAGGCCTCCCACCGGAAATCTGAGATTGTAGACTTGTGAATATTCCCTAAAACCCGAAAACACACAATTACACCACGATATGTGTTTTGAACTTGCGTGAAGTAATTATTTAAGGCTTAAAAACATTGGATATTGAATTTATTCCATTTGCGCAATAAGCGCCTCACAGAAAGTAAGGACACTTAAGATAACATTCCAATGTAAACAACTGAAAAGAATATATTTGAAAATAATGTTTTCAAATAAAAACTGCAAAACACGCTAAAAAGTAGTTTGATTTTATCGAGGAATTAAAATTTTTTTTCTAGTTTACAATTAAAGTCTATCGCTAAATCGCAGAAAAGTAATGGAATAACCGTAAAATTAGTATTTGAGCACAAAATCGAAAATTATATTTGAATGAGATAAATATGTCACTCTTCAAAATCCAAATATCAGGAGATTGTAAATGCGTTCTAGGACACAAAAAAAGCACAATGATCACAAGTGCTTTCATATGACTTTCGAGTTAAGTTATTAGCTTGCCTGATGACTGAACACATATTTAATCCGAATTATATACCTGGAAACATTTTTGGTTTTGAAACACTTCTCTTTTCTGGTTTGCAAGGAGTTCGGAAATCAGAGGTTTCACATTTTGCTAATGCATTTTAGCTTAAGACGGCAGCCAAGACGGACATCTTATGTCAAATGCTTTCTTTCCTTTCGCAGTTGAGAGCGCCATATAAGACAAAAAGTGGAAGATTTAGTGAAATATATGTAATGAGCTACCAGGAACTCTTATATAATTACACTACTCCGAGGCTAAAACACAAATACCTCTCGATGCAGAGAAATCCGATTTCTGTAAATCGTTCTTTATGCCTTTTGTTTTATTTAATGGAATTAAATTTACTTATAACTCAGGTAATTTAGGATTTTTAAATACGATTGTGTTTCTTAATGAAAAGCGTGTGTTAACTTTTAGATAATCGTTTCCTTAAAATTTTGTCGAGAAATAAACATTTTTCTCGTAATCATGTAAAAATTGCACACTTTTTCAGTGCCTTATACACTGAAGGAAAAAAAACTCACAACACCAAGAAGGGGTTGTGTTAGATAAACGACAGTTGGTAGGCGGTGAGAGTACATCTGTAAGATGGCCTCTATGCAAATTTCGCGCTCGGCGCGTACGTGAGGCGATAGTAGCGCCCCTCGGAACATGCAAAGCAGGTTTGCTGTAAATACACGCTGTAACGTTCGTGAGCGTTAGTTATCGTTGAGATTCAACGTAGTGTGTTGATGTTAGTCAAGATTGCCTTTAAGAAGACGAAGAAGCCATTATCGACAGCTCACGGAGTTCGAATGAGGTCGTGTAATAAGGCTACGAGAAGGTGGATTTTCTTTCCGCAATATTGCAGAACGACTTGGCAGGGATGTAGCCACTGTGCATGACTGTTGGCAGCGGTGGCCAAGGGAAGGTACTACTTCAAGAAGACCGGGTTCCGGCCAGCCACGTGGCACTACTGGGAGGAAGACCGCCGTGTACGGCGTTTGGCAGTGGCGCATCGTACCGCGTTTGCGGCGGCAATTCGAGCTGCAGTTGCCACCACATTGACACAACAAACTGTTACAAATCGGTTACGTGAAGGACAGCTCCGAGCCAGACTCCCTGTAGCGTGCATTCCACTTACTCCAAACCACTGCCATTTGCTACGTCAGTGGTGTCAAGCTAGAGCTCATTGGAGGACGGAGTGGAGATCTGTTGTGTTTTTTGATGAAAGCCGGTTCTGCCTGTGTGCCAGTGATGGCCGTGTGTTGCTTAGAAGGAGGTCAGGTCAGCGCCTGCAACCAACCTGTCTGCGGCCGAGACACACTGGACCTACACCTAGAGTTATGGTCTGGGGAGCAATTTCATATGACAGCAGGAGCACTCTCGTGGTTATCCCACCCACCCTGACGGCACAGTTGTACGTCGGTCTGGTGATTCAACCTGTTGTGCTGCCATTCATGAACAGCATTCCAGGGGTGTTTTCCAACAGGATAACGCTCGCCCGCATACCGCTGTTGTAACATAACATGCTCTACAGAGTGTCGACACGTAGCCGTGGCCTGCTAGATCACCAGATCTTTCACCAATCGAGCACGTATGGGACATCATTGGACGACAACTCCAACGTCACCCCAATCAGCATTAACCGTCCCTGTACTGACCGACCAAGTGCAACAGGCATGGAACTCCATCCTACAAACTGACATCCAGCACCTGTACGACACAATGCGTGAACGTTTGCGTGCTTGCATTCAACATTCTGGTGGTTACACCGGTTATTAATGTACCAGCATTTTACATTTAAAATGGCTCTTCTCGCGCTTACAATAAGCTGTGATCTTGAAAACTTAATCGATTAAATATGTTACCTATACAAATGTATAGCCGCCATTTCATTCCTCTACAACTATTTTATCGTGATGTTGGGTTTTTTTCCGTCAGTGTATGTGGAACCAGAATAAGCGACCAATTAAAAAAACGACAAATGAACCTTGATAACCAAATCCAGAAACGTATATAATTTAATTGTATTATGATTATAGAGCCCTATTTTTTACCTAAAAGCCCGGGTTTGACGGTCGCGAATGAAAAGTTGGCGTTCAGGAAGTATGACTTCCAAATAGCACGAGAGTAAATGTTCGGTACTTCTTTCTTTGTATAAAGAAAGTTATTCCACGAATAACGTATAGAGTGTGTTTAAAAGCAAATGTTAAAAGTCCGCTTGTGCACGGTCTTTCATTCCTGAATGGTATCTACCCTTTGCATCCCCTTAACGCACCGTGAGTCAGGATAAAGTACGACAGCTGTTTCCGTAGCTACTCCTGAAAGTATACTTGTTAAGTTACATGTTAAAAAGGCGATTGTTGTTGTGTTCGCCTGTTTAAAATAAAAGTCTGTGCTGTTTTCATGCACAAAGGGTGACTCAAAGGTTATGAAGTGTTTGCATAATTGCATGTTCTGCGAATGGTATGTCACGTATTTAAACTACTTCAAGTCGCGCACAGCACTCAGTCGAGGTCGAGAAGGAAATAAAGTAGTAAACCTTGCTGTAAACATCATTGCATGTCGTCGTTCTGTCTATGGTTGGGACGCATAAGGGATGAACTGCCACAAACTGAAACTATTAGCGAACTTTTTGGAACAAATTAGGGAAATTTTGTTTACGAGTTTCAACTCGGCCATTACGCTGCTCAAGCAGCAACACGAAACTTTGTCATGTGAAAAGAGAAAGTTCCGTGGACCACAGCACCGCAACCAGAAGGTTCAAGGAATTTCGCTCAGGTGACATAAACCTCGACTATCAGCCAAGGTAAGGTAAGCCGCGAACCGTGGCTTTGGAGGCCGTGATCCGGGCCGTACAGGCAAATCCGACAACCAAAACTCTGAAATCATCAGGACATAACACAGACCACCATGTTTCGCCACCTTCAGGACCTCGCCAAGGTCTACAGGAGCTGCCGAATTGTCCCTCTCGAACTGACGCCAGCTGAAGCAAATCGCCCGATTACAAGTGTATAGGAAACTCCGAGAAAACGCGTGCAATATAAGTTTCATCAAGACAATTGTTACGTGCCATGAACAGTAGGTCTATTTCCGTATTCCTAACACACAATGGCAGTGGTAGAGTCTGGGTCAGAGTCCTGAACCTGTTTCCAAATTTGGGTGCTTCGAACACAAGGTGATGCTCTGCGTCTAGTTGAATTTCGAGGGTATAATACATTACGAATTTGTTCCAGACGGTCGGAACATTACCGCCAACCTCTACTCTGAAGAGCTGGAGCAGATGTTTGCCGTTTTGGAGAATTTATTTGGCACTTTTGAACAGAAAGCGCGCTCTCCTACAGAAGTACAACGCTCGGCTTCATACCGCGCGAAAGACCCAGCCAAAACTTCAGGAACTTGGGAGCATGGCATTGATGGCACACCTTGCCCCATCTGATTATTACTAGTTCTGGTGCAGGGTATGCTTCCTTCGCGGGCGTCACTTAAACTACCAAGAGGAGGTGGAAGCTGAGGTGAAGGAGTTCTTTCCCTGGAAGGACAAGAAGTGCTCCCGCCGCGGAATCGATGAACTGGTAGATAGATGGCTAAAGACGGTGCAACACGATGTTCAATACTTTGAATGCTAGTCAGCTTTCGTCGTAAATGTACGTATGATGACATAAAGTAATCCAAAAATTACAAAAATTTAGACTCACGCTCTGTATTTGTGAAGGATATTTCTTCCACAATCCCTATATGCGCACATTTATTTTCTACTCAGTAGCAAACTGAAATAACGTTAGTAACATATATGTTAACAACCTCTTAGAACAATGCTACATATTGAAATAAATTATATATTAAATCAAGAACGTGCAACGAAAAAAAAAGGCTGAATCCATCGTTTCGTGTAATTTACGCTACACACGCACCATCTATTCTTCTTGTTGGAGTTGCAACCCTAAACGGTCAAGTCAAGAGGCTTGATTCTTATACAGTGCAGTTGCCGCATAACTTCGGAAAATGCAGTCTAATCTTTAAGTGCTTTGCAGTCAACAAGTGTACTTGTAATGGCAATCGACTGTTATAACTTCTTTTTCCACCGTATCACCGCAATTTTTTGTTTGCTAACTTCTGGATGCGCTCTCGTTAAATTCGGTCGTTATTTGCCTTGCTTTTGCTGTGAATTTCATTCTGACGACAGAGTGCTCACCTGCAGAGTTCATTGCCCATGTACGCCCACATTTCTGTAATTGATTGGATTTTTGCCATTTTTCATGGGCAGGCATACGTGGAATTCAAACGGTTAAGCAGTTGCGGTGTATGAATAACATATCCTTCTCCCAGCTGATCGGGTCAAACTTACTTTGTTGCATTTTCCTCGCAGTTTCTTACAGTTGCTTGGTTATGATTCCTATATATCTGCTGAATTTATATAGCCAGTTTGACGTTTCCACGTGATTGGTCGCAATAAATTTGCATAATGTAGAGAACTGAGAAGAAAAGAATCACGAAAACACTTCTTGCTTTGAATAATCTGGAAACGAAATTGAGAACGAAAAAAATATTTCGCAACAGAAAAGAAAGATGCATTGGAAGCTAAAGCTCCGAATTTTGAAATCCGGCACTAGACGTTCACGGTGAGAGACATTAAAATTACTTCCGAAAAATTAAAAACCGGTTTTTTTATAATTAAAACTGATATTAATGATAACAAAATCAGTTTTAATGATAAAACTGATTTTATTATCATTAAGATATGTTTATATTAATTGATATCTGGCTAATAATTTAATATCCTGCTTTAAAATGTCATTTTTCTTCATTCAAATGTTAGTTACAGTAAATGCTTAAAAAATAATTATATTAATTATTTTAGTACAACAGTTCTTGAATTTATTTGTTGGTGGTCAAGATGTAATCTTGGAAAAGCTTGGAAACGTGTCGCAAACTGAAGTACTGGAGACATTTATTTTGGTATATGATTTTCTGATTTTCGTATGTAAATAACTATTGTTGTCATATTAGATTTCTAGTGTTAAAAAATATGTTCGTAATTTTTCTAATATCGGACAGATTTTCTATCTAGAAGAAGAAAAAGCTTAAGAATAAAGAACATTTTGATTACTAAATGGCCAGTAATGATAATAACAATTAATTAACAGAACTGATGAAGGAGCAAATTATGTTTTGGAAAAAAGGCAAGAAATGCTCTGAAATCAGAATTTTTTTTTAAGATAAACGTGTGTTTAAATGCTCATTAAAATGTTAATTTTACAGCATTTTACAAGTAACTCTTTAATTTTTTAAATGTATGGATTCTAGGGTGTGTTGATTTCCCAATATTTTAGGGAAAGCGCCATTTCCCCCGTGTTCTTTCTTCGGACTTTTCACCCCGTTTGGAGCTTTTTCTTTACAGGTTCTCAGGATGCTCTGCCGGCCTTCCGTATGTGAGCACTGCGATCGGTAGAGTATAAATGTGAGTTCAAGATAGTATGAAAGGTTCAGTGTGCTAAGAGTAAAATACTTTCAAGGCCACTCCTAATTAATTGAACTGCTGAAATGGTTTTACCTACGTTTTGCGGTAGTGCCTTTGCCCTAAGAGGAGAGGGATACTTATAGTTCTGAGACACTCCCTGAGGCATTCCTTTTATCACGTCTTGCGTAAAAAAATATCGTGTTTATGTGACAGGTTGGTCCATCCGTCCGTCTGTAACCACGATATCTCCGATTTGAAAACTTCTTTATTCATTGGGAAACTTGAAATGTGCGAATGATGATCCTTCATTTCGTGTTTTTTTTTACGATGTACAATTTCACCGCTAGAAGGCGTAAAGGCAGATGATATCGAAGTAAAAAATAAGTTTTATTCCACACATTTGCTTCTATACATCCGATTAAAAAATTCTATTACCTTTCAATTCCATTTATGTCGAAGAGTATTTTAAATATAGTACCTTTTATAAATTACGCATATGTTTTCCGCTAGTGGGAGCAAAAGTAAATTACATTTTTCCCGATGACTCTTCTTCTAAAACTCCGAATTGAAATTTTTTTCCTTCAGCGGATACACCTCCGGATGGACAATCTTTTGCATATAATTTCAAATTTTTGGTAAAGAATACTTTGGCCACCAGGGGGCGTAAGTGTTAATTTTTGCTTCTGATGTATTTGTCATAAAATCTGAGCTTCTAAAATATCGATTGGAAAAATTCTTTCGTGAACTGATTCCACTCTCATCGATAAACCTTTCCGGAATATTTTCTTAAACTATTCCAGAGTTTCTCCGCCAAGGGGCGTGGATGTATATCTTATTTTTGTCAATATCTGTACTTCGAGGAGTCCGATTTCAAAATTCCCTCTTTGTTGGATAGTGTTTCCGATGCGAAATGTTTTTCGTTTAATTTCAAAATTTTCAAGTAAATCACAGTTATACCTTTTTAGGATGAGAGAAGTTGGAATATCCTGCCACATATTTTACAGTCGTACGGGAAAAAACTTCACTACAATGATGCGATTCGGACGTCAGTGGACATATGAGGCTGGGGCGCTCAGGAATCCTGGGAATTTATCGCAAAATCGCACGATTGCACGGGATGACAAACACCTTACCTCACGGCAGTGGCAAATCGCACAGGATGACAAACACCTCTACCTCACGGCAGTGCAAAGTCACACAGGATAACAAAAACCTCTACATCAAGCAGTGGAAAATCGCACAGTGACATCCAGGTTGTTAACGCAGCAGTAGAGTACTGTCACACGTCAGGTTTTGCTATTCAGAACAGTTGACTCCTTCGCTTAACAGATAATCGATCCCTAGCAGTCCATAACTGCGCATTCCCGCGGTCCTCAAGCAGAGACACCTCTTGCTGCAATGGGGTCTGAAACACAGACATTGGCTAGTTGATTGGCAAAATTTCGCATTTTCTGAGGAGTCACAACTCAACTTCATGCACGACGATGAACTCATATGAGCTTGAAGACATAGTCGTAAACTGCACCTTGCATCTTCGTGCCGACACAACGCCATGTGTCATAGTTCATAGCGTCATTGTGTTCAATTCGTGAAGTTTCCTCTTAAATGTTTAAGGAACCCTCAACAGCCCGTGATATATAAGTGACATTTTAGTGCCAGAGCTTATTACTTTCTTTCTGAGTCGTCCTGGCATTGTATTCTTGCAGAAAACAGGACGGTAATATGTGGCACGGAATGTCGAAGATCTCCTCTATGCATAGCATATATTATTTCTTCTCTGGCCTGGATGTACTCCAGTGGATATGCCTGGATCATGGTATCTAAGTGGCTCGCCCGTCAAACTCCTGCGCCTAACATCACTGATAGTACATTTAACATAAATGAAGGTACCTTTAACATCACTGAAGGGGTCTTTAAGGTCTAGTCAAATTAGTAAAGTCCTTGAGATCGATGCAGAGCTGATGTATTGTCATATCCCACATCTGCCGAAAGACAGTTGCACATCTGCACACAATCCGGCATCGTGCGGAGTTCTGGCATATTTTGCGAAACTTATTTGCATCTAAAACTAATCTGAACTTTGTTCATAGCATTTTGGTATCACTAGAACTTTTTTAAAACAATTTTATTCAGAATAACGTCACAAAATTAAAAGTCTTTGATAGAGAGTGGAATCACGTTTACACGTTTGTTACTTATACAGTTGTCTCGCTTCAATATAAAATATAACCTGCCCCAATTTTGAAATTTCCCTTAATGCTACATTTGATCAAATATATGTTGATAAAATTTGCTTTGTTTTCATCAATACGTTAAATGTGGACTTGTAAATAGTGTTTCCAAAACTCCAACCAGGCCAATTACCTCTGTCAAACTCTATTTGTACCATTCACCTTCCCCCGCGAACTCGGTTTTCCGTTCTCGCGCTCTTCCGAGCAGAGTTTGGTCAGTTCCATTGGACCTTGCAATGGAGAAAGCAGCTTTCTTGACCGTGTGATATCGGAGACTTTCCTTATAACACGTTCGTTCAGATTACGCCCTTTCTTTTTTTTTTTTCATTCGAGTCATAGTGTCATGATCACGTAACGAATTGTTATGTAATAACAAAATAGAGATATCGAAGGTAGTTATTAAACTAACACTATGACTGAAACGATTTTAGTTGAAAATTTAAGAAAACCAAGTCCCCTCTTACGACGATAAATGCTTACCTAAAGATATCAAGGACGTGTCATTGGTTTCATGCTCAGTTGCATCGTATTCTTGGATAGTATTTGACAGCAATAGTTGTACCACATGCAGTTTTTAAATTGCTGTGACACTATCCAGTGTGATTGAAAACAGTGACGTTAACACAAAAGAATGTCGTAACAGAAAAGCACAGAACTCAACGTTCTACTACACTGACTTTGCAAACATACATACTACGCGCGATGTTGTACCAAAATTAGAGGATTAACGACTAGGCATACATCACGAAAAAAACGACGTGCTACTTTCTGGAAAGGATAAGTGTTCTGCTTCGTTGATATGTATTTTCAGTTAGACACAAAATTTAATTGAACAACGTATAATCGGGATATGAATGTATTGCCTTAAAATAATACAGTGTTTCAACATTTGCGGTGCACAGCGAAATTTTTTTAAACTCACTCTAAGTAATCAAAACGTTTCCTTACATTTATCAAAGTGCGGTAAACCGTTCATTCATTTTTCACTATCGTAATCCGACTTTGAAAATATTCTTTTCCCTTTATCCTCATTAAAATCTATAAACTGTGTGATTTGAAAAATCACACGAAATTCAAATGTTCAGTAAAATATTCGTAAAATCTTTATATATTAGATGTAACTTTTACTACGTTTAATGCTTAATTAACAAATCAACTACTTATTAATTCGTCTTAAATTAGGCTGACGCAGAAAATCACTTTCCAATAGATGTTTTTTATACAGTCTCTGCTTGAAATTCGAAGTGAAGATGGAAAAAAAGAGATTACCGATTTTCGTTCTGTAATTGAGAATCACACCGTTTATGAGTACTTAAATGGGCTTACTAAATGCCGATGGAAGACTGTGCCTCCGTTATCTTTTATCTTTCTTAGTTTTTATTTCCTTATCTCAGGAAAATGTATTTATATGAGTCATAGAGACTTCTTCTGATCAGGTGCTAAGAAGAAAAGCATGAACTTTCTATGTAAATTTTTTGTTTAAATAAATTTAAAAAATACACAAAGAATATTATTTTCTGCAAAGAGATGTTACTGTACAACGTGTCAAGGGAAGTTCGAAAATAAAATTTGAGCAATAACGTGCCCATGTCAGTTGTCAGAAACAAATGTTTTCTGGCAAGGGAAAATGATTTTAGAACAGCCTTTCTCCAAGATGCTGCAATTCCGACGGTGTTCATTTTAAATATATATACCGGAAGTTACAAAGCTTTTCCTTTTTACGTGTATTCATTTCTTGCCAAAAGGTAAATTATGTTTAACTCAAACATTCTCATACTTTTGATGCAGATGACTATATATTTTCTTTTACTTTCCTTGTTACCGTACTTCCAACGATACCAACGAACATTAACGGAATTAATCAGACGTCTGTATTCATAAATTATAAGTAAAAATGCACAATTGATATCCATGTCTTCTTCAGGACTTGGCAAAACATCCGGCTGTCAAAGAATGCTTAAGCTTTTGCCTACTCAGGTAAAGCGCGAAAATAGAATTTATCATTTTTAGCACGTCTTTTGTAAAAAAAGATCGTGCTTATATTACCGGTGTATCGGTCCGTCTGTACCTCCTGATATCTTTGCAACTATTAATCCGAATTGAAAAATTCTTTTTGCATTGGGAACCTTGAAATATACCAAGAAAAAATATTACACGCAAAACACGATAAAGAAATTAAATCTTCATGGGCGAAGATTACCAAAACAATTCCGTTCAGTATTTTAACAGAACACATCATAGTACCGAACAGAAACGTTTGAGCATATAACGATTAGGCGTCAAATAAGAATAAAGTTATTCAAACCAGCGCCTCTCAAAAATAGAACGAGCTGTGCTGTCACCCTCCGAATATAACTCATTACATCGTTGTCTACAGAAGGTTTTGAAAACAAACTTGGAATTACACTGATACCGAGCTAACGGTGAAATGCATTATTGTGTAAAAGCTCTTTGTCAAGATTGTTATTGTATCAATTCATTTTTATAAATAATTTACTTTCTGAATATAAAACTGCAAATTCAAAACAGTTTATTCCTCTCAATGGTAGATCATTGATTCGGTAATATGTCAATGATTTATTACTCTACATGCAATTTGAAATGCAACTCCATTATATGAGCGCGATGTAAGGGAGTTTTTGTTTTCAATCATGATACATTTTAGGACTGTTCCACTCCACTTTGGAAAACGTTAAATACTTCAATATACCTGAATAAAAAGAAGCGCTGAAGAAAGTGTTATTTTATGGCTAACATTTGCTCCGGCGTTACTTTGGACAGACTCGTTTCAAAGAATACTGGTGTCGAAATCATTGAGCCCAGCCATATTGTTTCATGATGACAATGCAAACTAAAATTAACGGTAATCAAAAGAGTAAACAGTGAGGAACTGCGGTTTTTGCATTCTGTTGATCTTCACGTCAAGTCAAGCTCACAGCGAAAGTGTACGTTTCAGTCAGATAAAGAGGAAGTCAAAGCGTTGTTCTTTTTGTTTATACTGGAAGTTTAAAGGTACGTCAGGTGCTGAAACTGATATTTATTGAGCGTAAGTAATTAGTAAGAATGGGTAAAAGTAAAATATCTTTTGTGCAACATTATTTTTTTATTTATTTTTTTTTTTTTTTTTTGGTAAGGATAAGGTTTACGCAAAATATAGCCTTTTTGGAAAGAACTACAAAACGACGGGCGATACGTCAAATGTTAAATGATCTCAGAAAAAAAGAAATTGAGGAACAGCCTACTCATAACGTTATTTACTCAGTTACTCACGAATTATTACCACGATTTTGCTAAACATTATAGAAAAATTTATTTCTGAATACAGAACTGCAGAATTTTCTTCTTTAGCTTTTGTGCACACAAACATAAAAAAAACCCCATACGGTACAAGCAGAAAATGAGAATTTAGGAACCACGAATTAGCTCGTTATTAAGGCAAAACATTTTTTCCTGACTTTTGCTTACTCACTTAGGGAGATTATCATCAAAACGTAGGTTCCCCGGCACGGTGGCGAAGTGGTCTAAGCATTGAATTATGATCGTTCATTTGAGGTGGGTCCGGATTCGAATCCCGTGATGAATAGATGTCGTGGTTATATTTGTCTTACTGATCTGAACCTCTTCCTCCCCTTGAGCCACTGGCCCTAAATCAATGATTGGCGAATGCTTACAGCCCAACGAGTTGCTCACGGTGGTCATTAAACCCCAAACCAAAGGAAAAAATAAAAAAAAATTAGTTTCAAAGTTGGTAAATGTGTCTTAAATTATTTCGTCGAAAGAATTTAACTGTCTGGGTAAAGTGGGATGTACAATTTTTTAAGCATACAAAATAATGGTGAAAGAAGCAAAAATATAGCATTTTTTGATAAAAGAAAATAATTTTTCCGAAGTATTAACCTGCGAGTATGATGGTTTGCAGCAGTTGGTGCGGGTAACTGAAGCGAGGTTAACGGCCACTCAAAGTTTATCGGCGCTTAACTTTTTGACAATGTGGAAAAGAAAGAAACATTCTTGTCAGAAATACATTTTCATCCAGGAAAACAAATTTTCTCCCGAGAAACTTTGCCAACAAACTATCAACAATTCTCGATTGTTATTTTTAAACTATCAATAGTTCTTCACCTCTAGGATATACATTTGTTTCAAGGTTTAGCCGTAGCAAAACACTAGTTTAGGGAATATTCAGGTCTTAAAGAACTTCAGTCTATTTTAATTAATTTATGTATAAATTTTATTTTCAAAAAATAAAAAACTGAAACAAAGTGTTATTGGGAAAGACCATAAGACGTATTTTGCTATTCGGTATTCAAAGGAAATGCCTGTCACTCATGTTCCTTCTGTTCTGATTTTGCAAAATATACACAGGTTGTCAAACATAAAAATGCACAAAAAGCAGCCCTGTCGTTTTCACTCGTTTTCGAGGGTAAGACGTTTTCACAACCATTCAAGTTTAATCTATTCTAACACGTTAAATACATTTCTCTTCCCTGGAATAATAACCTCGCCTGACACAATCTTACTCCTACAGGTTACGGAGACTACATGTCGAAATGTTGTAGCACAGACTTATTGTTTCAGTAGAAGTCCCTCAGGTAGTACTGAAATATTTACCGGCCTGTACATAACCATGGTTTCGATCATATTGTAGCCACGGTTTTAGAACATATTTAATGTATAGCTATTTCTAAGAAATATGAAAAGGTGAATTTTAATTTGTAACTTTCGCTATGCTTCAAAATGCTGTTGAACCACGAACACTGGATTAATTAGAGTACACTTTTATATATTTTTCCGGAATAACAACATGTAAATTTTGCCCATGACATATGTGATCCACCTGGAATCAAATCATTCTGTATGGACAAACAAAAATGAAATTTATTTTATGTTGCACATATCCGCCTGAGAAATTTTTAAAATGAATGTATGCAGTTGTCTTCACCAAGAATACGACTGCTTCACCACCCTTTCCGCTTTTTTTAATTTTTAAAATAGTGTTCCTGCAAACGCATGGAATATGATTACATCAGGAAATTGCGCGCTTAGAAAGCTATCTTGACTGTTATGCAGTGGATTAGTTTCGGAAATTTTTTAGAATCGCTTTGAAGGACATAAGCCATTTAATTTTGTCGTTTGATTACCTTGGATAAAATAACACCGAGCTCTTCAATGAAACGAGTTTCTGTCAATTATTCACGAAATATTTATCCATGAACATATACTGAGCAATGCTGTTAGGAAAAGGAAACTGCTCATGTTCCTATTATTTACACACTGACGCACCACGAACATGTATATTCTAAAGATCGGTTCGAAATCAGGTCAGAGTTAATACACGGTAATCCAAAACTCACTGTGACCGTAGCGGTCAGTGTCAAAATGTAACAGTTATAAATTTACTGAGAAGACTGTCACAGTTACAAGTGTCCAAACAACAATGGGGGTGCACAATCTCCGTTACGTCATAGTTTCTGTTACCATGTCAGCATATCTAAATAATTTGTTTTCATTGCTGCGGAAACAACATAGATGTGTGTTTGTTTCTACACGATCAACATATGTTCCGTTGTTTCGTACCGTTTGCATTCGCTCATATACAAAGAATTCAAAGCGAATCGATAGTAAAAGTGATCTTTCTTTACAAGCCAGATGGGGAAAGGCCGTTCACCGTTACTACTCCGTCTCCCCTGTGGAAAAATATGTTCTTTTATATATACTGACGGTCATGAATGTATGCATTCTAGTGCAGCAGTCGAAAAGAGGTCGAAATATACACGGTCGAGTCACATTGTTGTGACCACTAGCTAATATCCAGAAAAATCGCCCTGTGCAGCGCGGACAGCAGGTACACCGACTGGGGGGATTCAATAAGGTGCTGGAAGGTATTCACAGGTATGTGGAGCCATGTTGACTGAGGTGCATCTGATAGCTGCTGGAGGATGCGTGGTGGAGGATTCATTGCGCCAACAACACGATCGAAGTGGTCTCACAGATGAAAATTTGGGTTTAAGTCTGGAGAATTGGGGGGCCAAGAAAGTAATTTGAAGTTTTCATCGTGAACTTCCAATCCTTGTCGGATATTTCTAGCTGTGTAACACGTCGCATTGTCGTTCTGGAAGATCCCGTCAGCCCCAGGGCAGACAATCAGCATGTACGAATGTACGTGATCTGCAATGATGGATTCATAACGAATTCCGTCCGTAGTCCCTTGCACAGGTATGAGTGGACCCAGAGAATGCAACGAAAACATTCCGATACCCATAACGCTGCCACCAACAGCTTGTGTTCTGCCAGCAATGTTTGAAGATTTTTTATTCACCACGAGATTTTGCTCTGCCAGCAAAGATTAAACAGTGTTCGTTCTCCGATATTCCTTACCTAATACGCAAACGTCCATCCGTTCGATGAAGAAGGAAATGTGACTCATTGGAAGATGCAATCCTTTACCAATCTGCGGAGGTCCAATTCCAGTACTGTCGTGTAAATGTAAAGCTTTTCTGCCGATGCACCTTCGTTAGTACAGATGCAGTGATCATCCAACTGTATCGGAGATTCATACGCAGCAGGGTTAGCTGAACTGTCGCTTTAGACACATTTGAGGTAGCCTCCTGGTTCATTCGGCCAGTGAGTTGCTCCACCGTAGCGTATTTATCGGCCCACACGCACCTTCGAAGCCGATGTTCAACTCTCACATTAATGGCACATGGTGATCCGGAGTTTTCCACGTCGCTTATTCGCAATGGTGCCATTTCTACAATCCCGATACACTTTATCCACAGCAGCACGCGAACAGTTCACAAACTGCCCTGTTTCAGGTATACTGCCACCTTTTACCCGAAAACCGATGATCATCCTTTTTTGCAAATCTGATAAATCGATCCTTTCATCCCATGACAGCAAAGAGTGATATGTTTTCAGACTGCCTGCAACACACCTGCTATACCCTCCGAGCCAGCTCACGACACGCGGTTTCCTTCTTTGGCTACGCGCTGTTGATCGCAAAAGTAGGAGATGGTCACAGTAATGTGATTCGACTGTGTATTTATAGAAGGTAATCCAACAGTATATATATTTCCCATTTTGTTAAGGAATTTTTATTTCACATATCTGAACGGCTTTTCTCTCGGTTATTGTTCTTCTGGGACGCATTTGAAGAATGACTGTAATGTCCAAAGAAGAAAATAATATTAATGAAATCATTCGAAGAAAACAATATTCATGAAATCAATCTAGACAACTGTAAAATAAACGAATTAAAACGCGTAATATAGAAATCAAATTTTCCAAGTTTTCGCTCATCAACCAGCTTGCTTTATTTTTTATGCTTTAGAAAATTTCAAAGAAGTGTAAGACTGATCTTTAATGCGATTTCTTAAAATATTTAGGAATATGTTTAATTTTGATACTTTTCGTTGTTCCGTTGAAATATGTAAGTGCCGTTTTATTTGGTTTTTTTTTTGGAGAAAACGTTCACAAAAGCTTTCAGTTCAATATTCAGAAAAAAAATATTGCGTTAAAAGAGTAAATTGCTTTATTAGTAGTTGTAAATCTAATTATTTCTTAAGAAAAACGCCTTACGGTAGGCTTATTCGTTAAATTTGCTTGACTCTTGCCTTTTTTCTTTAAGATTGCACGTGATGTGTCTTTCCAAATGCATGGGTTGTTTTCGTTGTGTGAGTAAAATACTTTTGCATTAACGCGTATGCATGAAAACACAGCATTTTATATGACATAAAACATTAGATGAAAACGCATTACTGCTACATTTTAGGTACACAGGATGTTGCAGTGTTGCCTTACGTGTCGGGCAAAGGAGTAGGTGGTTTCACACCGAAGGAAAAGGAAATTATGATTATAAAATCTGAAACTTTTATATCCCTTCATGATTACGCACATAACTATTTTCTGCAAGAAATATCAGGTGTTAATCATGCATATCTTATTTCTCACATAAATAGATAAATGGCCTAGTTCTTCAACAGCATGCCCCATATATCTTATATGGCGCAAAATACAAGTGAATGGTGAAAAAAGAATTATTTCCAATTATATGTGTAGGTATCTATCCCTTGTGTTCCTTAGTTTGCAGAAAGTCCTGCATACTAAAACACATCCTGACACCATCACTGTAAGTGTAGGGTATGTCTAACAGAAGTTTTCTGTCTCATACAGCTATATAAAGTTTTTATATCGGCATATGTTCCATGTAGTTATAATATGACATTCCCTGTTCTCGGGATTTTAGGTGAGGGCGAAATGGAGGTTATGCGCCGGAAACCTAGTAAGTCGTTTATTAACCGTCTGGGTGCCACGCATTTCCCCAGTGCTTCTTTAATTTCGCAATACGTCTCGCGAAAACACCTTACAAGGGCGGCAGGCTATGATCATGATCATATGTAGAGGAGTTTAGGAAGGGAGTGTCTGACCCCAGGTCTTAAACAACCCTTAGAAATAGGAAACTAGGAGATTTGGGCTAGAGCTCCCGATAGGAAACTGACACAGAAACGAAGTAGAAAGGGAGAGGAAGACGCCCTTGATTATTACCGGTGAGCCAGTACCCGGGGTCCGACGGCTTAACGTGCCCATCCGATGCACGTAGTGTTTAGTGGATCGAGCGTTCGTACATGCCTGGGATCGAACCTGAGGCCCTTCCCGTGGCAGTCACGAACTTTGCCCACTCGGCCACCCGCGGCCCCATGGGCGGCAGGCTACGGGGACGAAAGTTGTTTTAATTGCGGCCCTGAGGTTGTTGTGTTCCCTTGCCTCCTGAGAAGAGGAACAAGATGTCACTAACTGAGAGTCATGATAATGGGATTAGACTAATTGTCCCTGCCTCCGGTAATAGCAGAGAGTCGTGCCTGTTTTCTTTGTGTCGCACACCCACGTTGTCCGTGCCTCTGGTAATAGCAGATTCGCGCCTGTTTTCTTTGTGTCGCACACATACGTTATTCCTGCCTCTGGTAATAGCAGAGTCGTGCCTGTTTTCTTTGTGTCGCACACCCACAGTATGACACATCCAGGTCCTTTTGGTCACATTAATCGCACAAGGAAAACTTGAAAACTTTACGTACAAAGTGAGGTGCATGCGATTTTAATTGATTCCTCCATAGCATAAATACACACAACCCGGAATCCCACCTACAATGGAAAAATAGGCGTTTATTCACTAACAATAGTGTACCCTGTTTTTTGGTCGATCGAGTTTTATCGTTTTCTTTTTATTTTCCCTCTTTATATAACTAGGAAAAAACACATATCGTTCGCTGAGGATTAGTAGGTAGTAAGTACATCTTGCGAACAGGAATATATTTTTTCCTCTAAAAATAAAATCAACACGTAACCTCCCTTTCATAGAAAGGGCACTTTTATGCGATCTTATACAACCAAAAATAAAAAAAAACCCTGGTGATATAGACTCAAAATTATTTGCATTGAATACTTTCAGTTCTAGGTATTGCTATTTATTCGGATCCGTACGATGTGCTCACATTTTTAATGTGTGTTACACCTCCAACAGTCATCAGTAATTTAAATAAATGCCGAATATTCTTAATGTTTACCTTGTAGAAATCTTAAATTTATATGCGGTATGTATAAAAAAATATGTAATTATCTGGGAAACGAGAAATAAATAGAATCAAAGAGCATGAAATTGTCCTACACAAATAAACAAAACTAACCGTGTGAACTAAATTATCGCAAACTGCTTTACCGTTGAAACATTGCCCTTATTCTGATGAAGCTTTTGCCTGAAAACGCCGAGAACTACCACTTCCCCAAAAAGGACAAAAATTATCATTGACATACCATTTCTTGAAAAAAAAAATCCACATTCCTTTGCCCTTCCCTTCCCTTTCATGCTATTTCAAAAAAATTGAGTGCTTCGGAATTTTAAAGCATGGAAAAAAAATTATTGGTACTGTTTGATAAGCAATATTTTTATTCTGTTAAACCACCCCAGTAATGAATTTCTGATCACACCACTACAAAACAATTTTCAGAGATAATGCATTTCAGTAACACAGCATAGCTGCAATCTGGACAAAACAACTTCCGTTTTTGCACGATATTCGATAAGATATTATTTAAAACCACTGACTTACTAAAATCTTTAATTTACAATTAAAATACATAATAATATTGTAGTTAAAACCATAAGACCTTTTAAGCTCGCTACAAGCTCAGCCTCAGATGGGGGACTGCAAACTAATGGAACAGGTGTTTAAATATCAAATTCTCCGTCACATTCTTGAAGGGTGCGCGGCAAATCTGCGATGTAAACAATCAATGAAAACTGCAAAAATGTTCTAGTGTGAATTGTCACTTCAGTTCCGAATGGTCAATCCGGACAGCTGGTATCCACGAGTCTTGGGATTTCTTCATTACAACAGGACAAGCCATATCCACGGATAAATAAACTTTCCGCGAATAGTGTGGCGAATTTCGTATTCGCAGTGGTGAGGACACAGGAATCCACTCAAATTGGCACACGAGTTACTTTCGAACTCAATAAGGATAATGCCGTTGTGTGCGCACCCATTTTGACATTGTATCTGTGTTCCCTAATCATGTTTCCCAATGTGCGAACACAGATACAATGTGTTCCCTAATCCTGGTTCCCAATGTGCGAGCACAGATACAATGTGTTCCCTAATCCTGGTTCCCAATGTGCGAACGCAGATACAATGTGTTTCCTAATCCGGGTTCCCAATGTGCGAACACAGATACAATGTGTTCTCTAATCCCGGTTCCCAATGTGCGAACACAGAGACAATGTTTTCCCTAATCCTGGTTCCCAAATTAGGGAGCGCAGATACAATGTCAAAATAGGTGCGCAAACAACGGCACTATCCAGACTGACTTCGAAAGGAACTCATGTACCAATTTGTGAGGATTCCTGTGTCCTCACCACTGCGAATACGAAATTCACGACAGTCTTTGCGGAAAGTTTATTTATCCGTTAATGGAATTGAAATTGTTGTTATGAAGAAACCCCTTGCTATATCCCAGACTCGTGGATACTAGCTGTCTGGAGTGAGCATTCGAATTCAAGTGACAACTGACACTAGAACATTTTTGCAGTTTTCATCGATTGTTTTACACGCATATTTGTCGTTCATCCTACAATATGTGACGGAGAATTTGATTTATAATCACCTGTCCCATTAGTTTGTAGTCCCCCCATCAGAGGATGAGCTCGTAGCAAGCTTGAAAGGTCTTATGGTTTCAAACTACGATATTATTATGTATTTTATATGTAAGTTAAACATTTTAGTAAGTCAGTGGTTTTAAATAATGTCTTATTAAATATCGTGGAAAAACGGAAGTGGTTCTATCCAGATTGTACAAATCGGCACGAAAAAAATACAGATTTTCCACATAATACCTGAGCTGCGTAACTGTAGTATTAAACATTTTGCATGTTAAATGAAACTTTGATGAAACCATTCTTCAGAATGGAGCCAGTCTAATCCATGTTACTCTGGTGTGCTTTCGAATTTTATTCGCCCATCTCCCACAAAATCTTTTTCTGAGTCCTCTACTGTCTCCTGATATCCAGTCTGAAATTTTGGTTGTCCACCACTGGTCTGTTATTGTTGCAGTATATCCAGCCCATTGCCATTTCAGGGATTTTACTCTGATGATAAGGTATTCCGCAGTTGTCGTTTTCTGATCCACTAGTTCCTATCTTATCATTCCTGGTTACACCAATCATAGATCTCTTCACCTTTATTGCAGTTGTCTGCCGCCTTTGTATGTTTTTTTTAGTTCTGCTCCATGTCCGAAATTAGCAGATGTGTCCGTGACAAAGATTGAAACCACATCCTTCTGCTCCCGGAGGAGAAGGATTTCTCAACTAAGTTATACCGTCACAATTTATTGTTTCAACATTGCCATCTTTATATGCCCTTTATCTCTGTAAGTTTCTAATCAATGCATCCTTCCTGTTCTCCTTAAGTAAGAACTGGAAGGATGCATTGATTAGAAACTTTCTTTAAAGACATAATGGTATTGTGCTCTTGAAAATTGGGTTGTTTCTCTCAAAAGCACTCCAACCAAGTTTTATACGCCAGTTAATTTTCTCATCAATACCCTCACTTAATATATGTTGTCAAAGTCAAATGTAGGTACAGGTTACCTTAAAATTTTCCATATCAATCAATAAATCTTCATTTTTTGTAAAAGTATTGCACATCAGTTTTGTTTTCTGAAAGTACACGTTTTAATTCCAATTCTTTTCTCTTGTCAGGAATTTCCTGGATCATTTTTTTGCGGCTCTGAAGGAGCAGCTGCAAAACTGACTATGTCATCAGCAAAGGGAAGATGAGTTAAATAATCTCCGTTAATATGGATCCCCATGTTTTCAGTCTTCAACGATTGAAAGACATTTTGCAATGTGGCACTTCAGAGTTTGGGAGATATTTTGTCATCCTTTCTCACTCCGTTTCCAATATTTACTTGTACTGTATCCTCAAATATCTGAACCTTTTCACTTGCATTTTCATAGATGTTATTAATATGTGCATCTTAAATGCCGAATGGATTTCATTTCCATTGTAACTGCTGGTTTTCGCTAAATCAAAGGCCTTTAGATAATCAATAAAAAGCCATATATAATATGAGGTTATATTCCCAGGTCCTAAAAATTTTTTCGTTTAGTACTTGGATACGATCTATTGTGCTGTAGGCACTTCTGAATCTAGTCTATACTGTTAGTTGAGCCACGACCAGTGCTGCCTTCAAGCGATGCGAAAAAACTTTAGTAAAGATTTTGTAAAGCAATGATAGGAGGCTGAATTACGCACATACACTCAGACGCCCTGACGATCGTAACGGTATAAATATACCAATTAGGAAAAATGCTATACTATACGCACCAAGCCGCTAGACTGGCGTGGTGAGTTATGGTAAAGCCTCGCTCTCCCCTTTCCCAAAAGTGTCCGCGTGGGAGATGGGTGGATGAAATTGGAAATCAGGCTGTATATGGGGGAAGCGAGACCTTCATGACGATCTTAATTATTGTGATTATTACACACACACAAACCACGCCACCCCGGTGGAGTCGTCGTCTAAGCTCTAACTTCAGACCATTCGTCCTAGATCGGTCCGAGTTCGAAATTCTAATAATGGATGGATGTTGTATTTGTCTTACGACAATGGCCTACCCCATTCCTCCTTTCCATGGAAGTAGTGGCTCCAAATTAGAGTAGGGCGACTGTTTATAGCCCATTGAATTGCTCAGGGTGGTCGTTTAACTTCAATCGAAAAAAAACAATTTACAAGAGTGCCGCTTTGCTATTTCTGGCTGACTCAAATGGTTAGCGCCTATCCAACGGATTTGTAGTGGCGAATTCAGAATTTAATTTCTGGGGTTGAGGCGGCAATGTATGAATGCCTATCGGTTTGCAAGCGCGTCATTAAGGGTAAACTTTTACCAGTGCTTTAAAGTTTCCTGAAACATGCGTTTTTCAAGAAATTAGGTCGATGTGAGCAGGGAAGGCTCCTGGATGAGAATTTTTTTTATTTCCAAAATCAACATGTTAGTGATTTTTTTTCATTTTGGATTTATTCCTTTTTTAAATGCGTACTTTGTTCACCGTGTTCACACTGTTTCACGTCCATTTCACCAGTACACTTCAATGTTTTCTAGTTTTATCCACATTTTCTGCTGTTTATTATTTAAAATGTCATTTGTCTTGCCTTTCCGGAACACAGGTCCGGCGAAGATCTGTTCCCTTTTTCCCTATCCATGTTTGAGAGTTCACGTTTGATCGTATTACCAAGATTTCCATCACGGTAAAATTCGCAGATTTATCAGGAACAACATACCACGCTTTCGTCAAAATCGAAACGCATTTTACATAAATTATCACTCTGAAGGTCGTTTATATGGATTGCCCTTTCCTATGTCTAGAACATGTTTATTTGTAATTTTCAACATTTGCAGTTGTGATTACCCGTCCCCTGGCAAAACATTTAAATTATGACGTAAAGTCGCACCCTCATTCTTCCGCTGACGGAAAAAGTTCAAAGATACACATTATTCTTCTGCAATACTACGGTTTTGGAAGCTTGTATGGGGAAAAAATGTCACCCACGGAAAAAGTTCCCACTTCTTGAAAATTAAAAAAAATGTCCACAAAAAAATTAAGCCTTTCTTAGTTTTCATGAAAACATATCTTTTATTTCAACTGAGCAATAGACAAAACTAATCAGGACACTTTCTCCATACGCAACCACATAACATTACCTAGCTGGCTTACTTATAAGGATATCTCGTAATAGTGGTTGTTTCCAAAATGGCCGAAGACGCACATTGTTCGAATCCCAACACGCACGTGCGTGGAGTGTGCTTAGGCTTTTCCTGGAAGCGTAACTACGCTTTAGACAAAGAGAAATATCTCCAGCATTCTTTTCACGGGGAATAATGGAGTGTTGCATTACAGGGGAAGCGGATTTATCTAACCCCAAACTGAATGCGTCTTAAAAACAAAGTAGAAATAAAAGCACTTACAAGGTATCCCATAGGCTAAGTACTGGTGTGTACTTGGTGAACCAGTGTAATAAGTCTTTCCCCGAAAGATATTTTATAAATGTTAAATCATAAACCCACAAATTTCCAAGTGCCCCAAATGAAGAAATTGTAAAATAACTACAACGGGGCCTGCATCCTGGGCCCATTTTAAGCACCCACGATGACTGATATCTTGTTAACTATTTATTACGTTTTATCGCTTTAAGCATATCAATGATTTGACCGAGTTTAAGACATCTGACCATACGGACAACTGATCACAAACGTTTAAGGGGCCTTATAAAAACTCGCCCTTTTTCCCTTTTCGTGTCCCACTTTAATTTAGGGACAAATGAAAAAACTGTTAGCGGGTTGCACAAAATTCACACTTTTGATATTACCTGGTCAACCTCCAGGTAGGTGACCTCTATAGATTACAATTTTATTTCTAACACCCTCACCGTTCTGGTATCCCCAGTAGTCTTTATACCAGCGATCTCATGTATTCATGCCAAGTTTATGTAACAAGTCCAAATTAATCCCATCTGATCCTCCTTTTCTGAACACTGCATGAGACATGCTGTATAGCGAGAAATACTGCATGCGAACTGCTGTATTTCTCCCGCTTGAAAACTTCCATAAAACGCTTAACTCTCGAAATTTGTTTGGAGTTCCGACTCAATTCTCAATATAGGTATGAAGTAACAGGCAATCTTTGAAGCCCCCTACGACCCTCAGGTTGAACTTTTGCGGGCGAGTTGCTCTAAATAATATGAACCCGCATGAAAATTCAGACAAACAAAAGAACTCTTTCCCGTAGTTAAGCACCTTTAGGAAAACTTCCCCACACATAATTCCGGAAACTTGGAAAGCTGCACACACTTAATTCGGAAACTTGGAAAACTGCCACACATATTCCGGAGAACTTTCGGAAACTGACACACATTCAAAGTGTTCTTTGGAAGAACAGCAATTTTCTGCACGGCCTCTTAATGAAAAACATGTGGCAGTTTTCCTGAGTGGCAATTTTCCAATGTGTAGCAGTTTTTCAAGTTTGCTGAAAGATGTGTGGAGAAGTTTTCACTGTGTGACAGGTTTACAGTGAGAACCGAAAAGTTATTGTCTGGTTTCAAATCGTTTTATATTAAATTATGTAGCGAAATATTTTTTATTAAAGATAATAAGCGTGTTATGCCAGCATTACAATTTCTCACAGTAATCAACGTTTTCTCAACTT